>JADAXU010000142.1:7180000-7780000 GCA_018340775.1 Taxus wallichiana var. yunnanensis | reverse complement strand
CCCACACCTAATGGGGTTTTGACACGTGTCCAAGCCAAAAATATCGAAGCGACCCGCGAAAATTCAGGAGAGACAGGCCCGAGCCAATCACATCACGCCACGTGTCTTCACCTCATCGGCCCGGCAGGGAAATTTTGAAAAAAATTTCCAAAGGCAAAAATGAAGTAAAATGGAGCAGGAAGGGCCCATGACCAATTAAAACGTGCCACATGGCACCTGAACCGGCGGGCGCGGGAATTTTTGAAAATTTTCCAAATGACCAAAAAGGTAAAAAATTCAAATTTTTTGCCCGCCGACCCGATTTGGCCCTGTTTTGCCCTAAATTTTCAAATCACCATATCTTTCGATCCAGAGCTCGGATTTTCGCGTTCTTTATATCAATGGAAAGCTGGTGAAATTCTCTACAAGATTCCGTGGTCATTTTTGCATTTTGGTTCAGTTTGGAGAGAGAAAATCAAGAAACGTCTCTGGCACGTGGTAATGGCCAGAAATGACGTTTCAACAACCAGTTTTAATGCAAAATGGGTCGCATTCTTCTTCAGCATGGCCAAAAATGTCAGGGCATGGGTTTGTAAGGACGCCCATGTTGTTTTAATGCATCTTCATTCAATGGGGAATGGCTCCCACGTTTTTTACACGTTTTCTCTCTCCTAGGCTCGACCCATATGCATTGGTAAAACCCGATTTGGCTCATTTTTTAGGGTTGAACTTTTTTGGATAGCAAGCTTCTTTTTCACCTTGACAAGTGATTTTTGCAAGTATCGGACCTTCTTCATGATTGTAAACAGAGTTTCGCCTCTTTGATGTTGCGAAATGCAAGGATTTTGGCAGTGAAAATTACAGTGCGGACTCGTGATCAATTTTCAGTCCTTTGTTTGTATTGTCTTGCTTCATTTCGCACCTCTAATTGCATCTTATCACTTTGTGTATGATGTTTCATGTTGCATTTCATGAAATTGTGTCAATTTGCATGAACAAGTGTTCACCACTCCTTTGGTGTATCACCTATTAGTTTAGTTTCATTTTTGCACTTTCTATCTCTGTCTCCTTGGAATTTAGAGTAGGATTAGGATTGAAACCTCTCGATTGTGCAAATAACAGATCCGATCGAGGAGTTTGAGGAACCAGCCTCTAATCTAGAGATTCCTCTCTCATTTTACAAGTCCCACACTTGGAGAGAGGTTTCAATGTTGTGCAATCACACTTTGATGCCCGAAACATCAACTTAGAAACCTGATTTGCATCCGAGGGTGCTTTGCTGATTTCAACAAGTATGTCTTGACTTGAACCCAAGATATGCGGTACACTTCTTAGAACCATCGAAGTGTGGAATGGAAATCACGCGCAATCTCCTCTGTAACTCACGTACCAGTATCGATGATCTCTCTTGGGCTGCTTTGCCCGATCTTGATTTGATATTCTTGGAATGGCATGTTGTCACGAAAACTCTCACTCAAGGTCCGGTACCTCTCCCAACAAGACTCCTCATCTAAAATATCTATCGCTATCGTACACCGTGAAACTTCCGGATCCTTGAAGAAGGAAGGTTCATGAAGCCCCAAAGGCCCAGGTAGAAGAATGGGAGACCGCTGCCCTAAATGTCCACTCTCACTTCTTTGACCATGTTGTCCCATATTGCTATTTTCCCCTCTATCTGTATGAGTCTCAATTCTACCTGCGCTAATCTCTCAATGAGCTGGCTCAAATAGAGATTAGTAGTTTCCTGTTGCTTTACCATGTTGGTGAACAATTGTTTCATCAGATCCACACCCATATCCTCACTGTCTGTCTCCCATCTTTCAACCCAACAAGATGGAGAAACAATTGCTCTGATACCACTGAAATTTCCTAGTGGGATACCCCTTAAAAAATATGCAAAATACGGACAATTTGCAGCCAAACAGAAATCTGATTTTTGCAGAAATTAAAACTAGGGCAGCGAACAGAAATAAATCTATAACTCACAAAATACTTGCCCGAATCACTTGAAAATTTATAGTGAGCTTGCTAATGCAATAACAAGTAGTAGAAAATTATTTTTGGAATTTTTCAGATAATAAATTGCTGCCAGAAAATTACAGCGTGCCCTAGGCAGCTGGAAAACTTCAAAAATTATTTCTCTCCGAATACAAGTGCAAAAATTATGAAACTTTGGAAATAATATTTATAAATATAGGGAATGATATTCCAACCTTCAGATCTGAATTTGTACCACTGGAAACCCTCCAAATAATGGCTGCAATCTCCAAAACAAGTCGCCCCCTTGGAAAATGATCAAAACCCTTTGAAAAGTCTCTAGAAATGATGCCAAAACCTGCTCTTATCGCTGCCATAAATCTGATCAAAAACCCTTTGATTTTCTCCACAAAATGTCACCAAAACCCTCAAAACCCTTCCTCTGAAACCCTCTGAAAATGCCTCTGAAAAACAGCCCTGATTTCAGCTCCAAAATGACAAGCTAGGG
Source organism: Taxus wallichiana var. yunnanensis (assembly GCA_018340775.1). NCBI lineage: Eukaryota > Viridiplantae > Streptophyta > Pinopsida > Cupressales > Taxaceae > Taxus > Taxus wallichiana. The sequence goes on along the minus strand of JADAXU010000142.1, from coordinate 7,777,536 downwards.
TAGATCTCTCACTACCGAAGATTGCCCTGCTAGCTAGGGATGGATCTCTCACCACCGAAGCTAGGGTCCCTGTGGGATTTCACTCCACAAGCTGTAAATTTGCAAGCAGCAGTTGCACATGAAGGAAAATAATTATGTATGCAAGAATGATCTTCACTTTTTCCTCCCAACTCCTTATATATTTTTCCCCAAGGCAAAAGAGCCCCAAAATAGCCCAAGTCGCATTTTTCCTTAGGAAGGACCAATAAAATAAAAGTAACTTAAGTTACTTTTCCCCTTTTAAGTCGCCATGGTCCATAAGTGACCCCCAACGCAAAATTAAAACATTAAGTGTCATGTGGCCCCTTCCTAACGACAAAACATAATATCTAGTCCCTCCAAAACACTTTATGCTCATGTCAACAAAAATTATAACAAAATGGACTAGATATTCATACCCAATAGCTCCCAATCCATAGCCCCTTGGGTATGACCAAGGCTTGGACTCGAATTGGCCCTTAGGCCTTAGGCGTAGGAAAGGGGACATTACATCCTTTAAAAGGGAGAGAGATGTAGCATGTGACATGACCTAAGAATGAATAGTATGATCCAAATGAGAGGGACAAGGGTACAAAATAGAACAAACAAGATGAGACCAAGCAGGATGGATAATTCTAGAGACTAGAGTACCCATCGAGTAAAACTTTGACTCGGATACAAACATTGAAGAACAATGGGTTTTTGTACCATAAATGTCAATTGGTTGCTCAAGTGATGGCTTTTAGATGTGACTAAATTCCATGAGAATATTGCAAAGTTTTATGTTGATGCAATCTGAGGTAGATATATCTTTGCCTGCAAGGATAGATCATAAAAAATGATAAAATAAATTGATCAAAATTACAAGTTTCCTCAAGGAGCATAAGCAGCACTTCTCAGATGAGTATGATGCTGAAGAATGGAACAGCATTGTGATTCATCAGATTAAGAGAATTTGAATCTCCCATGCATGAATGCCTCTACTCTTTACCAGTCTAATCTGAAAACAGAGGATCAGCTAAATAAGACTTAAAAGAATAAAGTCTATCTTTGTAGGGAAAAAAGCAAGTATGGAACATGCTGGAGCTATGGCTATATTGTTGTAAAGAATTTGAGGGCAGTAAATGAACATCTTATGAGAGACATGAAGGGTACAATTAAAGCATTAAGCAGATCCAGCAGCAATGGGAGGTAAAAAAATCAGCATGAGTACATCGATCATCTCTTACTGAAAATAACTAGCACATGATAAGACTAGAACAGCGTTGAGTACAGAAAAGGAAATGGGAACACTACTCTCAGAGTAGCCTAGCAATTGAGACAAAACAGTCAAAGTCAAAACAGAAGTCGAGAAGCTTGGAAGATAATGCATACAGCTGCCTCACCAGCAGCAGGTCAGCTGCCTCAACAGTGGCAGTACTATAGTTTCAGTAGTCATTGCAGTAATGTCCAATTTTATTACCACTTCAGCTACTCCTATAGTTACCCCTGATGCCACATGCCCCTTAGCAAGTTATTGAGTGTTTACGGGTATAGTATCAAGTATAATGGGGAGACTAAGTGTGTGGATTAGTTTAACATAGACTAAAGTTTTGTTTTATTATTTATTATCTTTCCATAATCTAGTTATTCCAATGTTTGTTTAATGTTATTCTAAAGTAAGATAATAAATTAGCATGTGAAGTTTAGACCAAGTATGTGTGTACAGTCATTATTTAATTTTTTTGGTTAATAGTGGCGATGTAGGAGCATCCCTAGATCTCAAAGCTATCATGTTTTTGAGGGTGAATTGCAAATCTTTTAGAGAGGTTAAGTGTTTAGGGCGATGTATGTAGCTGCAGACACATGAATTCACTCTTCACAAGGCTTAATTCAAGCTTCACAAGTCATTTCTAAGCTTTGCATGATTTGCAGCTCATTTTGGAGCTTCACAAACCTGGGGAAGCTTTGCAAGCCAAGAGAGCTTTGCAAGACTAGGGAAAATCGCAACCCTACTAAGCTTCCCAAGCCTAGAGAAATGAAATAACATTATATTAATGTCCTTGAATGACAAAAGTAGCTCAATGTTACTTGAGAAACATCCAATTACAATAGAAAGTGCTAGGGTAAAACAACCCTACGATCAAAGACTAACTAAATAAAAAGAACAAAATCGCTGAAAATAAATGAGGGATAACCCAAAGCAATGCAGACCCAACTTATGTGGTTAAGGTACTAATACAAATAGTTATGTGGGGAGAGCAAGAATCCCCAAAGGGCATGGGCTGATGAAAGTCAGAAAGCCAGGGACAAAGGAATCGTCTGTGTCATCGTCTAGCACTATGAAAGGACCAATGCGGGATTTCATAATGCTCATTGGGGAGTGTCTAGGGCCGAGAAGGCCAGGTTGGGTAATCCTAGAAGGAAGTAGAGACTGCCCTTAGAATCCCTCCAAACATCCCATGGCAGCAAAGAGAGCTTTGTAAGCCCAGGAGACAAGCCTAGGAGAGCTTCGCAACATTAAATTCACTTCTCAGGCCCAAGAAGAAACACAATGCACAAGTCAATTTCTACTTAGAATTTTATATCCTCACCCAGCAAAGTACAAATTTGCCACAGTACATAGTGTTTGTTTCAGCAAGACAATTTATTCCACCATGGGTATTTGAAACAAAGATGTATGTATCCTAAACTTACTAAACAAATTGAATGAAACTAACATCAAGTAGCTTCAAAGCCAAGTAAATCTAACTATAAACATCACAATAAAAGCTTAAAGGAAATAGCTACTCTAATGCATAAACATGAATGAAACATCTAATGCTAAACCATTCCTACTCTTGTAATGTATGATTGTTATTAAGTATGAGCCTATTTAGATCAAAGCAATCAAATTTTAGTTGTTGTCTCCAAAGTGAGGAAAGGATCTCACCAACAATGGCTACAAGGCCAATGTTTGGATCTTCCTTTACTACTCAACTATGAGAGAATGGATGCACAAGATGAGGAAGCTATTCCAACAATGGAGAATGCTCTTATCAATATGCCTATAGTAATCACTATTCAAAGTGTGGTGTGGTGTTGAGAGGGGCGTACTAGGTTTATTACATAGCTTTCCAATTTGGAGAAGCATGAATCCTAGTGTATGTGGGATAAATGATAAAGTAGGATTAGAAGAAATAAGCATGATTAGGAAGAATTAAGTAGAATTAGCAACTCATGGGAGTTGGAGATGATTTAATTAATCAACTAGGATTAATTAATAGGCTAGTATAAGCTTAGAAAGCTATTAGAGATTATTTGGAGGGAAATAGGAAGGATTTGAATGATTTGAAAGGGGTATTTAACCAATAAGAAGGTTTATTAATTAAATGCAAGGTTAAAAAGGCTTAATTAACTAATGAATAGTTAATTAATTGATTAGAAGAGGAATACGACTAATGAAGTGTCGTTAATTGGCATCCGGAATGGGGTAAAGGCTAGTTAATTAACGGTGTCGTTCATTGACCGAAATGGAGGGAAACGTTAGTTAATTAGCAAGAAATCACTAATTATGACGGGAATGATGGGAAAGAGGGTAATTAATACAATTTTAGTACTAAAACTGCGTAGGCGGATTTCAAGTGTCTACAAAAGGCATCAAAGAGTTGTGAATCTAACATCCACATTACAAATCCTCATCGTCCCAAGGAACCTTTGGGACATTCACAAAGATTCTAGTGCCTTATGCATCATAAGTTTTCAAAAGCTTATTCCACTTTGCACAGCTTTACACCCGTAGCTACTCCTGCTGCATAAGTTGACAACTAGATCGATGTCATGAGAAAAGATACCACTTGGTCAAAGAATGTGGGTGTAATGTCCCCTTTCCTATGCCAAAGTCCTAAGGGCCAATTTGAGTCCAAGACTTGGTCATACCTAAGGAGCTTTGACGCTGGGAGCTATTGGGTATGAATATTTAGTCCATTTTGTTATAATTCTTCATTGACATATGCAAAAAGGTGTTTTGGAAGGACTAGATGTTACGTTTTGTCGTTAGGAAGGGGCCACATGGTACTAATGTTCTAATTTTGCGTTTGGGGGTCACTTTTGGACCATGGCAACTTAAAAAGGAAAAGTAACTTAAGTTACTTTTATTTTATTGGCCCTTCCAAGGGAAAAATGCGACTAGGGTTTATTGGGGCTCTTTTGCCTTGGAGAAGTTATATAAGGAGTTGGGGAGAAAGGAAAGGCACGCTTGCATACCTAATTATCTCCTTTCATGTGCAATTGTTGTTTGCAAATCTATAGCTTGTGGAGTGAAATCCCACAGGAACCCTAGCTTCGGTGGTGAGAGATCCATCCCTAGCTAGCAGGGCATTCTTGGTAGTAAAAGATCTACCCTAGCTTGTCATTTTGGAGTTGTTTTTCAGAGCTGATTTACAAAGATATTTTCGGAGGTTTTAGAGATTTGAGGGTTTTGAGATAATTTGTGAAGATAATCAGTGGGTTTTCAGATTTAGACTTACGGAAGCAATAAAGAAAGAGTTTGGCATCATTTCCAAAGGATTTCAAAGGGGTTTTGACCATCTACCAAAAAGGCGACTTGTTTTGGAGATCAGAGCCTTTATTTGGAGGGTTTCCAGGTTGGCCATTTTAGATCTGAGGGTTGGAATATCATCTTCTATATTTGTAAATGTTATTTCCAAAGTTTCATAGTTTTTGTACTTGTATTCGGAAGATATGAATTTTAGAAGTTTTCCAGCTGTTTAGGGCATGCTGTAATTTTCTGGCAGCGTTATATTGTCTGGAAAATCCAAAAATAGTTTTCTTATGTTCTTTATAATATTAGCAAAGCTCTCTTTAAATTTTCAAGTGATTTGAGTGGATATTTTGGGAGTTATTAATTTTCTTCAGTTTGCTTCCCTAACTGGTAAAAATCTACAAAAATCAGTATTTTATTTGGCTGCAAATTTTCAATATTTTGTGTTATTTAAGTGGTATCCCACAAGGGATATTTTAGTGGGAATAATCAAAGTGATAATAATCCGCCGATTTTGGAGGCATTGTTTAACAAGAAGATTTGATTAAGTGCCTGCCAAAGAGAGTTGACCCTGTAGCATCAGAACATGTCGAAATTTAAAAAATGGAAGGAAGCACATGACATGCCACAAGATTCACAACAGCTACTAATTACTTTGAGCTACTTTTGTAATTTGTGTAACTAGCATTCATGTGGCACTCCGGACTCCCTGACATTGACAATTTCTTGTAATGCATCTTTCCAAATATATGGCACAAGTAAGATTGTGTTAGGGGTTCAACTATGGATTCACTACGGGTTCCAGCTATGTTGCTAGGAAACGGAAACGGGTACGAAACACGGAAACAGGAATTTTCAAAAAACCTTGGATACGAAACATGGATACAAAAATTTCAAAAAACCTTGATATCAAAACGCTACGGGATACGTCCATACAATATATTATTTTAAAAAAATTATCTATATATATATATATATATGCATAGTACTCATTTTATAATTATACTCTATATTATATGACTAGGACCTAAATGTGAAATAGGAAAATTGAACGTATATATTATATGACTAGGACCTAAATGTGGACAAAAAGGACAAATCTAAATGAAAATTGTTTGAATGTATATAGCATGATCTAATAGATTGAACTATATAAAAAAGACAAATAAACTATTACCTCGTTGACGGTTTTCACTACGTGACTGCATCGGGAATCGGAAGGTGAGAGTAAATTTTTGTGGAGATTTACAAAAATCAGTCTCGGAAAAAACACAACGATCTATGAGGTGAGCTCGCGAGGGAGGTGGCTATGAGGGATAGTGTTGTCGGGGCTGGGATCGCAATCGAGATCCACGGGTGGGTGGGTTTGTTGAGTCTACGTGGAGGTTTGAAGTCCACATGTAGAGGAACGGGAGGTCGACGTGTAGGAGGATGGGAGCGGTTGGGATCAGGGTAGGTCTCTCTTGTACTCACAGACGTTTCTATGTCGTTTCCTGGGCTTTCGACCATGTTTCCGTACGGAAACATTTTTGAGCTGAAACAGAAGGGCCTAGGCATTTCTTGGTAACAGAGGGTTCCAAAGAGAGTTAGTTTGGTTTTGAAAATAGTTGGTCCAAAAATAATATTTTGAGCTTGTAGAAGGGAATGGATGTAAGTGTGTGTATGTACATCAATAGGAAGACCCCGGTTAATCAAAGTTGTTTGCATAAGTAAGTTAGCCAATGAGTTGCACAAAGAAAAGTGTGAGTAATTTTTAAGCAATGTCTCCATTTTTGAAAAATGAATGAATGCAAAGTGTTGCATGTCTATCTTGTATTTTCATTTCCAATTGTGTCCTTTGATAAAGTCTTGAGTTGACATATGTTCATTCGACCCTCATCCCACCTCACCACCATCCAAAGATAGGAGCAGGTTAGAGTCCTACTTTATAGAGTTGCTAAGAGATAGTTGAGAAGGATTCCTACGTAGTTGAGAGTTGTGAAAGAGTATGAAATGGTATACAAAAGAATACATCTTGGAAGAGAAGAACAAGCATTGAGATTTGCAGATCTGGTAGAAACGTTGAGAAGAATGCAAGACACATTAAATGTTGTGCAACAAAGAGGAGTTGTTATTGAGGAAAGTCGGGATCAAGAAGCTCTCGAATTCATCTACAAGACTTGGATGAGGAACCAGAAAATATATTTTTGAAAGCTATTGCCAAGATGGGAGGCAAGCCAAAGTTGGTGTGATGTCCCTTTCTAGGGCTGAACTGAAAAGCAATGAAATAGCACAAACCCAAACTAAAATATTCTGATTTTTATATCAACCAACTAAAAATAGAACAGCAGTCAGATTTTTAGAACAGCAGCAAGGAAAAAACATTAATTCATCAAAATATCACCATTCACATCATCCGAAGTATGTAGAGGCACTTTAGGAATATTTTAGAACAATTATCAACCAAGAAATCAACCTCTAAACACAACTGGAAATTAAATAAATGACAGTAGAGTATGCCCTTACAAAATGGCTGGAAATGAATGATTCCAAGCCTTACAAATGAAGTACAAAGTAGATTTTGGCTGCCAAAATTATGGAGAATGCAATGATGGCTGAGTTGAGTGACGCCGTGCCCTAGAAACCACCAATCACTTCCCCAAGGTGGGTCACTCCCCTAGGAGAGGGGCTGAATTTCACCTTAGGACCAAACCCTCACTGAAAATAGGCCCTATCCACCACTTTGAAGCACTTGGAACAATTAATTGAAGATTTTTGTTCTCCAATTATCAAGGAAGGGTTTTGTCTTCCTTGTGAAGCCACACCAAAGGATTTTTGCCCCTTAGTGGAAGGAAATTGAGCAAACAGCCCAAAACCAAGTAAAGTATAAATTATATGCCAAAAGATGATGCACAAATGAGTCCAAGCGACCCCTTTTATATCCTTTTGGTGGCGCCAAACCCCATGAGGGAGTTTCCCCCATGACCGACCTCATAATGATGTTTTTCTTTTTGTCTTTGGCTTTTTACTCCTCCAACCCAGCCGACCTAGCTTATGAGAGAAACCATGAAAGAAAAAGGTAAATGCTCACAAAAAAGACTAAAAACATAAACAAATACTTCCTTCTTCACCTTCTTCTAGCCCACAGGAAGTGGAATGGGCTAAAAGGCTTCAAAATGAATTAGTTCGAAAAGGGGGACATTGTTGGGCGCCCCTGGTTACTTTAGATGTTTGAACTCTGAATATTTGATAGATTGGATGATAAAGTTAGAGAACTACTTTGATTACGAGCAAGTTCAAGACCCTAACAGAGGAAAGATTTCGTACACGAATTTGAAAGAAGATGCATCCTTATGGTAGGATCACATCCAATTGGCATGAGTAAGAAGAGGTAAAGATAAGATTATGTCTTGGGATAGAATCACTTTGCGCTAACTTAAATGGTAAATTTTCGCTTTCACCATCACTTAATTTTGTTCGAGAAGCTGCAAAAATTGAAGCACAAAGACATTGGCATAAAAGATTTACACATAGTAGTTCTACGGGTTGACCATTCAAGCAGTAATGTAGAAGATGATGAAGAAAATATTTCAAGGTATGCAAAAGGTCTCTACCTTTCCATATAAGATGATTTTAATATGAATAAGTTGCGTACTATGGAAGAAGTCCATCAATGTGCTTTACGAGTTGGAGAATATTTGTGCAAAACACAACAAAATTGACAAGAAAAGATGAAGACATAGAAAGGTTATCTTATGGAAAAGTTCAAGCCAATGCAAAGAAGAAAGAGGAAAAGGTAGTTCCTCACGGCAGAATCAAAGAGAAGCTATAATTCCCATATAGTAGGAGGATCCAATGGGCATCAACTTGTTGTAAATGTGGCCAACATGGGCATAGAGCATATGAATGCCCTAAAGCAAAAAAAAGAATACGAGGAAGTGAGAAAAAGTAGAGGTAGAAAAGGTTTATCCTATAAAACCCGAACATGGAGAGCACTTAATGTTACATAGTGTTTTCTTGAACTCAAACAAGCAAGAGGATAGACCATAGCGAGAAATGTATTTTCAGAACTAGTGCAAAAAGTTGGAGGTAAGTTTTGTGTGTTTATCATAGATACTAAGAAAGTGGTAGTACTAACAATCTAGTTTCACCTAAGATGGTGCGCACATAGGGATTGAAGCATGTGTAATGTCCCCTTTTTCCAAGTAATCCATTTAGAAGACTTCTAGCTCATTCCACTTCCCATGGGCTAGAAGAAGGTGAACAAGGAAGTAATTGTTCATGTTTTTAGTTTTATTTGAGCATTTACCATTTTCTTTCATGGTTTCTCTCACTAGCTAGGTCGATCACGTTGGAGGAGTAAAAGGCAAATGCAAAAGAAAAAGCAACTTCATCATGAGGTTGGTCATGGGGAAACTCCTCATGGGGTTTAAGCGCCACCAAAATAATATACAAGGAGTCGTTTCGGCTCATTTTGGGCATGTGTCTTTATTATAATTTTACGTTACTTGGTTTTGGGCCCGATTGTTTTATTTCCATTCCACTAGAAGGCAAAAATCCTTTGGTGTGGCTTCACAAGGAAAACGAAACCCTTGATAATTGGAGAACGAAAACTCTTCAATTAATTGTTCCAAGTGCTTCAAAGAGGTGGATAAGGCCTATTTTCAACAAGGGTTTGGTTCTAAGGTGAAATTCAGCCCCTCCTAGGTGAGCGACCCACATTAGGAAGAGATTGGTGCTTTAGGGCGCGACACCATTCAACTCAGCCATCATTGCATTCTCCATAGTTTTGGCAAGTTGGAATCTACTTTGTACTTACTTTTTTAAGGCTTGGAATCATTTAGTTCCAACCCTTTCATAAGGGCATACTCATTATCATTTATTTAATTTCTAGTTGTGTTTGGAGGTTGATTTCTTGGTTGATAATTTTCTAAAATATTCCTAAAGTTCCTCTATATACATCAAATATTGTGAATGATGATATTTTGATGAATTATTGTTTTTTCTTTGTTCTAAAAATCAGACTATTGTTCACCACCGTTGTTCTATTTTCCAGTTGGTTGATATAAAAATCAGAATATATTTCAGTTTGGATTTGTGTTATTTCATTGCTTTTCAGTTCAACCCTAGAAAGGGACATTATAGTGGTATCAGAGCATCAATCCTCCCATCTTGGAGGGTTTCATTCAGAAGGAGCAGATAAATGGCAAACATACATTTTGATGATGTTAGGGTTGAGAGGCTTGCCCTAGGGAAAGAAAGATTGGTAAATAAGATGGCACAGTTGATCCATGCCATGCAAAACCTAAATGGTGAAGGAAGCTCTTCAAAGCTAACCAATAATATTCAGCCACCAAGAATCGTGAGTGATTCTTCATCTAGGTCTTTCTAGCCTACCTTCCTCCCAAGAAAGGAAGTCATTCTAGTGGTTGAAACACAACATTTAGTGAATCATAACATTGCAGCCAGCTATGAGGAGTATAGGGCCCTTCTAGCTAAGATTCGTGATGCCCTATCCCTTGCAAAATTCATAGGAGTGAAGAAAGGAAGATTAAGGCAAGGACCTAGGTCTCAGGCACCACAAAAGGATCTTTAGCATGCCTGGAGAAAGGAAGAGGAGAAGAACTTCCAAATTGCAATGATGGAGCAAGAAGAAAAATCAGGGTTGTAAGTAATGGAGAGAGAACAGCCCATGGAGCAATCTACCATGCCAAAGGAAAATGGGAAAGATGTTCCAGCCAAAGAGGAAAAGGATGCAAATGAGTTGAGTCCAGACTTGAATTTTTGAAAATAGTTGTGAGCTAATTCAGAAAATGAGTTGGATGCAACATGGATTGGAAATGCTCTTGCTCAGTATTTTTCCAGTATATAGCATTGGGGCGATCTGTATGCCAAGTAGTTGTTTGTCTCTTAAATATGTATTGAAAATGTGGAGCACAGATGAAATTATTAATGGTTTAAAAGATATAGCCAATATTAGGGATCTAAATGCTTGTAACATGTTTTTCCATTTTCATGTTATCTAGGTATCCCTTCCTATGCAACAGTCATTTTGTTGGTATATGTAGTTGTACTCTTCTCACGTTGATTATCGAAGACTTGTTTTTATTTTCATTGTCATATTGAAGTTTTGAACATTGAATATATAGCATTTTGGGCCTTGGCTTATGTGATGAATAATAGGATTAATAATTTAATCCTAGGTTACCTATGCCTTTCGGGAGCGGGTACGGGAGCGGCGGGGAGCGGGAGTGGCAACGGGAGCGGCGTGGGAGCGGCCCAGAGGCTGCGAGAAAGGATGAAAAAAATTTGCCATTTTTGGAAAGGGTCCTGGAAGATGTAGCAAAAAACTTAGATGAGCCATAACTTTCAACTGTGGCTCCGCTTTCTGTGTCAATTTCTCTAAAAGTGTATATTTTCTCGAGCTCTATGCATTGATGGCAATATTTTTCTTATTTTCATAAAATCCATTTTTGCACCTTTTTGGACCAAGCAACTTCTTGCAATCTTCTGAAAGAATCTTCTGAATTTAATTTTATTCGTTTTGTATATACTGTACATTATTATAAATTTATAGTTAATAGTATAACTTGTCTTTTATCTTGTTTTTCATATACATAATATGTGGTTTATAATTAAATTCCTATTTAGAAGGTTGAGATTTATATATTTTTTAATTTTTATATAGTTTTTGTACTGCCGTATCCTACGCCGTATCCGGGGTCAAAAAAAAATTTGCCGTTTCCGCGTATCGGATACCCCGCTCCCGCTCCCGTATCCAAAACGTTTCGGTAACTTAGATTTAATCATTAATGGTTTCAATCTTAAAACTTTCAGTTTTAAGTCTTAGTTTATTGAATAATTCATGTTATCTTTGTAAATTAATAAATTATATATAATTTTTATCAGCCATCCTCAAAATTTGAAAAAAATTGTCATCCCGGAAACCCCATCCCTACATCCCGTTGTCACTTCGTCCCAAAGTCTTAGGTAACTATGGTGTAGACCAATCTTTGTGCCAAGTGAGCACCAAACCTTTTGCAATATACATTCTTGGCTTTAGTAGAGTCTAACACACATCCATGCCAAACAAAAGGACAAATCACACCATGGGGTCCCAATGAACCTACTACATCCATCTCAATCACGTTGTTCAAGACAACTCCGCACTTTGCAACATCATGCCACACGGCACTCCCAAGGCTTCCATTATGCCGAGCATCTATTAGCACACCTCGCATCTTTCAATTGAGCCACATAATGATCAAAAATTGAAGAATCAAACATGGAGATCCATAACGGTTCTTCTTGCCTTTGTGGCATTGTAATCTATAAATACACAAATTTGTAGCTTTAGATAGCAATCATAGTAGAAGATAGACAGCCATATATCTTTCTCAAGAGTGTGCCATCATATAGGACATACAAATAAATTAACACATTTATTGTTCATGTTCTAATACCTCTCTCTTCATTCTCTGCATATTTTCTAAATAGATTCCTCATACACATATAACACATGTAAATCCGCATTTAGCATGTTGTCCAATGGGTTGCCTCCTTCGCCCCAATCAGTTTTGTCTTACAATTGAAGAAGTTGCATCAAAAAATAAAGAAGGATTATTAGTAGTTATTATATACAATAAGACAAATGAGTTAATAAGAGAATTTCAGTCTTATCATAAAAAGATGCACCTAAGCGTGATCTAATTGAATTTTGAGTGTTGTTAATGACATGACGATTGTTGCCAGCTATCGCATACTTACCACTTCTTTCTCCTATATGTATGAGTTAGCTTGATTGTTGGGGGATCTCCATGGTGTTTCTATTGTCAAATCATATGTGATTCATGATCACACTTGGTGACCATGTACATCATGTCCATATCTCTGAAGACATTCCATTGTGTTATTTTGTATTGAAATTATGACCATGCACACATTATTGTAAATACTCTTTCTGGTTTTTGTGCATACTTCTGTTCCGTTTTTTCTTCATTGCAGACCTACATCATTCTTTATATTTGTTGGTACAAATCCAGCTGTTCATTTTGTAGATATGCTAGTCATTCTTCGTACTTATGTTGGCTCAGGGATGCTTGAATGCATTGTCACATACATAATCATTTTTCACAGTTTTTGGTCTTGGACATTGGCTAGTACTTATTAGAAAACTGTTCCTCCCATAGAGACTTCAACCATTGGGCCCCATGCTGATACTTGAGCTTTCAGCACTCCTACTTTTGATAGGATAATTTTAACAGCTTTGGGTAGATGGCATTATTTACCTACTTCAACAAGAGAATCTCTCGTATGTACTTGCTTCGAAGACAATTGATGGTGATGGCATTGATGTTTTCCGCTTCAGTTGATTGGTTCTTCTATTTCCAGTTAGACCATTCTTAATAATATTCGCATGCTTCATCAATTTGTAATGCATGGCTGATTCTTGATGATGATTACAGTTGAAAATGTTCCATGAAGGAGAAATGATGTGTCATGGCAAACTCTTCATATTTCCTTCCTCTCTTATTTTTGTTCATAATGATGTACTTGAAATTATTATTGATGTACTTGATCATACTACTCAACTAAACATTAGGTAGGGATGTTAGTGTTACTCATTATTAGTAATTATGGTTATGGAGTGACCAACATGTGCATGCATAAACCAGGATCAGTTATTGAGTTAGTAGTTGAATCAAGGTTATGCTTGATTATGCTCATGAGTTAAGAGTTTACACTACCCCCAACTTTTTAGACACAGATCATATGTATGTGAATCATTCGGTCCTCTTATCATAACTGTTTTCAAACATTCCCTCTTGTATTATGCCCTCTTATGGCTATAAAAGAAAATATATTTTGTAGTCTACCGTCTCTTTTGATATGTGATGTAATTATTTTTCTTCAATTAATGTGCTTCTCCATTGAGTACATTTTGATCATGCATCCTACTTGTGATTGATAACAAGTGTATCTGCCCCATCAAGTGAAAGGAGGCTTATTCTCAAACAACATGCCCTTAAAAATGAGCCTAGTTTTATGAAATAAATATGTGTTTACCATGTTGGTGAGTGCATATGATCTTACCTATGAGCTTAAAAGTAATCACAAGTACATGCATACAAACTTTGATGTGTATTTTCATCATATAAATTCTATCAATAGTTTAAGCTGTTCAAGGAGAAATAAATCTTAACAGGAAAAAGAATGAGCATCTTTCTTGTGAAATGCCAAAACTAAATACTCAGTCAACAAATTCCAATACCTGAGTACCTCCATAGGTAATTGTGTGTCCACAACGAGGGGCTGGTGCTTGTCCAGGAAGCTTCAATTGGGTCCATGCTGGAGACTCATTTTCTTCCTTTCATAACACATGCACTAAGATTACTTTAATATTAAGCCAAGATTAACAAAAAAACAACTCAAACGTTGAAGCTCTTACAATAAAAATAAAATTAATCTTCATATCACAAATATGCCTGAAATTATTTAGCTCCAAAACCATGAATAATATGAAGGCAGTGCTTCCAAAAAAAAGTTCAGCAATAAAATATCCAGGACACAAATATTTACTAAACAGGTATCAAGACTTGAGGGTCATATTTACTTGACATCATTGATTGGAGTAGTCATTACAAAACAAGACAATTGTGCTTTCTTCCAAACTAGACATGGAACTTGAAGTTAAAGACACTTTGATGTTCTCGCAATGAAAAAAACATTTGTCAATCCAATGCCTACATTTCAAGTTGTGAAAGGAAGATTCATGATTTCATAATCTATGTGACAAAGTAGACGAGCATCCAAGCAATTGACTAGAGTACATGTGCACATCTTGTTTGCACTATGCAGAAAAATTGTGAATTATAGCTTGAACATAACCTTAAAAGTTTTCATCTATGTAAAGGTTGCAATGCAAGAGGAACCGATCCCAGAGCAGGAGAACAAGGATAGTCTGAATGATGACTAACAAGTGATCAACCAGCTATGCAACTCCCTTGGTTCTTTTGTTTGTAATGTCCCTTTCTAGGGATGAAACTGAAAAACAAAGAAATAGCACAAACCCCAATCTGAATTAAATCTGATTTTTGGACCAGCAAACTGAAAATTAAATCAGTACGGTACAGCAGTCTGATTTTAGGAACAGCAGCTTGTAAACAACAAGATTTCACCCAAATAACACCCTTAAACTCATCCACAATATTTATAAACCTTTTAGGGATACTTTAGAACAATTTCCACCATGAAAATCAAGCAAATACTCAGCTGGAAAATTATTTATTAACAGCAGAAGTACAGCTAAGAGAAATAATCAAAATGGAGGTTTCCAAACCCCAACAATGACCAAATATGAATGATTTCAGCCTTATAAATTATGCCAAGTCTGAATATCAAATAATAAATGAGTTTTGGCCTTCTTCTTAAAATAACTCCAACCCTAGTCACTCCCTAGGTATGAACTTCAGCAGGTAGAACCAGGAGGATCTTCAATATTCTCCTTCACACCACCCAATTTGGAGAGTTTTCGTTCTCCAAATGCCACAAGGAAGGTTGCCATCCTCCATGGCTGTCACACTTTGGATTTTCACCCTTAGTGGAGTTGGAAATAGAGCAAACAGCCTTAGAGTCCAAATAGATAAAGTATATATGCAAAAAGTGATGTGCAAATGAGCCCCTAAGACTCCTCTTATACCCTTTGGTTGGCGCCAAGAGCCATAAGGTGTAGACCAACCTCTTAAGCTTGTTTTATCTTCTAATTCCATGTTGGAAACTTCCCAACCTTGCCAACCTCTTAATGAGTTTTACTTTATCTTTTAATTTCATGTTGGGAGCATTATAATCCTGCCGACTTGCCTTAGGGAGTAAAACACCAAATAAAAAACATTAATAACAATAAAAGAAAAGAAAATCGAAACTCAAGGGCTTCCTTGTGCAATTTATTCTTGGCCATGGGAAGAGAAATGGCAAGAAGTCTTCAATTGGTGCTAGTTTGAAAAAGGGGACATTACATTGTTTTATGATTGTATCGTGTTAATTCATACAGATCAAGAAAACCGGTCCACTTCGTGTTCCAATCGAGTGAACCCGGTTTGAATCAATTGTAGAGGTCCAAAGTGAGTATTTTTTTAAATTGCGTGATCGTTGTTTTATGCAACGCGGCAGTTGTGCAACCACTATTATCTGCAAAGAGGCAGTACAAGTCAAGTAATAGTGGGAAACAAAAAGACATTTCCAAGCATAATAAAGAGGAGGCACAAGTTCGAGAAGGCATCAAAGTGGTTAGAGTTGGTGTTCAGGTTGGTTGTAGAAGAAGGATTTGAGTGAAGGAATAAAGAGAAGTTGAGTGAGTGAGCAAGACATGAGGTAATTGTTGTACTTATTCTATTGCTCTTTGTAATCCATCTTTGGCCATAAGAAGATCATAAAGTTGGGAAATTTCCACTTCCAAATTAGTTTTTCCCCATCTTAGGTTTCCCATATCAAAATCCTTGCGTCCATATTGGTTTCAAAATTTATCGTTGTTTTTCATGTTGTGCACATTCATGTTTCAATATTGTTATGCTTTCAACAAAAAGTTACACTAACTCTAAGCTTCACTAAGTTCTCAAATTGTCATTTTCAAATAAGAATTAAAGTGGAACAGTATATTGTGAATTTGTATATTCTTTTCAGTTATAAAGCTAGGAGTTTATAGATCATTTTGGTATCAAAGTTGATTAAATCTTTGGGCGTATTGTGGAAAAGTGTTGACTGATTTGTATGGCAATGACAACATCACAAGAGGAAGAATTGCTACTTAGTGATCATGAGATATCTACAAGAAGGTGGAATCATTGGGTAAAAGAAATGACAAAAGAAGTTGAATAAGATCTTTCCAAGAGAGTTGCAGCAGTAGAATCTTGATGGCAAGAGTGATGAAGTCCCAATATACTATCACCAAATAACAAGAGCTCACAGCTAGAAACCAGGAATCCATGAACACGATAGTACGTGCTCTAGCCAAGAAGTTTGGCATAGGAGAAGAAGAGCCCAATGAAGAAAAGGAAAAAGAATCTACAGATGAGCGTGAGCAGCCTCCAAAAGATAAGGGTAAGGTAAAATCATTTGTACATGCTCCTTTCAAAATTGAAGCCATGATTGAAATTAGAAGCTTTGAAGAACAAGTACATGTTGAATGGCTAGACAAATGGTGGCATATTTTAGTGTGCAAAAGGAAATTGAGGCACAAAAGATCATTTTTTCACATCTCAAAATAGAAGGTCATGCTCTAATTTGGTGAGAAAAGTTATCTAGTGTCTTCTAAAAACAAGAAGCCTATTGTGGCTAAGTGGGATGAATGCAAAGAACTGTTGCATAAGAATTTTTACCCTATTGGCATAAAACTGATCAGAAAATTAAGTGGCAATATTTTAGGCAAGGAAATGGTCAGAGTGTGCAGGACAATGCCATAGAATTCCATTGACAAGCCATGTCCATGAGCTTGGACATGGAGGACGAAGACAATTTGATTAAGTACTTGGAAGGTCTCCATAATAGGTAATTGTAGTTGTGTGCTTCTTCACCAAGAAAGGCAGATTTGAGGTCGACAAATAGGAAGGTTAACTTCCAATTCTTTAGGCTCTATGAAATCAAGGGAGAGACCCTACAAAAACCTAAGTCACGTCAAATAACAAAGACAATGCAAATATAGAGCAGCAAACCCAAATAAACAGTCCAACCATTATGATCTCCCACTCCATTGGTTGTCACTAGAAAGAGGATCATAAGCTACTTAAAAATAAGAAAAGGTTGTAGACAAATAGATTATTATGATAAAGATGAATCCAAATTTATATCAAAGAGGCCTCTAAGAATGTGCAAGATAAACAAAGGTCTCAAGGAGGGTAGTACAACAAGATTTAATTTGGGAGGATGGGAGGAGGGGTGCGGGTTGATCATTCCATCTTCATATACGCGTTGCCCATTGCGCTAAATTTGCAAAGCTGAGATGAAGGAGTCAGAGATAACACAAGAGTTGCATCAATTTACACAATTGCTACAGCTCCCCACAATTCAAACAATCATTAAACCACATACATTGAGATCTAATAAACCATCAAACCACCATAACTTAGAATCTAAAATATAGCATTAACTAAGTTTATTGAGTGCAAATAAAGCCAGAATTCCACAAGGATTTTACAACCAAATGATTTGGTGACTACACATCAGACCTCTACACCTAATTACCAAATGGAGACTCTAACAATTTGAGTGAATACACTTCTGCCTCAAATGATAGCTTCCTTTATAATCCACTATCTTATTCATGACTCAATAAAACAAACATGACTACTCTCCCAAATCTTTATTATGATATCCTTGAATTGATTACAATCATTCCTTCTCCAAACATCCAAACATTTAAAACAAAAAAAAACGAAAACGAAAACCTACAAACTAAACTACCAAAGGGATAAGAGATCCGGACCAAAAATGGCCAAGTTGGAAGATGCTTAGATGAGGCACATGCTTCATCTATTTATACAATTGAGAGAACATTCAAGATGGAATTGGAGGGAAGTTCGAACTTGAGAACCAATGAGAAGAGAGAAACAAGCATACAAGATTGATTAGTGGCTCCACCATTGATTAAATGACACATGGAACCAATTGCATTCAATTGAAGATCTCAGGACCTACATTACAATCCTTGAGAAGCACACAACACCCGATGAGCATCGAGGAGGTCCCACACACGTGCAAGAGCAAGCAAACTAGAGAAA
Source organism: Taxus wallichiana var. yunnanensis (assembly GCA_018340775.1). Classification (NCBI taxonomy): domain Eukaryota; kingdom Viridiplantae; phylum Streptophyta; class Pinopsida; order Cupressales; family Taxaceae; genus Taxus; species Taxus wallichiana. The sequence continues at coordinate 7,759,266 of JADAXU010000142.1, read as the reverse complement.
TTAACTAACAAATAGAGGAAAAGCTATGTTTCCAGGATACAGGTACGAGCACCGGTTCGGGTACGGGTTCGATACGCGGATACGTCAATTTTAAAAAACCCTTGGGTACGATACGTCTTGGATATGTCCATACATATATATTAAAAAATTTAAGATCTATATATATATATTATGTACATATACTCATTTTACTCATTTTTTAGTCCATAAAAAACTGAAATAGTAATACAAAACTTGAATCAATGTTCAAAACATTCAATATACTTAAGACTTTGCATTTTCATTGATCATGTGGCTGCCATACATATGATATTTCGAATATCATGTCAACATGAATACGAACAAAACTTGAAATTTGAAAAATATACTAGGATCAATGTTCAAATTTTCAAAACATACAATATACTTAAGATTTTACATTTCATTGATCATGTGGCTGCCATACATATGATATAGGAATATCAAGTCAACATGAATTATGAATACAAACAAATCTAGAATATATCATCTAGATTTTCCTCAAAATCAAGTTCTTGTGTGCCACTTGCGCTAGCTCCACTCTCTGCTTGCAAACTCCCTTGAATGTCATCTTCGCCATCAAATAATGAAATTTGGGCAAGCGTGGCTGAGGAGGAATCCAAGTCTATGGTCTCTGGAAGAAGATCCCAAAGTTTGTGAGGCCCTTTAGCATAGTCGTCAGACCTGTGTGAGAAGAGGCGCAAATTGGAATGCACATATACCAAATCCTCTTTCATGTTTTGAATGTACAATAAAACAATCTTAAGGAGGTTTGGGGGAGTGATGGAGGACATTCTTGCATACCTAATTATCTTCTTTCATGTGCAACTATTGTTTGCAAATCTATAGCTTGTGGAGTGAAATCCCGCAGGAACCCTAGCTTCGGTGGTGAGAGATCCATCCCTAGCTAGCAGGGCATTCTTTGGTAGTGAAAGATCTACCCTAGCTTGTCATTTTGGAGCTGTTTTCAGGGCTGATTTACAGAGATATTTTCAGAGGTTTTAGAGATAGGGTTTTGAGGGTTTTGAGATATTTTGTGAAGATAATCAGTGGGTTTTCATATCAGACTTACGGCAGCAATAAAGAAAGGGTTTGGCATCATTTCCAGAGGATTTCAAAGGGTTTTGACCATCTACCAAAAAGGGCGACTTGTTTTGGAGATTGCAGCCCTTATTTGGAGGGTTTCCAGTTGGCCATTTTCAGATCTGAAGGTTGGAATATCATCTTCTATATTTGTAAATGTTATTTCCAAAGTTTCATAGTTTTTGCACTTGTATTCGGAAGATATGAATTTTAGAAGTTTTCCAGCTTTGTTTAGGGCACGCTGTAATTTTCTGGCAGTTTTCTATTATCTGAAAAATTCCAAAAATAATTTCCTAGTGTTAGTTTTATTGTTAGCAAGCTCTCTATAAATTTTCAAGTGATTCGGGCAAGTATTTTGTGAGTTATAGATTTATTTCTATTCGCTGCCCTAGTTTTATTTTCTGCAAAAATCAGAATTCTGTTTGGCTGCAAATTGTCAGTATTTTGTGCATTTCTAAATAGTATCCCACAAGGGATATTTCAAGACGCCACCAAGCACAACTTGATGCCATCCTAATCTGCTTTTGATCACCAAGATCGCCATAACAACGCGAGGTGAGCATACACAGAGTTAGGATGTTTAAAAAATTAAAAACATTTTGCCTTAACATAAATAAATTAGTTATGTCATCCTAATCTGTTTTTGATCACCAAGATTGCCATAAAGGCGCGAGGTGAGAGCATACACAGGTTTAGGATGTTTAAAAATTAAAAACATTTTGCCTTAACATAAATAAATTAGTTATGTCATCCTAATTTGTTTTTTATCACCAAGATCACCATAAAGGCGCAAGGTGAGAGCATACACAGATTTAGGAAGCTAAAAAAAAAAAAACAAATACATTAACATTGAACAATGCATTTAAAATTAAAAAATGATTTTTTACCAATTATTAAATTAAATAACCCTAAACTATGTCATCCTAATCTGTTTTTGATCACCAAGATCGCCATAAAGGCGCGAGGTGAGAGCATACACAGATTTAGGATGTGTTTAAACTCTAAACTTCAAAAAAAATGCAACATAATAAATAATCGTAAAAAAATAAACAAAAGGATGAATTAAAAATAAATAAAATACGGTATACCTGTAGTGTAGATCTTTGTTGCCTCCAAACAAATGCTACCTCTTCCTCTCAAGTCTACTCTTTTAGTTTTGAATGAACAATAAATTTAAAACAATCTCTTCCTCTCAAGTCTCAACAATGGCTTCTTCTCCTTCTCCTCCTTGCAATGGTGGACTCCAAACAAAAGAAGCAATGGCTGCCCCTCCTTCAAATCTTTGCCTCCTCTAAGCTCTTTGCAAAACCTCCTTCCAATCTTTGCCTCCTCTAAGCTCTTCAACTCTTCTTTGGCTCTTTGCTCATACACTTGCAAAAAGACAATGAATTGTTTGTGTGATTTCAAATGAGAGGCGGTGGGTGCTTTTTATATATTTCTAAGGTGATTAGGGTGTATTATTTTATTCATTTAATTTTTAGGGTTCGGTTTTATGCATTAGAAAAGTCAAAAAAAATTGTTTTAAAACCTTTTAAAGACGTTTTTTAGGCAAGATACGCCTTAGGTTCATGTGGGTAGCTCATGGGTACGTCCGGATGTACTCGTGGCGTGCCCGGGAGGTACCCACACAAACCCAAGGTGAATCTGACTGTGTGTGTACTTGTACCAGAACGTATCGTGCAGGATTTGAGGGGGGCAAGGGCATATCCCGACAACGTAGCGAAAAAGGATGGAAAATGCTATCAAAAATTATGTCACACAATCCAATGCAAATATCTCACCAATTCACCCCAAATTTGAGCCCAATGTGTAGCCCTCTTCATAAGCTTTCCAACGGTACCAATTTTGTTTGATTTGGTGCTCCCAGTCAAAAGTTATGAGTGAGAAACCGAGCCTCTAATCATTGCCCTTGTTTCTCCCAATTTGATGTCACCGAGCTCATTTCTCTTTATAATTTGGCCATTAAATTTAAGCCACTAGATAAACTCTGTGGCCAACCACTTAACGCCACGTAGCCTTCTCGAGACTTCGTGGATTCACAAGGTATCGGGTTCACAAGGTCATGTTTAATCACCGGATCTCAAACCCCGGAAAACTAGTGGCCCGTGATTGGTCCACGTGGACCAATCACATGTTCTAAAGAGACATGGATCTCCATCTCTCCTCCGAGTTCTCAAGATTTCCAAACTCTTGAGCTCGCCTATGCCTTAGCCACTTATTTCCTTCTTGCACAAACCTTCGGGACCACGAACTTCCATTATTGGTCCACATGGCACCTTTGAAGGCCTTCCATGCTCTCAAGCTTCTTCCATTCCTCGGGCTCAAACCGCCAACCCTACGACCAATCATGGGCCTTTGGGTTACTCGGTGTTTTGGACTCGTGAAGCTTTCCGGACTAAAAGTTTCCATGCCTTAATTGCTTTAGCCACTTTATGATTTCGACCCATCCGAGACCACAAACTACCATAATTGGTCCATGTGGACCAATCACAAAATTTCGTGATATCAAGCCTTCCTTTACTTCGCCCCTCAACTCCTTATCCATTTCGAACTCAGGGAAAAAGTAAACCTTAGAGCCTTTCGCTCCACTTAATTAAGGTGACCACTCCGCTTATAAGCCCGACCAAACTCTCCCTTCCTGCAAATATGCTATTAATCCCCCAAGTGAACAAATATAAGTGGTTGCCATGTGAAGGCTTGAGAGAACAATTTGGTGACAAGTGTCTCTAAGCTGATCAATAAATTTTGACGATCTACTGATTGAAGGAAAACAAGGGTTTGAACATCAACCGAACGTCCGAGATCGAAACCACTTCAAAATCTTCCAAGTTTCTTAGAGCAACCTATACACATGCAAAGCAAGGAAGTCCAATCATTTTTGGTGAGTTTAAAAACATAAGGATGCCAAAAATGATAGTTTTGTCACCATTCAAACTCCAAATTCCAACTCTAAGGCCCCAAAATGATGCAAACAATTTTGGGTGCCAACAAGCCCACGCACGGGTTAGTTGTGTGACCCAATGGGAGCTGACACGTGGCACAATTTCTGGTATTCAGGCACACAAGTGAGAGTGGAGAAAAACAAAGCAGAGGCTCAAAGCGAGTGAACACAGGATGAGTCCACGTGGCACGATCCCTGAGAGCAACAAAGACATAATCAAAGTTTGACATGTGGTCCAGTGAGAAAATTGGAAAGGTGACTCTAGTTGAAAACTTCAATCTTTTGCACGAATATAATTGTGTGTGCTGAGTAATAGAGCTTTGGTTTTTCTGCCATAACTTGTGACTGGGAGCTCCATTTTGCAAATGGTTAGTACAATTGGAAAGCTCTTTTCAAGAGCTTTGCAATGATTATAGTCTCAAGGAGAACTTTATAGTGATTACAGAGCAGTTTGTGACAAAGTTTTCAAGAGGATACTTGTTTGTTATAAACAAATTCATATCAAATTTGTGATCATTCAAGAAAGTGCACAATTGGTATAAAACTAATAATGACTCCTCAAGGGATAGTTTGTGCAAGGACCACAATAGGATAAATATAAGCCTCTTATTTCTTTGATTTCTCTAATTCCCGGCATTTCACATGCTTTGTTCTATGAAGATTCATGTGTGCTTTCTCAAAGAATATTTTTGATACACAATTGGTTTGTTCTCAAGCCATATTTGTGTTTCTTTTCTTCTTAGTATGGCGGTGGAACCGTGGAATGATCTCAGAGCACACTCTGCCCTTCCATATCATTGGTGGATTACATGATCTCTTCTGAGTTGCCATCTGGCTCCTTTTTAGCTTTTGATCATATTGCAAGCAGTATGTTGGGTACCTTTACTTTCCTCTTCATGGATACTCTGCTTATAGGGAAGAACACTATTAATTGATGAAGATATGCTTCATCTAGATCTTTTGGCTCATAAGTAAACTTAGTTTCCTAAATTAGCAGTCTATTTTCTGGTGTTTTTAAGCAATTGTTGGTAGTAGTCATTCTAATTCAAAGAATAGTTGTTGTAGGGGATTGAACAAGTATTTTAGGTTTGTTAAAGATAAGTAAATTTGAAGATTACAATAAAGGTCTCTATAAGATTAGCTTGTTATACATCTGAATTAAGAAAGAATGTGCAATAATTGTGTAAACTGTTATCTTTTGGCTACTATTAGCTTAATCAGTTGAATCCTATTGACTCCTTGCCCAATGGATCCTACGCACTAGTCAAATTTCACCTGATCAAAATCCTTTCATTATATATCCATAAACATTTTGTGTCCTGCTAAGATCTCCATTTAACCCTGCAAATTTTTTGAGATCTCTGTTGTTATAACTCGAAATTTAAGATTTTAAGTCTTCCCATTACATATTTAGAGCATTGAGTTTATAAACCATTAATTTCTCTATTATAAACATCTGTATGTGTGCAACATTTGCCCAATCCTTAACAGTCTTGTGATTCTCCTGCTAGTGACGGTAAATATGGTGGGAAATCAAAGTGGTTAGGCTCGTTAATTGGGTCTACTATAACTCACTGATAATCCTCTGTTATTCCATATCCTTGGGTTGCATAAAGGGTCTCTCCCCTAGGTTTCATAGAGCCTAAAGAGCAAGGAGTTAACCACCTCCTAATCAGTTGGACTCAAATCAAGGCCGATTTGTGAAGAGATCCACTTGCTACAATAGACTCAATTTTCCACCTCTCTTCACCAAATCCCCAAGGTGCATATTTGGGCTCCAACAATCCAATCAAGAAAAACACGGTTTTTGTCAATTGCAGGGCTCCAAAGGAAGTTTTTCTTGTAAGATGGTGTATACCACACTTTATGCAAATTGCAAAGCAATGGTTGTGCAACCACCAGAGCAGTTGTATAATTACTGCTATCTATAGATCAGCGGTTTCAAAACCACCAGTCTGCAATAGCGTCATTTTTTCCATCTATAACCGAACATGCCTAGTAACAACAAGAAACATTTTCTCTTAGCTTCTAGTGCATTTGGGATCTTTTAGTGCATAAAAGGACATCTTCGCATGATAAATAGGAGGCATGAGTTCAGAGAAGGCATCAGTCAATCAGGGTTGATGTTCAGTTGGTTGTAGGAGAAGGATTGGAGTGAAGGAACAAAGAGAAGCTGATTGAGCAAGATAGCAGGACATTATTGTGCTTGCTTTATCATTCTTTGTAATCCATCATTGGCCATAAGAAGATCAAGAAACTAGTTTCCATTTCCAGCTGGTTTTTTCCCATCTTATGGTTTTCTAGACCAAAATCGCTTGTGTTCATATGTTTTCACGCATTATCTTTGTTGTTCACGTTGTTTGCATTTCATGTTTCAGTACTGTTAGGTTTTCAATGGCAAGTTACACTAATTCTAAGCTTCACTAAGTTTTTAAACTGTTATTTTGAAATAAGAAGCAAAGTGGAACAGCATATTTTGATTCTGTGAATTCCATTCAGTTGTAGAGCAAGGAATTTACAGATCAAATGTACATATAATTTAATACTAGTAAACACTAAAATTTCGTTTATGGCTATATTTTTCTCCTGTCTAGATTGCCAAGGATGAGGAATGTGCCCATAGATCCAATTGTAGGAAGTCCTCATCAGATTAGCAAGGTAAGTTTGCATGTGCATGGAAGTGTAGATGTGGTTGCAAGATAGTTAGAATCATTAGGCAGCACTTGTTTTATAATATACATATACATACATACATACAAATATATATATATATATGAAAGTAGTACAAGCATTACTAAATTGGGAAGCACATATCAGGTCGATTGCATGCATATTGTTGAATCAGTGCCTCCTCTACGGAGTACACAGGCTGTACAGGAGAGTTCAAAGCGCTCAATGGCCACAGCAAAAATCTTACACCTTAGCTGAGATTGGATAATGATAGGAATGGATGATCCTAGGAGTTTAAGAAAGACAAGGATCAGCTTAATGGAAGATGAAATTTTCATAGACAATGAGATAAGTTGATCTTCATTTTTATGTTACCTGCTCTCCATTCAATCCTAACAGGACAGGGACAGGATCTCTTTACAAGTCCGTTAAAGACTGAATCAAAAGGTTTACAAATGTAGCTCTTAGATACAAGCTGGTTAAAGACAATAAGGTTAGAGACTCTGAGAAGTGAACATTTGGTGGCAAATCTTCTCAAGCATATCATTTTGGTAACCTGGATGATATTGTAATGAAAATTAATGATACTGCCAACCATACCATGGAGCAATATCCAGCACAATGAAAACAAAGCATCCAAGAAGGGCCATGATTAATCATTCATTATTGCTTCTGTTTTCAGATATTCCACTACATAAAGGCATGAAAGTATCAGTAAACATTTAGTATCATATTTCGCAAATGCATTTTCATGCAACTCCTAACTATCGCATATTGCAGAATAGTATTGGGTTTCAAACTTACACTACATTAGTAGGTTCAGTGTTACTATAGTAGAAGGGCTTGGAATATTCCAAATTGCATCGAGATGTCATTAAACCTCAGAGGCTGAATATGAAATTTAAGAATTAGTATCAAGCACCGTTGCATTTAATATTTGTATGCTAAAGGTTATAAATTATTCCAAAATGCTCAGAAGGTGTCTTGAAAGTTGAAACATTAGTTCCATTACACAAAAAGGTTGAGGTCATTATAAATTTCCACAGCCAAAAACTTAAATTAACACAAGCATATTTCTGCAAGTTTAGATGCTATAAGAAACCCAAAAAGGAAGATTAATATCACAAATTATCAATTCCAAGTCCAGAAAGGTGAATTGTTTATTGGAGCTCAAAGCTACAATAATGAACCTAGGGTACTTAGTCTTAAAGTTTGCTTTCAATCATGAAACAAAGGATAATAAGCCACTATCCAGTGTTCCTATAACCAATTCAAGATTATTGTTTTTTACATCGTCTTCCATGAATCTCAAGTATAGTTGATTAAATAAATGATTACAAAACTTGGAACCAGATCAAGAATATTATGTTGACCAGGACAACATTTGTTGGCCAAGACAACATCAGATCACGAAGAACTTTAGGTGTCATGCTAATGTCCAAAAATGTATGAAAACGAAATGTAACACAAAGCAATATATCTCAACCTTCCTTGATTACAATCTTTCCTTTCTATTACACTTTCTCAAACTTGAAGAAAACAACAAATATATAACTAAAAATACCCATGGAAGCCTTCAATTGCACAACCCCATGTAAACATCATAGGGTTATAGATGGATTAATCCCAAGTTGGTAAGATTGTGAAACAAAGGTCTCATATAAGGCACTATATGCTCCAAAAGCTTCATCGATGGAGAACGGCTAGAGCTTGAGAAGCCCAAAGTGGTGGGCTACAATCACCATTCCACACCCCTACTAACAAGGTTTTAAGGTGCTTGTGTGCTAGGTGGGTCCCCTTCACTTATGATTATCACTAACATATATGAGGGAAAATGTCATGAGTGAAATGACTACTCATGGAGGTCATCTTGAGATGAATTAAACACACATGGGTTAAATACCACAAAAATAAAAAAATGTAAAACGATATCTCTAGGATAGAACGGCATTAAATTTTGAAGCATGTTATTTTCCAATCTTCAGATAGACCACGAGCCTGAACAGAAAATTTTTACATAAATCAAATCTTATAACTCATTCATTACAATTTTTCGTCTTCATTACTGTGAAAAAACTTGAAAAGTGATCAGATGAGGGCAACATGAAATTACTTTCGCTTCCTATCTTCAGAAGGTGCACAAATCTTAATGGAGAAGATAACTAAGTTGACACTACAGTGAGATACTCCTGATATTTAGTTTCCAACCATTAACAACTCTCCAAATTAGCTCATTCACACTCCGAGCATATAAATATGTCATTCTAATGGTATGGCCTCAGATAGTAGCTTGGCAACGACATGAGATCCCCAATTGAAACTAAATAACAGTACCATGAAAATCTTATAAAACCAAGGAACAAATAACTCACAAAATAGATGAATGGCCATGCTCGAGAAGCATGAAATTATTACCTTCTTCAAACAGACCCTTTAGAGCCCATAAATCACCCATGATTGGCCCACCTCCTCCTGTCAATTATAAAAACATAAAAATCATTAGAGAGGTCTCCAGATGCTGGCACTAGCTTTCAGAATTTCTCCACAGATTTAGGTAGTCTGTATAAAAACACAATGGTGCTTATAACTATTAAATGTAAAAGTGAGCATTCAAATACTCATATCGAACACTTGATCCTCCTGCAGAATTAATATCGTATAATTTAACATTTTGCAAAGTGATTAAAATATACATATAAAAAGGGAGAGGGGCGAGAGGAGGTAGTACTTCTGCAAATAAACTTGCAAATAACGGATTTGAAGTCAGCTAAATTTCTCTTTTTTTCTTTAGTGTATATTAAATAGCTCTTTCCCCTTTTCCTCCTGTATTTTAGCTACAGGATGAAAGCAAAGGATGAAATCAAATGCGGCAGATACCAACAGCCAGTTTTCTGCATTACACTTTGTGGGAACTGCTGGCGGGTGAATACGTCCACCATAATTTTTATTCCGTCCTTATAAATATATATGCAAATCAATTAGAGGAATGCTTTTATTCAAAAGAATATTTTGTATCCATACCAAAGCAGATCATCGATGTAAAGGAAACTTCGTGCTTATAAAATCGATAGAGTGGAAGACAAATAAAGTATAAGTAGATCAGATTTGATTTGGAAACAGTAAAGACAAGATAAGCTCTGATAACCAGATTTGATTTTGAGAAGGTCAAGATAAATCAAATTGGCTTTTGAACAAGTCAAAGACAAGATCGGATTTTCTTTTGGACAAGTCAAAGATAAGAATGGATCTGCGTTTGGAAAAGTTGAGATGAGATAAAAATCACTTTTGAAAAAGTCAATATAAGATAAGGAAGGGTCAAGATTAGAAAAGATTTTCTCCAAAAGGGTATTATCGAAGGCCTTGTGTCTTCATTTTGGATTTCTATGTAAATGGTGCTTTTAGTCACTTCCTACGAGTAACAGATGTAGTTTCTGTTTATTTTGTAACTTTTTTCTTGTTAAAATATGATCATTTATCTCTTTGGTATTTTTGTGCTTTATTTCTACCATAAGGGTATTATCGAAGGCCTTGTGTATGTAATCTGATCTTGGCTCTAACCTGCTCGTATAGATGGTGAATTGCTGCCCTGTACTCTTTTGGAACTCCAAGTTCCTCCATCCGACCCCATAACTTGTCTCTAGGGACCATGTCAAAAGCTTTCTTGAAATCAATGAAGCAAAAAGACTTCTTCCCCTTTGTCGTCCCACATGTTTTCAATTAAATGTCTAAGAGTGATGCAATGATCTATAGTTGAGTGTTTTGGTCTAAACCCTGCTTGCCTTTTGCGCTCCCCTTGTTTTTCAGACCATTCACTGATTTTGCATTCAACCATGCTTCCAAACAATTTTGCCATGAGAGGATTGATCATAATAGTTTTGTGGTTAGATGGGTTATTGACCTCTCCACTTTTGAATAGAGGTATAACTAGACTAGTGGTCCATTCCATGGGGAAACCTTCCTAAGAAATATTGTCAAAAATGTTTCTTATGTGGGGAGTCAAGATATCAATCCCCCATTTCAAATATTCAGCCTGGAGCCCATCTATATCCCATGCCTTTCTGCTTGCTAGCCTGCCAAAGGTTTTTTTAACCTCAATTGTGGTGAACAACTTTTCCAATGTGTTGATTATTGGTGGCCCATTTTATCTTCTCCACACTCATAAATTTGTCTCGCTTATTCTAGCCATTGTTCTAGTGTGATATTGTTCTTTGTTTGTTTTTTACTTGTTTGAAGCTCTCTCAAAAAATGTTTAGGGTCACATTTCCCAGTCGTATCAACTATTCTTGTCTTGTTTTCATGTATTCTTCCTTTTTTGTTTTCACCAATTTCATGTACGCCTTTTTTTCAGCCTTCTTCCCTACTTCCTTGAGACTCTTCTTCGCTGCCTTACACTCTTCGTTGAACCAAACATTTACCGAAAATTGATTTTTTCTCTCTCCTGGGTTTAGATCTTTTGCACTTGGTTAGTGCTTCTTGGATTGCATCCGTTAGTTTGCTGCTGCTGATATGGCTCCTATGAGGCCTGTATTGTCTCTTTGTTACCTCTTGCAGGCTGATTTCTAGAGATGTTCTAAAATTTTCTTGGTTTTCTTGTGTCATACTTATTGTCCCTTACCCTGTTCTTCCTTTTGATTTTCTTGGATCTGATCATGGTTTTGTTTGGACCCTGACATGTTGATTTTTAAGTAAATTGGGTTGTGATCAGACTTAAGATCAATTAGCGATTCCCCAATTTCTATCTCGGCAATCTTCAGAGTCATCTCGTGAGAAAAATGATGTAATCTATCACGCTTTTCCCATTGTGGGTCACGCAAGTGTAATCCCTTGAATTTGGCCATTTCTTCATGCCATTACATATGAGAAGGTCATGTATACTGCATAATCCTAACAGTTCCTTCCCAAAATACATTACATTATTTTACCCATCTGCTGATTTCCTTTCCCACTTGCTGTCTATTTCTTCATCTAACCATAACAGGTTGTCATCTATGTCCCTGCTGTCCCTTAGGGTACTGGCTTGTTTGTTTGTTGTCCTGGCATTGAAATCTCCCAATAATATAACATTTCCGATTCTACTGCAGTCTGAGATGTCTTTTCCTAAAGATGCATGTGGTTCTTCCCTATTTAGTTTCATTTTCTTGTATATTTTTACTGTTGTGGAACAAAGTACCATGCTGCGATACTAGTTATACTATCATTTTTGGTGATCTGAATCCAAATGTACTACTTGTTTGGGTCTTTTTTCACTATTTGTATAATATATAATTTCCACTTCTACTGTAGTCTGAGATGTCTTTTCCTAAAGATGCATATGGTTCTTCCCTATTTAGTTTCATTTTCTTGTATATTTTTTACTGTTGTGGTGCAAAGTAGCATGCTGCGATGCTAGTTATACTATCATTTTTCGGTGATCTGAATCCAAATGTATTCTTTGCTACTTCATTCCATATTGATGTTTTTATGTATCCTACAAAGTTTGGGGTTCTGCATCCATCATGTTCATGTGTCTCTACCAACACAATTATGTCTTTCCTCTCAGCTATGGGCCATAAACCGGGACCTCTATTCCAAGGATAACCTCTGCAATTCCAGCTTACCATTGTAAAGTACTCCCGGTGGGCCCCATCTCCCTATTTATCTTGTGGCATCTTACTTTCAATGCATGCTTTTCCATTTTTCAACCATGCCCATTTGCCTTTTGACCTAGCTGTTTTTATTTTTCCCATTCTCTTCTTTGATCTTCTAGTTGTATGGGTGTCGAATCCTCATCTAAATAGAATTGTGATCCTTTCAGTAGCCCTTTGTTTCTTAGAATTTGTATTTTATCATCTTTTCCTTTCAATATAACTCAAATATTTCTATCCCTTCCTCCTTCCCTTACCCTTCCTAACCTATGAGCTTGATATATTTGTCCTTTCCATAGCATTTGGTCTTCAAGAAATCCTCTTGCCAAGTTGTTAGTATCTTCATTTTCTCCATAGTCTCTTACTCCCTTGATAATTATGTTGATTGACCTATTGCTTCTCTCCTTCTCTTCCATCATTGGTAATTTTACGTGTTTTCATATTATTTCTCTTTGTTTTTCTGACAGTTCCTTGACCGCTATTGCCCAGGTTTTGGCCTCTTCAAGCTGATTTCGTATGTCGCTTTTCATTTACCTCTATGTTTCATATAAGCATTTGTAGTTCTTTCATCTGAGCTATGTTTGTTTCTTGTGTGACCTCCGATTTACCTTTCCTTGTGATTGATTGTGCCATATTTTGTTTCAGCATATGTAGTTCTTGTTGCCCAATTTCCATCATTTTTTGCAGGTTGTTCACTTTCTCTCTAAACAGCTCATTTCCTTTCTCCAAACTTTGTTTCGCTTGTGCCATTTCTGCAAACTTAACTTCTTGTATTCATTCCCTTATTTCCAGGCCCTCTACCTTCTCTTTGATGTTCAATAGCTTACTTACATATAGCTTGGCTCACCAAACAAATGGTGCTGATGTAGGGCTATATATTTCCTCTTCCTCTATCCTTTTCCCCGTGTTAACTTTTATTGTTGATGTGTGTGTACCATGAACCTCCTCTTTGGTCTTTTGACTATGTTGCTCATTTGCTTCTTTGTTTAACTTTTGGTTTGTCCCCTCTTTCCCTATCTAACCATTATTGCGATATAACTCTATTTTAGTTTCCCTGTTTGTTCTTGGCAGAATAACCACAAGTTTTTTGTTCTGTAATTTTTCTTTATTGTTTTTTGTTTCTCATTTTTCTTCTTCATCACCACTACTTTAGCCTGGATAATCTTCTTCTCATTATTCTGCGATATTGCTTCACGTTGACAAAGATTGGTTGTTCCCCTACCATTCCTGCTGCCAAAAGAGTTTGATGTGCCATCCCATTAGGTGTGATGTTCAGTATTTGTGGATATAAGTATGTCTTTGTCTCACAAGATCCCACCCCGTCCCTAAAGTAAGGGACAGCGTATGTAACTATCATCTGACCAACTGATTGTGGCATTACCGAAACTGTCTATTTGTCAAAGTTTGTGTTGTTCACCCCATTGGATGGGGCATGTTGACATTCGTTGTTGCAGATTGCTTGTCTGTTGTATTGTGTCATTTGTACACTTGGAACAGAGTTTTCTTGTCTTATATTTAATGTCGTTTTCTCCCGCAAACCCCCTTTTGCCTGTTTATCCATTTTGAGTGTTTGGTGTAATGTATTTTGCTGAATGTAATCTGAGATATAAAATTGATTTCTACCTTTTAATCAGGTTTATCAGCATGCAATGACAATTTAGGCTTAGTCCTCTTATCCTGAATCCAAGCGTCGGTTTTGTCTGCCAACCCTGCCAGTATTTCGGATCTTGTTGTAGCTTGTTGTTTGGGGATCTGTGCTTTGGGTCCACTGCTGTCCAACCCTTGCCGTTGTCTTTGTCTGAGGCACTTTCTTTTGTCTACTTGCAAACCCACACTTTTGCAGAAATCCTTCTCCCTTCACATGCTGTCACTGTGATTTGTTCTGCTCAAAAACCCTAGCCACCTCGCTAAACTAGAATGCAAATAAGTCCCATGTAGTATGGATTCGTCTCCTCAAAGAAACAGAATTATTCTAGGAAATGTCCTGGTCCATCAATTTTTTGATTAATCAAGAGGCAGCACGATCGTTTCTGGGTTGCCCTATTAACAATAACCTCTGTCAGTTAAATTTGTATGTAGTAGAGTGAGAGCCACTGTGACTGGAGCAATTTTTTTGGTGCTTCCTTTGGTTGTTTTTGTGTGCTTATTATCTAGAATCGTGATTTCTGCTGCTGCAAGAGGACGGTACATTATTTGCTGTTGTGGCGGGGTCTTCAGCTGTAGGAGATGACCGCAACATCCATTAATGTTCAAATGTGTGTGCGCATTGGACATTTTGTAGTTCATCGATTGCTTAAAACAGAGAAAGGATGCATTCACATTGTTATTGCATCTAGAATTCGCAGCTCATGGTAAGAGGGAATAAAAACTAAAATAAAAAAGATGAGATTGAGCTGCAGTGTTAAAATTTGTAATTGTTGTGGGTCACATTAGTTTTTATGTGCACATAAGTATCTTTGAAAAGAACTAATTTTCTAAGATCAAGATGTAGGATTGTCATCAACAGAATTCCAGTAGATTGAATGCCAAAGGTCGTGGAGAGGTTTTGGGCCATAAAACCGTATACAAATATTTCCATGATTTAATTTCAAAGGCATATGCATTTAATGTGATCTGTCATACTAGTATCAAATTTTGGAAAAGTCGTCTCATTAAATCCATCCCCTTCTATGATGATAATAAGTCCATGTAACTATCCCAAAGTTCTTTATATAATTAAATTGGGTCAAAAAGGTAAATTTGTCGTAGCTTAAGTGTTAGGAAGGGTGGCATTCAGTTTTAATGTAATGAAAGTGCCATGATGGTGTATGTATGTTATGGTACATGTGGTAGTATTTTATGTCAACAATTACTTATATAGTTTTTCAGTTTTTAATAAAATAAAAAACATTAGAATTTTTAAATATTTGAGTCCTAACTTGGAGAAATAGATTTAATTCTATAAATTTTAAAGTAGGGGTGGTTTCTAAAGAAACTTTGCTAGAATATGTTAAACAACTTTGCAAACCATCAATAAAAGGTAATTCATCAATAAAAGGTATTTCTTTGTAATTGTTGTGGGTCACATTAGTTTTTATGTGCACATAAGTGTCTTTGAAAAGAACTAATTTTCTAAGATCAAGATGTAGGATTGTCATCAACAGAATTCCAGTAGATTGAATGCCAAAGGTCGTGGAGAGGTTTTGGGCCATAAAACCGTATACAAATATTTCCATGATTTAATTTCAAAGGCATATGCATTTAATGTGATCTGTCACACTAGTATCAAATTTTGGAAAAATTGTCTCATTAAATCCATCCTTCTATGATGATAATAAGTCCATGTAACTATCCCAAAGTTCTTTATATAACTAAATTGGGTCAAAAGGTAAATTTGTCCTAGCTCAAGTGTTAGGAAGGGTGGCATTCAGTTTTAATGTAATGAAAGTGCCATGATGGTGTATGTATGTTATGGTACATGTGGTAGTATTTTATGTCAACAATTACTATATAGTTTTTCAGTTTTTAATAAAATAAAAACATTAGAATTTTTTAAATATTTGAGTCCTAACTTGGAGAAATAGATTTAATTCTATAAATTTTAAAGTAGGGGTGGTTTCTAATGAAACTTTGCTAGAATATGTTAAACAACTTTGCAAACCATCAATAAAAGGTATTTCTCTTTAACACTTATTTATTATGAGAAAAGAAAGTGTTTTTGCGTAAAAAGGTACACCATTTCAATGTTTCATGTCTTTTTGTAATGTCCCCTTTTTCCAAGCTAGTCGCTATGGAAGACCTTATCCCATCCTTCCTCATGGGACTAAGGATTTGGAGCTAGAGGAAATTTGTTTGAAGATATCTAGATTAGTTTTTGGAACTTTTGCACTATTTTATGTTATATTCCTATTGGATACCTAGCGCTCTAATAAAAGAAATTAATTATTTGGTTAATTAGTTTGTATGGTGAGCATATAAGCTCAAATTAGAAATAGACTTTAATATTATAAGGTTGGCCAAAAGTTATGATGTAGCACCCTTATATTATAAAAGGAGGATGTTTGTCCACTATGATGATATGGTGAATCTTATTACTTCTTCTTGGCAAAGGTTGTACTTTTCCTTTCTCTCTTACCAAGGATGAAAACCCTTGATAGTGGCACTTGCCTTGGGGACGAAAACCCTCAAGCAAATATATTTGGAATCATTGAATATCTTAAGGTATTTGGAGCTGATATATTTTATCTAGCCCTAGGCGACTTGCATCATGAGCATTTTGGAGGTGTTTGATGGATGTATGGTATGATTCTTGCATGAATTGACTTGTACTAATTTTTAAAGGTGAAAGCAATCATTTCTTTGCATGTTAAGCCAATAATACAGCGTTTCCAAGTGGGACGACTTGCATAGGAGTGGGTTTGCATTGATTTGAAGGGATTTTCCATGTTTAGTTTGCATCATTCAATTCCTCATAATTTATTAGGGTGAAAGCTACAATTTGGTGATTTTAAGAGTTGTCTAAGAGCTATTTCCAGCCCTTGGTTGTGGCCACATTGTTGTCATAAAATTGATTGCAGCTGGGTGTAATCACTTGTTTTCTCCATTTCTTTGATGTAAATTGGATTCATAAATGTTGTCGTGGTTGGATTAATTATTAAGTTGAAGTCCATATACACATCGCTGCTAAGGTTTTTGATATTTGTAGGTTTGTTATAAAAATTAGATTACTCTCAAGTGGGATTGGTATTGTTTCCTATTTTTCAGTTTCAGCCCTAGAAAGGGGCATTACAATGGTATCAGAGCTTCAATCTTCCAGGTCTATGAGTTTCTTGCAAAAAGATAAATGGTGGATAGAATTTTTGGTGATGCTAGATTTGAAAGGCTTGCCCTAAGGCAAGAAAGATTGGCCAATAAAATGGCTCAGTTGATCCATACCCTTCAAGATCCGAATGGTGGAAGGAGCTCTTCAAAGGAAGTCAATAATACTCAGCCATCCAAAGTGGACAACATTGCTACATGGTATGAGGAGTATAGGGCTCTTCCAAAGAAGATTCGTGATGCCATGTCATTTTTTGAGTTTGTGGGAGTAAGCAAGGGAAGATCAAGGCCCAAGCCTAGGTCACAAGCTACATAAGAAGAAAAATTAGGGCTGCAAGTAATGGAGAAGAAACAGCCCATAGAGGAATCCACGGTGCAAGTGGAAGAGGGGGAAATCATAAAGCATGAAACCAAGGTAAAGGTTCCTTAATGTTTAATGATGTTTCATTTGTTTCTAATGGCTGTGTGTGGCTAAATGTTGAAAAAGATGCATTGGAAGAGGGTAATCCAATTATCATTTTGGAACATGAAGACAAAACAAATCAGCCCATAATGGAGGAGGAAGAACCATCGCAGCAGCTGCTTATGGTGATGGATCAGCCTTTGGGAGCCCTAGAAGCACCCACCGTCCTTGTCAAAGGTGATCCCTTGATTGATTTTCCTTACAGCCCTATGAAAGCACAAGAGGGTGGAGAAATTGCTAAGCAAGAACCAAGCGAAATGGAAGGTAAAGAACTTTGGATTGTTAATGATATTCCCTTGATTTCTAATGGTTGCATGTGGCAAAATACTAAGGGAACTTGGGAGCATGAGCAAAAGGATGAAGGGAAGCATGAGGAGCAAGATGATGAAGTGAATTTTCATATGACAATAGGAGTTAAGCATATTGGGGATGGCCAAAGGTATGGAGGTGTTTCAAAATCATTGCTTTCTTCTACACCAATTCAGTTTTGTTGTCTTGAGCCATTTGATGAAAAGAATAACAATATGTCATGGTTGAGGCTCCATTGTAAACCATGGCAAATGGCTGTACATCTTGATCAGCAAGCTAAAAATGGGGTTATAATTGGAGAAAAATCTGAATATTGGAGGATCTATGAAGCGGAGTTTCCAAATGAAGTTGTTATGAGATACACCCATGAAAAAGGGCATTTTTGGGTGCCCATGACCACCTTCAACCCACTGCAATTTTCAGACCAGCAAACAATGGTAAGCCCTTTGATATTTTGTTTGATCATGACAAGAGTATATTGCATCATTATTTGTCATTACCATGCTTTGGTGATCATACCTATGCTAAGGAGGTAGAGGAGCAAGGTTGGGAGGAGAATCTTGGCCAAGGATTCATTATACATCTCCCAAGCAATGCCTATAAGAAGGATATGACAGCAAGGTGCAAATATATTTCAGATTCTTTGTTTCCTATTTCATCATCATATTGGGCTGATCATCAAAATTCTTGGTCACAAATTTGGGATTCAAGATAGAGGTCGCTTTGCACATGTTGATGGAGAGAAGAGGTATGGCGAAGAGTTACATAGATTGCTTGCATCCTTGGAATCTGGGTAAACCCTTGAAGCTCAAAGAAGGTGAAGGTAAAAATTTCAGTTTTGATTTTTCCTCTCTTTGCTTATGGAAGGAAAGAAAATTGATGAGTTTGTATGAAGTTGGGAGGAATTCTAGCATGACATGTTTGAGGCATCATAAGTATGATAAGAATTCTGATTTTCTTTTCCATATGTTGCTAACCTATGGTTCCATGGAAGGACGAAAGGATAGGAGGGAAAAGAATAACAACCATGATGACTATGATGCATGGCTCCATTCCATGATACTGTTGTATTTTAATCTTCATGATCAGCTTGCACCAAGAAAAGAGAAGGCTAGGAACGAATGGTGTAGCAAAAGGTGTGTAGATGCTTTGATGCAATGTCAAACTTGTTTTTGTGCACATGAAGTAGGTATCATTGTGGGCTGCAAAAGGGGAAGGAGATCTGATTTTGAGATCAACATGATGGATGACATTTTTGTGCATTGCAAAAGGAACAAGGTACAGCTGTCATACCTCATAGAAAAGTACAAGGTATGTGATATTCTCTTGAAAATTATCCCAGCTGAAGTCATTCTTGTTTGTGGAGTACTTTGGTCTCAATTTTTGGAAAAACTCAGCATCAAATATTATGGTGAAGGACTGGATTTCCGGATTGGAATCAAAAAAATCAAATTTCATGGCACAATGAATAAAGGGAGCATGGTGGCAAGGAAAGATGAGAACCATGGTCCCATACATACAGTTGAGTTTAGAGAGAGGTCTGATTTTATTTATTTACCAACTGATCATTATTTTTCCAGCTCCTTTCTTGCTCTATGGACTGCTGTAAATAAAAATTCAGCAGTGTTTTGGATGGTTGTTAGGTGTTTGGGTCTTGTGAACACAAAATGCATTGGTCACCCATGTGTGAAGATACTAATCACATTCATACGCAGCTGTATTTTGGCTTGTATGAGCACCTACCAACCAATCAAAAGAGAAGAGAAGTCTAAGGCACCTAAGGGAGGATTGATCCACCAAACTATGGAGCATATGGGGGGGATAATAAGAGCCTCTATTTTTTCTAACATGTTTGTTCCATGTGCAGATTTGAAAATAAAAAGAAGATTGCAGCTGAAGATATCCTTTATTTCTAGAGTGAAGAAGGATGGTAACCAAGGCATGTTCTTGCAAAAGCTTCTCCACTTGACCGATCGGATCTAGATTGCTCGCTTGGATCAAATTGAAGCACGAGAGCTTACAATTGCTTGAGGGCAAGCAATTTTGGGAAGGGAGGACTGTAATGTCCCTTTTTCCAAGCTAGTCACTATGGAAGACCTTATCCCATCCTTCCTCGTGGGACTAAGGATTTGGAGCTAGAGGAAAGTTGTTTGAAGATATCTGGATTAGTTTTAGGAAATATTGCACTATTTTATGTTGTATTCCTATTGGATGCCTAGCGCTCCAATAGATGAAATAAATTACTTAGTTAATTAGTTGTTTGGTGAGCATATATGCTCAAATTAGAAATAGACTTTAATATTATAAGGTTGGCCATAAGTTATGATGTAGCACCCCTTATGTTATAAAAGGAGGATGCTTGGCCATTATGATGATATGTTGAATCTTATTATTTCTTCTTGGTAAAGGTTGTACCTTTCCTTTCTCTCTCATCAAGGACGAAACCCTTGTTTGAGATCCCTTCAAGGATGAAAACCCTTGATGGTGGCACTTGCCTTGGGGATGAAAACCCTCAAGCAAGGATATTTGGAATCATTGAATATCTTAAGGTATTTGGAGCTGATATCGTTTTCTCTAGTCCTGGACGACATGAATCATGAGCATTTTGGAGGTGTTTTGATGGATGTATGGTATGATTCTTGCATGGATTGACTTGTACTAATTTCTAAAGGTGAAAGCAATCATTTCTTTGCATGTTAAGCCAATAATTCAGCCTTTCCAAGTGGGGTGACTTGCATAGGAGTGGGTTTGCATTGATTTAAAGGGTTTTTCCATGTTTGGTTTGCATCATTCAATTCCTCATAATTTATAAAAGTGAAATCTACAATTTGGTGATTTTAGGAGTTGTCTAAGAGCTATTTCCAACCCTTGGTTGTGGGCATATGCTGTTGTCATAAAATTAATTGCAGTTGGGTGTAATCACTTGTTTTCTCCATTTCTTTGATGTAAATTGGATTAATAAATGTTGTCGTGATTGGATTAATTATTTGAAGCATTTTCCAGTAGTAGTTACATGGTTGTATGATAAGTTGAAGTCCCTATACAGTTCATTGCTAGGGTTTCTGATATTTGTGCGTTTGTTGTTATAAAAATCAGATTACTCTCAAGTGGGATTGGTGTTGTTTCCCATTTTTCAGTTTCAGCCCTAGAAAGGGACATTACACTTTTTGAATCTCTAAAACTTATTTATGTATATGGGTGCACTATTGGTACCATGCAACGCCCATAAAAGTTTTTTTAATTGAGGGGGAATGGCATTCTCGTGAACAAGAAAAGAACCAGAGAAAATAATATCATAACTTTTAGAGCACTTCATGCAGCAATCTGTGGTCCATAGGACCATGAGGATCGACCTAGCTAGCTTAGCCAAGTTTCGGAGGAAGTTGGAGGACCACAAGAAGATGGAGGGAGATTGCCTCGAGCTCATAAACTAGTCTATTGCTTTAGTAACAAACCTAGTGCGAAAAAACTACAAAACCAAATATGGCGATCATCAATTGCAGGTGATGATAAAGATCATAATCCAGCTGCACACGAGGCGATTAGTGAGATCAGCTCCCACTAACAAAGTTTAGTGAGGACCTAGTCCCATTATTGGTGTTTTGTAAGCTGTTCGGTGAGGCCCAAGCCGATTATTGGAGTAGTTGAGGTGACTCCATTACCTACCATGGATGTGCATATGAGGACCACTCCCATTACTTTGGTATGTTTTTGACAAAAGTTGGATGTGTCCATATTAGCGTATAGTTTTTCTTTGTTGTGAACAATCATGTCACATGTGTATCCTTGTTCAATCATTGTGTGTCCTAGTTCTTACTAATTTTGTATTTTACATCAACATTGGGATTTTCCTCCAAAATCAATTGTTAGTACATATAGTGAGGCCATTCCACTATTGTTTGTATGTATGATGAATTGTGAGTGTCTTTGAGTTCACATAATAGTCTTTGAATTATGTGCGTTTAGGAAAGAATGTTGGAATTTAGATTTATCACATATAGTTAGTCTACTTATATAGGTTTAATTTATTAAACCTATTATAATTAGGTAGTAGTTTGAATATACAAATTGTTAGGTTTGTCAAAGGTTGCACAAAGAACATAAATAAGTTAGAGTGAGGTTGAGAGATTGGAGAAATTGATACGATGTGTATCCTAAATAATAGGAACACGTCGGTGTATAAATATATGTTATTATCAATGGACTATTAAGTGTGTTCAGCATTACTTTTATTCAATGTGCACATTTTATGTATTGCATCGTTCATACTCTGACCAAATATTACAAACTTCTTTAATGAAACAACTTGGAGAAGTAAGACTTAAGGTAAAGAATGAGGTCGTCAAGGTGGTATTGTTGAGACAGTTCACCCCTCGGAGACAATAATGTTTATAAATTGACTCATTTTCCAACTCAAACCTTTAGAAAACATGATTGCAACACTCCTAGCTGAAGAGAAGTGTTTGGGTGCTGATGAAACAAAGGTAGCAGAACATAGTATCTTTGATGAGAAAAGTAAAAACAAATATCCGAAGACAACAAGACAGAACTTCGTTATTATTGTAAAGCACTAAACCACATGATGAGACCATAAACTGTTTCATTTAAAGCCAAATAACAGCATCTCTTTCTTCTTAACAGACTAGTTTTGAAGTGGATTTGAATGTGGCTTTAGAGCTTTTTAACTTGTTTAAGGTAGAATGCAAAGTAGATGTTTGATTTGTTTTTAGGACTCGATGTGATCCGGATTGCTCTCTAGATTCTAATGTTTCTTGAGGAATATGTGTCAAAGTATTGCAAAACAGGTCAAACAAGTCATTCAATGAATTTGCCCAAAGTATTAAGGCAGGGATCAAATCAATAAGGTCGCATTCAAATCATTAAAAGACACTTTAGGTCGACCCCAAACTATTCTGACACAAACATTGCTCATATGAAACAATTTTGAAGTAGCGCCAAAGAAATTTTGGCCCCTATATTTATATGGGAAGTCACCTCGAGCTATTCTGGTTGTCTCCCTAGTATTACAAAATGGCTCTAGAACAAACAGAATGGTAAAAACAACTTGAGAATAAGCAGAATGGTGGGAAACAGATCTGGAGTAAGCGGAATGGTAGGAGATAGCGTCAGAAGAAAGGAATGGTGGAAAATGGCATTGGAATAACCGGAATGGTAGGAAACAACTCCAAAACAGGTAGGACACCTTGGAAAAACTCTAGATCAGACAAGGAGTGATGTTGTAATGTCCCCTTTTCCCATTTGAGAGCTTATATTTGGTCTTCTTGCCATTCCTTCTCCATGGAAAAGAGCAAAGATGGAGGAGGAGAACATTGAGCATCTAATGATATGTTTTTACCAAAAAAATTATATTTTCTTTAGTGTTTTCTTTCTTGCTTTAAACTCAGAATTTCTGAATGTTATGGGCAGCCCACAGTATGAAGGTATTTCAGTTTTTGCCTATGTATCATTTCAGATTTTCTACCATGGACGGATGGTTAAGAGTACTCATGTTTCATGTATGTTGTATCCTCTTTTGTCACTACTGATTGAACACCTTTGTGCACATCATACTTCATGGGGTAAGGAGGTAAGAAGTGTTGTTTTTTGCAAAGAACATATAGACACTTGGGCTCAATTTCTATGGTGTTTTCACAAGTGGCATATAAGTGCTATGATGAGTCCTTCAAAAGAAGGAATACCTGATTTCAAAATTAGAATGGAAGGGATGGGCAGCATTCTCACTTTAAAATGTGGCACACATCACCCATCCTAGGTGAGGAGTCTTCTTCATGACCAAAGGGACACCATGCTTATAGAAAATGGCAATATGCATCAGTTTATTGGAGAAGAATTGGCAAGAAGGATGGGGCCAAACAAGGCTGGTTTCAAAGGCTTCACGGTCACCATAACTTATGGAGCATATACTCTTTACACAAGGAAGATACCACAACTCGCTATCCCCATGAAAAGGTATGAGTTTTGTATTGACTTCCTTGTTTTAAGTTCAGCTGAGGAACCTATGGTTTTGGGGTTCAAGAGCTCCAAACTTTGGGGGAATTAACCCTCAAAATCCACAAGAAAGGATTGAAGTTCCACTCACAAAATGAAGAAGTCAGAATTTTTGAAATCAGCAATGGAAATGGTAGTCATGTTAAGCAAGGAAAATCTGATTTTATTTCATTACCAGCAGTAGAGAGGGGACTGATTTTAGCTAAGAATACAAAGAGGAATGTTGCAAACAACATCATGAGGAGGATAAAGAATGAAGGGAAAATGAAACATAGTCATTGGAGCAATCACATCCATACATGTGCAAAGAAAGATGGTACACTTCTCACATATTTTAGAATGGATATAACAGCTGATTGCATATTCTCAGTTCCTCTAGAGCAATTTTCAGTTTCTACCACCTACCAATCATATGTGGACCTCATATTTGGTAAGTACTTAAAGGAATTTGTGCTTGTTTCTTTTGATGATGTCTTGAGATATAGCAAAACATGGGTGAAACATCTACAACACCTTAACATAATGATGAGTGCTTTAGGACAACAGTCCTTACTTGCAAAGAAATTTAAATGTGGATTTGGTTGGAGCAAAATTTTGGACCAAGGGTATATCATAGAGTCTCGAGGGGTACATGTGGAGCAACAAAGGATACATGCCATACTTGGTTGGCCTCCTCCCATCTCCATTTCACAACTCAGAAGGTTCCTTGGGTCTAAGAAGGGTTTTTCACATCTTGTTGCCCCTCTAACTGATTTAACTAAGAGGGAGGTACTCCGTTGGTCACTTCTAGCTCAAGAAACATTTGATCAACTCAAGAAGGTAATGTACTCATGTCACGTGTTTGTTGTACCTGATTCTTCTTTTACATTTATGGTGGAATTCGATGCATCCAGTGAAGGAATAGGGGTTGTTCTAATGCAAAATCAGCATCTTGTTGCATTGGAAAACAAAGAACTCAAGAAACATGAGCTGAATCTTCACAATTATGATAAGAAGATCATGGCAAATATGCATGTCTCGATCAAATTCAGGCCATATCTTGTTGATAGGTCAGCAATAGCTTTTGGTTTTTGACATCAGATATGCCAAGGGGAAAAACATTGTAGCAGCGGATGCCTTATCTTGGAAACCAGCTCTTCATAGGAATCAAGAAGGGTCTTCACAAGGAGTCAAGGATTTGGAGCAGCTGAATTTGTTTTTAATGAGGAAGGAATATTCTTTGAATGAGCTATCAGATGAAGACCTTTTTCCTTTTTGTACCCAATTTTTGCCAAAGAGATCAAAGGTGCATAAGTTTTATTATTTTATTATATTGTGCAAATATTTTTAAAATAATATTATAAGTTGCACATATAATAAATAATAAAGCTTATTATTAAAATAAAATGCCAATGTTAAAATACAATTAATTTTAATTGTATTAAGGGGAAAAATGCGACTTGCTTGTGGGGATAAAAATAGGGAAGTGTGACAATTGGCCCATAAGGAAAAATGCGACCAGCCTAGGGAGGATAAAACAATATCATTGGCTGATTTTGGAGGTGCTTTTGGGCTGCTTTTCTTTTATATGAGCAAGTCGACTTGCTTGAGGGATATCCAGAATTTTATTATCAAATTTTCATTGCAAAGAGCTTCCAGACTTTTGTAAGAAATTCCAAGGACGAAAACCCTTGTGGATTTATCTCTTGCGGACGAAAACCCCAAGGGATTGAGAGGGGATTTCACTCAGAAATTTCCAGCGAGCTAATTCAGATTTTTCAGTCAAGTTTCCAGCAGTATTTTGTGTTATTTTGGTGATCAAATTGCAGCAGTGGATCGACCCAGTTTAGGAGTTGTTTGGGGCATATTCCAGAGGTATTTTCCTTTGAAAATTATTGTCAAGCATTCCTATATTTTTATAAATCAGAAGGCTGCAAATTTATATTTTTCTGAGCAATATTTGAAGGGTTTCCAGCCAGTTTGAAATCAGATTTCAGATCTGTTTTTCTGAATTATTCATCTGCATATAAATCTGATTTTTAATGAATTTTGGCTTTTAAAAATATTAGAAATCAAGTGGAATAGAAAGTATAATTTTTGGGAACATTTGCATTGAGTTTTATCAAAAACCCTAGTCGCTTTGGCTGGAATAAAATCCAGTTTGCCCTAGATCGATCTCCAAGGGTTTCAAAAACCCTAGTTTGTCATTTGCAATTCATAAAAATTCTGATTTGGGAAAAAGAAATTATTGGGGATCTTTCGAAAGAGTACGGGGCAACGGATGTGTTGGGTTTGCAATTGCTTGGGACAAAGCAATTTTGGGAAGGGAGGACTGTAATGTCCCTTTTTCCCACTTGAGAGCTGATATTTGGTCTTCTTGCCATTCCTTCTCCATGGCAAAGAAGCAAAAATGGAGGAGAAAATTGAGCATCTATATGATATGTTTTTACTAATATTTTTATATTTTCTTTCTTATACAGGTCGGCCTTTCCTTTTTGTACTTTGGCGCCAATTGAAGGATATAAAAGGAGATCTAAGGCATCATTTGCTATCTAGACTTTGGCACATTTTATCTTATTGGAGCATTGCGAGCTAGGAGCTCCTTGTTCTTGCATTTGAGGACGAAAACCCTCATATGCGACTTGCCTAGAAGGACGAAAACCCTTCTAGAGGTTGAGTGAAGGACGGAAACCCTTCAACTTGACTTGGGGATTGGTGTAAAGGCTGATTTGAGGAGAAAATTGTCATTTTCAGATTGTTGTTGATTTATTTCTAGTGGAGAGTGACCTACCTTGAGTAGGGTTTTAGACATTTGGTGGACTTTGTGTTATTTTGATTGATACTTTGATTTATCATATTTTCTAAGGCCGGAATCTCATGTTTGGTGATTTTTGGGGGTTTCTAGGCCCTAGATCTACATTTTTCTTGTGGCTGCAATCAACTGGTTATAATTAATTTCCAGCAGTGTATTTCTTCAGTATTTTCATTGATTTTGGCTCTTATGGTTGCATAATATATATATAAAATTGTGGCAAGTGAATTTGAAGTGTTCATGGTGTTTTGGCATATTTTGTGAAGAGTACAATTCGCTAATTTTTGTATTTTCAGTCTACTGCAATTAAAAATAAGATCTGAATATTTTGGGTGTTTAGCTAAATTCCATTGTTTGTGGTTAAACTCTTGAAAGGATCATTAGAGATGTAGAACAATATTTTTGAAAATCTATTTTTGAAAAGTCCTAAAATCTATTTTTAGCATTTTTAGCAACTTTTAGTATTTTTGCATTTTTGGGGGTCTTTGGAGCATTTCTGAGGTTCGGATTGTACAACAATAGCCAAAGTGCTATGGTCATAGCGATGTTTTTTAAGTTCGTTCCGTCAACTTTCCAACGGATCCTACGGTTCGTAAAACAAGTCAACAAGCTAGGAGATATGACCCCAACAAGTAGTAGTAAATAAAATAATAGTAATAATAGGATAGATTTCGTTTTTCTTACTTGTCTTTTCAAATTCATCCCTAAGATGGATACAAATAGTCTCCATGTAGGATGACCTTTTGGTTCCCCTCCGAAACCCTTCACATTCTATTTTTAACAGTTTTTCATATTCTCCATTGTATAGCTATAAAGCAGTTTGTTTCGAATAGAGAGATCTTCAGGCATACATCTCTCTTATGGAAATTGCCAATCTGTATACATTTGGATTTGCAATAAAATTAGTTTGTGTTTTCAACTCTTTCATGTGATTTGATTGTTATAACACATTAAGCACCATCGTTAGTGTGTTGTCCATCGGGTTGCACCTCAATCTAGATCAATGGTATCAAAGCTAGGTTCTTTCCACTCTTGCATATCAGAACGCATGAGGTCATAATACCGAAGCACAATATCCAACCCACATCCTTCGGATTATTTTCCTTGTCGCTTCAAACGACCTCAAGCAACGCAAGAGGAAATGGGAGATCCCTTCAAAGAATTACTTGATGAAGCCCTTTTAGAAGCAAAGGAGTTCGTTGATGGAGTTCGTTGATGTCCTCTCTCGGGGCATCCCTACAACCAACCCACCTTCGCATTGCACCCATATCAAGTAGGCCCTTCGAGGGCCCAACACCATTCAAGGTACAAGTAAATTTTGACATTCCGCAGTTTGAAGGAAAAATTGATGTTGATGAATTGGATAAATGGCTCGATCAACTAGAATCATATTTTTCTATCAATAATTTTTTTGATAGTGAAAAGATAACATTTGCACTTCTAAAAGTATCTCTACATGTCAAAAATAATGGAAATCATACTCCCTGCAAAAAGATGGTAATGATTATGTAACAGTCGATACGAAACCTCCAGAGACATGGGGCGGTTTTGTAGAGGCCATCAAAGAAGAATATTATCCAGTGAAGACCTACATGTGGACCAATTCAAAAAACTCCACCAATTGCATCAAGGTCATGATCAGGCAGTGCAGGACTACACCAATGAGTTTCATACCCTATCGAAAAAGTGGGTGCACAAGACACCGAGAAGCATCGGATTCTCAAATACTACAATGGGTTACGATATTACATCCAAGAAGAGATGGAGTTTGCAGACATCAATACTCTTGGGGAAGCCTACCAATATGCGAGTCAAGATTGAAGAAAGGTCCAAACGTAGGGGAAATAAAGATACTTCATATTCCAAGAAAGGGAAAGTTGACACCAAGCAGCAAGGAAGGGATGCACCACCACAAAAACATGACAAGAAGCAAGCATGGAAATAAAAGCCACAAAAAGACATAGGGATGTGGTGTGAGAAGCACAAGAGAAGGTACCATGACAGAAGGATTGTCAAGTTGTCACAAAACTCTGATAACAGAGTCGTAGGATGCACAAATAGTATCTCCATCAAAGGAGAATGTAGAACATTGATTCCACTCACACGAATATGCATGATGTGGATAAATAGTACAGATCTTCACTTTATTCTAAATAGTGGTAATCAAAAGAATCTGATATCTACAGAAATAGTAAAGAGGCTAAATCCAGTAACAACTCCTCATCCGCAACCATACTCTATTAGTTGGGTCAGTCAAGGAAGAGACATCCATGTGAATCGACAATGTCACCTTCCCTATTCAATCAAACCATTCAAAGATGTGGTGGTATGTGATGTCACACCACTAGATGTCTGTGATGTACTTCTTGGACAACCATATATGTGGGATTGCCATGGTGTCTACAGAGGCGAGGCCTAGGAGTGCCATCATTACTCTAGGTTGTAAGCACTACCGCATCCCAAAGGTAACCCCTACCAAATCGGTCCAAAGGAGTGTCGGAGGTTGATTTCTCAAACTAGGACCTTTGTCCTACTCATGATTTGGTCGAGGACAAGCAAAAGGTTGCAGCGACCACAAGAGCGGTCCCACCAGGACAAACCGAGGCCCGAACAAAAGCAGATGGATCAGATGATATTTGAATACGTGGATGTATTTACCACCGACCGGTGCGCCTCATTTTGTCGGTGAAGCATACAATTGACTTGGTCCCTGGAACACCACTCTCGAATGGGCCCCTATACAAGCGCTCAATACTTGAGAATGAAGAGATCAAGCATCGATTCAAGAGCTGATTTAGAAGGGGCACATTCGACCAAGTGCATCACCTTGTGGAAGCCCGATTGTTCTTGCCCAAAAGAAAGATGGGACGTGGCAGCTTTGCATTGACTATCGAACCTTGACAAAATCATAGTGAAGAACCGATACCCGCTTCCATGAATTGATGACCTCCTAGACCAACTCAGGGGAGCTAAGTTCTTCACAAGATCGATCTAAAGTCAAGGTACCACCAAGTTCCCATCGATCCCACAGATGTTTGGAAAACTACATTCAAATCCAAGGAGGGCTTGTTTGAATGGTTGGTCATGCCTTTTGGGCTCACAAATGCACTTGCAACATTCATGAGGATGATGAATGATATCCTGCGACCATTCATTGATTCATTCGTGGTTGTGTACTTGGATGACATTTTTGTCTTTAGTAAGACATGGGAGGAGCATGTTCAACATGTCCAATAGGTTCTTCAGACCTTGCGTCAACAAGCTCTATGCCAACATAGATAAGTGTTCCTTTGACATGGAGAGTATCCAATACTTGGGATACATCATTAACAAGGACAGTGTGCATGTGGACCCAAAAAAGATCTAGGTCATCCGAGACTGGTCAACACCAAAGACCGTCACCAAACTCGAAGTTTCTTAGGACTAGCCAACTTCTATCATAGGTTTGTACTTGGTTTTTCTCACATTGCATGGCATTTGAATCAAGTGACACACAAGGAGCGAAAGTAAAGTTCGTATGGACAGAGGCACAACAAAGGCATTTACACAAATGAAGGAGAGACTACTTTGCTTTGCACCAATTTTGGTATTGCCAAACCTACAAAGAATCATTTGAAATAGAAATAGATGCTTGAAATACGCATTTGGAGGAATCCTTGCACCCAACATGGGCATCCAATGGCATGCCATAGTGAGATCTCTCTACACGATGCGCAAGTACCCGACATATGACAATGAGTTGTATGCCATTGTGCAAGCCTGCAAATAGTGGAAGCACTATAATCTGGGTAAAGAAACTATCATACACACAGATCATAAGCCTTTGCAATTCATACAAACCCAAGGCAAGTTGCAGAATGATCATCATCAAAGGTGGTCCACCTATCTACAACAGTTCCATCTCAACATCCTGCATAAAAAGGGGAGTGCCAATCGAGTTGTTGATTGATTGAGTCGGCCCCAATCACTCTCTAACACAATCCTCGACTCATGTGGGCATGAGACATCAAAGTGGCCTCAAATGTATGCACATGACCCTGAGTTTTTGACATCTATCAAAGGCTAAGGGATGAAAAAATGTTCCAGTCTATCATTTACAGGAAGGGTTCTATGCCACATGGGACACCTCTTGTGTTCTTTAAGGGAACGTCACAAATTGATTTGGAAGGCTCACTAGATTCGGTTGCAAGTCACTTTGGAGTAGAGAAAATAGTGGCAATCTTGTAGAAGTATTTCTCTTGGCAAAGCTCTGTCATGATGTTACCAGATACATCAAGTCTGCACACCTATGTGATTACCAAGCCAACCAATCGAAAGCAGGGCCTTTATACCCCTCTACCAATTCCAGAACATCGGGCGGTATGCCTCATGGATTTCATGTCAGGTCTCCCTTCCACTAGGCATGGCCATGATTGTGTTTTTGTGGTGGTTGACAGTTCTCAAAAATGGCAATCTTGGCACCTTGCAAGAAGACAATATCAACAAAGGAGACTACAAAGTTGTTCTTTGAGCACGTTTGGTTCATTTTGGCCTTCCAAAAAATATTGTGTCAGATCGGGATTCTAGGTTTGTGGGGGTATTTTGTCTGCACTATGGTCCATGATGGACACAAAACTGAACAAGTCCACTACGTTCCACCTCAAACCGATGGGCAAACAAAGGTAGTCAACCATATGATTGTGCATCTTCTTCGGATGTATCACTCCAAACATCCACGCACATGGGATGAAAGTCTTGTGTATGTCCAACATAGCTACAATTGAGCTCTTCATAGCTCCATGGGACATAGCCCATTTCAGGTATGTCTTGGATTCTAGCCATTGGCTCCCATTGATGTAGCATTGCCCTTCATGTTGGAAGAAGAATCTGCCCATACACAAAAAGAAGTGGATAAGGCAACCAAATTTGTAGAACAAATTTGACACATTCAACAACAAGTTCATGAGATCCTGGAACAAACCAGCCAAAAGTACAAGCAATGCATCATGATGCCCATCGGGTTCCTCATCAATTCCAAGTGGGGATAAGGTCTAGCTACATCTCCAAAAAGAGAAACTCCAGGGTCCATACAGAAACTCAGACCTCTGCGATATGGGCCATACACAATAACCAAAAAAATTGGTGAGAATGCATTTGAGCTCAATCTTCCATCCTACCCGGGTTGCATCTAGTTTTCAATGTTGAGTTGCTCCGCCCATACTTTCCTCCACTCTTGGATACATCAAACATTGGTGAACAGCTTCTGGTATAGAACTAAACCCAGGTATGTGACACCAGTGAACACTGATCAAATCATTGATAGGGTGGTCAAGGACATGAAGCATCAACAAATCACACTCTACCACGTAGTGAAAGCAAGGCAGATGGCACACCAAGGAAATGGTTCACCAAGAGTCAAATTGAGAAAGCATTCCCACACCTGGTCAAAAATCTAGGAGCAATGGGGCCCATTGCTTCTTAAGGAGGGACGAATGATCCAACAAGATTTTTGAAAATCTATTTTTGAAAAGTCCTAAAATCTATTTTTAGTAGTTTTCAGCAGCTTTTAGTATTTTACATTTTTAGGGGTCTTGAGCATTTTAGGCTTCAAATTGTATGAGGATAGCCCATGTGCTATGGTCGTAGTGATGTTTTTCAAGTTCGTTCCGTCATCTTTCCAACGGATCCTATGGTTCGTAAAACAGGTCAATGGGCTAGGAGATATGACCACAACAAGTAGCAATAAATAAAATAATAGTAATAATAGGATAGATTTCAAATTTTTCGATTTGTCTTTTTGAATCCATCCCTAAGGTGGATACAAATGGTCTCCATGTAGGATGACCTTTTGGTTCCCCTCTGGAACCCTTCATATTCTATTTTTAGCAGTTTTTCATATTCTCCATTGTATAGTTATAAAGCAACTTATTTTGAATAAAGAGATAGATCTCCAAGCATACATCTCTCTTATGGAGTTTTCCAGTTTGTATACATTTGGAATTGCAATAAAATTAGTTTGTGTTTACAGCTCTTTCATTGTGAATTGATTGCTATAACACATTAAGCACCATCGTTAGTGTGTTGTCCACCGGGTTGCACCTCAATCTAGATCAAGGGGTCATGAAGGAGATCTAAAGCAAACAACACACACGGTCCAGAACAATAGAGATATCATTCAGCAAAGCCGAGTAATAGAATTTCGTTACCATAGGGAATAATAAATGCACAGGTGTACATCTCCAAGCCTGAACAGGTGGCATAGAGATCTCCAGGACTGAATAGGTGGCGTGGAGGATTCAACAACAAAGTTAGTTACAAGAATTCGGGAGGAAGAATAGATGCCTTGAATCATTCCAAATAAACATGGCAATCTCCCATATTTGTCTCACTCATAATTGGGACAAGCTGTAATCGCATCTCTTTAGGAAGTTTTAAATAAAAAACTTCGTCCATGTGTTTTCGCTCATAATTGGGGCGAGTAAGTAGAGTTTGAATAAATAACTCGCCCGTGTGTTGTCTCTCGTAATTGGGGCGAATAAGTAGAGATAGAATAGGAATCTCGTCCATGTGTTGTCTCTCATAATTGGGGCAAGCAAATAGTGTTAGAATAGGAATCTTTAATTGTAATAAATCCCTTGATCATCTCTTTATGAGTGGGATAGAACAGTTAGATTTGTTGGAGTTTCAATTATGGAATAAATGTCTCCCCAAGAATAGCTCCACATTCTTGGCGGATTGAATGGGTAGACTAGGAAGAAGTACCCTATAAATAATTGTAAACACTCTATGACTGAGGTGTTGTTTCTATTGAGTTAATCTTTTGAATAGATCAATCCAATTCAACAAGTTCCTGAGTACTTTGTCAGCATATACATGATATTAGTTGAAATATCCACCTAAAGAACAAATAAAAGTGTGATCCTGCAGCACAATAAATGGTCTCAAGTTTCAACTTATAATATTTTGTCCTCTTCTGACTCCATTTAATTAATCAACAATGACCCCAACAATGTGTCTACAGTATGATATATTATTATATCCGTTGATGTTTTTGTGTCAGCAATTGGAAGAAATCAAGGTGTCAATCGTCCATTTCTTTGATAGCGATTTGGAAAGTTCTATGTATCCATTCTAAATATTAAGAAACAACAAAAATGCAACAGTTTTCCCTCACATACAATAAGCTCAAGATAATGCTTAAATATTTTGAAATCTTCTTTCAGTGTTGTGGGAATAATGATTAACTTTGAGCATGCAGACAGGAGACAAGATTGCCTAGAGAATAGAAGAAATTTTTCATTGGAACTCACCTCTACCGCCGAAGACAAGCAAGCGTTTCTCAACCATTGTAGCTGTATGTCCACAGCGAGGTGGTGGTGAGGGTCCCATAATAGGTAACTGTATCCATTCAAGTGACACTGATTCAAGACGAGTTTTAGCCACCAATTAGTTTCGTCCCATACAAGGCATCTATCAGCCTAAGAATGTCTTGTATGACAGAGCAGTGTATAAACTTCATACCCCATTAATATATTTAATATGCATTTAAATAGAAGACGAGGAAAAGAAAATGTGGAAGAGAATGAGCATGTTTAGATGATTTTAATATAGAGAGGAACTGAGAATTATGTGCCCACAGATAGAAGGAACAAGAGAAATAGAAACATATAAATGTACACAAGTAACCAAGATAGGTCAGTGGGACTGAAATGTGCAGCCCACAAAGAGGGATTTCCCAAGAGAACAACAAACACAAAGAAGAAATTTGAAAAAGTGTAGGTGCAGTATCATGTACAACTCTCTCTGAAGCTACGACGAAGCTAGAGGAGTTGTTCATAATATAAAAGGTAAACTTACTTGTATCCAAAACATAGACATCAGAAAGCCTTTTTTTGGCATCCCATCCACCATACGTACACCACAATCAATACTAAATGACAGATTGATTAAAATTGTACGTGCAATGCTTTAAATGATCAAAACTATGTATACCCACATAATAAGTTTTCGATTGCCCACAGCTGCACCAGCGGCAAAATCACGTGGTGAAGGTAGATCACCATAGCCTGATAATTCTGTCCACTGCCAAATATATAGACAAAACCAAATGCAGACAAATGTTATTTGCAACCCATGTCCAGGAAAAGAAAAAGCAATCATAAGACACCTTGCATGAAAAAAGAGACCATAATTTTGAATGTCTTATGAAAGGTAAAATAGATTTACAGCTTATTATGCAGAATTAGATACATAAGTGACTTCTGTCAATTTCATCATTGAAGCTATATGTTTCTCTATTATACATTGTTCATGGACCACAAAAGACTTATCACATCAAGGATGATATCAAAATTCAAACTAACAGAGAGAGAGCCATGCCCATCTAAGATAACACAGAATATAGATGAATAGATAAGAATATTGTGTTGTATGTGAGAACTAAAGAGCCGCATCATTGATAATACAATCAAAGTTGAATACAGGAAGGAACAAACTAAGTATTATCCATCAAAAATAGATATGGGGTGTCCGTTACTTCAGCATTTATCTCATCTATGTCCAAAGAACTAAAACTAATCAAGGACCCAGACTCGAGGAGAACATAGAATGAAAAACTGGGAATCTAAAACTCATTAAGATGAAGGTAAATTGAAATGGAAGTAGTAAAATACTAAAAAGACATTTTGAGTCCCAACACATAGACCAAATTGCTACATTAAAGATGTTAATATTCTCACCTGTATCCAGCATCCAAAAGTCTCCCAATCTGTAACAACAAAAAAATCAACTTAACCCTATATATGTAATCTTTGGAAAAATAAAATAACACGAAACCTTTAGAAGAATGTTGGCAGAACCAAAAGAAAGACATCACCAAAGAAAAATAATGAAAAAATGATCCAGAAGAGAACCACAGAAAATTGCAGTTTAACAAACCGTTTACGGCCAGAACGTCCTCCAAAAATAAACATGTGACAATCTATAGCAACAGCAACATGAAAAGCACGTGGACATGGTCCTGCTAGTCCATCACTTTCATTTCCTGTACACTCTGGCTCAAACCACAGTTTGTTCTCTGTAAATCCAGACAAAATGGTGAATCAAGAGTCCAGACCAAACAAGAAATTTATATGCCTGGTGTAAAACATCCCCAGGAAGTCAAGTTGGCACCATGCAGAAGACAAAAGCCTTATTTTTAGATAGAGAGAATAAAAATTATCATACTTATAAACTCAATGGAAGTAACAGCACTTTAGATGTTTTACATACATATAGGCTTCCCAAAAACGTAATTCTATATATTATGTACTGTGAAAACCTTAGATCTTTAAGAAATTTAGATGTTTTACACATAGTTACCAGGTTCGGAAATCCGATTAAATTCGGAAGGGCAAAAAAATCCGAAAATTCGGAGTTCTCGAAAAAATCCGAAAAAATACAGAAAAATCCGGTTCGGAATATATATACTTATATTATTATAAATTTATATTATTGTATACTTATATCATTATATATAGACAAATCATACAAAAAAGCATTCATCTACCATAATCATCATCATCATAATGATTCTTTCAAAAGATTGCAAGAAGTTGCTTGGTCCAAAAAGGTACAAAAATAGATTTTATGAAAATAAGAAAAATATTGCCATCAATGCGTAGAGCTCGAGAAAATATTTACTTTTAGAGAAGACGACACCTAAAACGGAGCCACAGAATGAAAGTTATGGCACATGCAAGTTTTTGCTTCTACATCTTCCCGGACCCTTTCCAAAAAACAAAAATATGCCAAAAAAGGAAAAAAAAAAATTCCCTGCAAAAACAAGGCCGAACCGAACCGGATTTATTCGGTTGCTTCAAAAAATACGGTTCGAACCGGATTTCATACAAATCCAGCCAAACCTAGTAACTATGGTTTTACATGCACAAGTTTTGTGTGTGCATTTAAATTATTTCGAGTCACCCACAACAATTATCTAGCCCTTGAAAAAGATCAAGGGTTTTTATGCTAAAGCAAAGAATGCATAAAAGGATAATATGCAAGTTCTGAAAGAACATTATCTTTCGATATGGTGTCCCAGATTTCACCCTGAAATCTGAGACTACCCCATGTAAAAAAAAATCGTACTTTTAAAATAATGGGTCGTTTTGTGTTTTAATTGCCGAAAGTGTCTGTTTTATGTCAGGATATTCCCAGAGAGTCATATAAGCCAATTTCGCCAAATACCCAGATGCCCAAACTCGTTATATTTTGTCGCTGGGGTTTGCCTGCGGGAAATTTTTATTTAATTATTTTAAGCCCCGTTTGAGGTAAATTGTACTCCGGTTTAACCCTATTGAGGATTTACATGTCAATATTCCCATATACCAATAGGGTTTCCACCAAGAATGGATCCTGGCTTTATCTGTGACTTCTGACAACGTTTTGCGTTTTTGGTATTTTTCTCATTTTGTTTTCTGTGAAATTTCTCTAGGTCAATTCCTTTGCCGGTTCAGTCTGTTTTCTTTCCTGGAGTATCTGGAGATCATCTACGGATGTCATGCCAGAAGGAATTTGCCACAGGAGGTCTGGTTCTCTCTAAAAAGATGAAGTCATGCACAAAAAAGGCCTCTTCTGGGCAAGTCGCATTTTTGGGAAAGGAAGGTTTTAAGCTGGTTTGATCTCTCTAGTTTCTTGAGGGGACGAGTGATGAGATTTTGGTAGCATCATGCAGTGGGAACTTTGTACACTGTTGGGGATACATTTTCCTATGGAAGCAAAGTCACTTAAGTCATGATGGGAAAATTAGAGGCAACAGCAAAGGGAAATTTCTTACCTGCCTTGCAGGGTGAAAATTCTCATTGTGAAATAAAAGAAAATCACTTAAGGCATTGATGGGAATTTCTTACCTGCCTTACAAGGTAAAAAATCTCATTATGAAAGTCAAACAGCTTAAGTGGATCATGGGATTTTTGGAGCTGCGGTGCAGGGTGAATAATCCCATTAGAAATTGACTTTTAAAAATAGAAATCAGCTATGGCAAAAAGTGTAACCCACCTAGAGGAGGAATAATACTTTTTAAAGTATTTATTGATGGAATTAATTCCTATTTTTGGCGCATGAGGTCAAAGCATAGTGTGAAGTCAAAGTAGATTGGAAGTAGAAAGCTAAAATTAAATAAATTTAATTTATTTAATGGCAGCCATGAGCATGCACAAAATAGGCGCCCAAATTGAAGAAAAAAGCATGATTTTTAATTAATTAATTGCTAGAAATAGGAAGGGCAATTATTAATTATAGAATGATCAAGGTTATATAAGCATGGGCTGCCATATTAATGGAGTTATTAATTCTTTAGCAAAGGAGTGCAACCTAGGCAATTTTGGCGCCCAAAGGAGGAATTTTGCTCAGAAAAAGGTGTTTTCACTGCCAGAAAGCTTCAAAGTTTGGCACCTAGGTTTGAAGGAGCTTGATTTAAGTCTGATTAATTGTCTGCATAGTGGTACAGGTGCTCAGGTGAAGTTGACAATATTCATGCTTGCTTCGCATGCAAACAAAGCCTCAAATTTTAGGGCAGCAGGCTTTATATGCAGATTTTTATGATAAAAATCAAGTGTTCATGCTCCGGATTCCGTCTTTGTCTGAATTAATTGCAGGTATTCATTACAGGTGCTTATATAATTGAAAGGGAGCTTAAATCAATGTCCAATACATTGAATATATCTTCCGAATCTGAAGAAATTCCCAGATCTGCACCAATTGTAAAGAATTCGGCATAATTAAAAGAAAAAGAATTGCTCAGACAAAGATTGCTCCAGCCATGGCAAAGCATGATGAAAGAAAAGGATCAGCAGAATCATGTATAGCATCCAGATCCAGATCCAAATTCAAATTCGATCCAGATCCATCCATAATTGCAAAGGCTTCATCCTCTTGTTTCTAATGCAGCCCGTGTAGAAGTCAGTGCATGAAAAATTCCTTCCAAGATCTTGTGCATGTGCTCCCAATCTTCCAATTGAAGCCTTCATTGAAGTTGCATTCACCCGGAGTGCTTTCCAGAATTTTTAATTGCTCATATGCAATTAAAAATAAAAAAAGATGAGTTATTTACGGCAAACATTGCACTGATGCATGTACAGGAGAAGAACTACAAAAGCTTCAAGGATAAGAGGGAAGACAAGGCAAAGGCAACACCCGTAAGCAAAATTCCAGATCCAGCTGCTTCCAGATTCAGTTTGGTGAGAATCAAAGGCAAAAGAATCAACTGCATGCAGAATGTGAAAAAGGACAAGACTGTAGCTTTCCTCTTTCTTCTTCTTTCTCTTATTTCCTCCGACAAAGTAATTGAGCGATCAATTAAATTATAAAACCTAAGTGATTGGTTTAAAAGTCATTACTTGAAGAAGTCAACTACTTGGAAATAGGTGGCAGACATGCAAAATAGAAGGTTCTATCTTCAGTTGCAAATCATGCATGTCATGCAAAGAGGAATTCCAGGAGGGAGATTGTCAGTTGTTTCCTTTCCGACTTCCACATGTGCCAGTTCACTAAAAGCTTCCGACTTGTAATTGCCCCTCTACATTCTATAAGTAGAGGAAGAACCTATGGGTTAAAGGATGAGAATTTGTAAGCAGCATTCTTGTGTTCCAGACTTTGTGTTGAAACCCCTGATAGCTATTTGAAGCAAAGGAATAGAAAGGAGCATATTTCCGGAGAACTTTGTGTCACGGTGCATTTTGTTTCTAACTTTTTGTCTCAGATCTACTTATAAACTTTGTGTTATTTTAGATCTAGATCTGAAAGTTGTCTTTGCTTATAATTCTGTGTGTTAATATCTATTGGTTCCGTCTATGTGCATGCAATCAACTTTGTAATCTATTGATTGGGTTGCATATCTTCCCTCTTTCTTTCCTGTGTTTATATTATTTCCTTCTTCATTAGATATTTCTTTTCTTTAACAATTTTGCTTACTTTGATAACTAAAAACTGTAAGGATATTACTTGTATAAATCAGAACATATATAGCAGAATAACATGAGAGAACACCAAAATATAGATAAATGATGACAATATGCTCATATAATAGCTTTGCCACTTCGAGGGGGCAACCTCCAATACCACTTCGAGGGGTAACCCCAAACCATACAATAACACTCCATACTCAATATGATCATTAACTTCTGACCTTCTACCCCTATATATACCATTCTAACCTATGGCCAATACTGAGGCCGACCTCCTAAGCATAATAAATCATAAATGAATGATATAATAAGATAAGGGGATGTGTGCCACATGTCGGCATCTCCATCAATACATATACATCATAACATCCTTTCCCTAGGTGCATAGCATTCCTTCCCTCCTTGACATGTTTCGTCCCCGAAACATAAGAAGAAACCATGTAATGAGTGTGTTGTAAATTTTTACACACTTTGCGCCATGATCGATCATCCATCCATATGTGATCCTGGTAGATGATACATATCTAAACTAATATCCATATTCCGTTGCGCTACTCTGATTCCATTCGTGACCATAGTTTATCATCCTTGGATTCCATGCATAACCAACATAAGGATTCAATGCATAACCATAATAAGGATTCCATGTATAACCATAATAAGGATTCCATGCTTCATAATTGTTGCTCCATTGATCCCCTGTATAAATAAAGTGATTATTCCTCCAATTACTTGTATATCTATATTGGTTGGAAATATGATGTGCCCTGGGATATCTCCATGATTTTTTTCTCTCATGTTGACGTGGATTTCCATATGCTCTGCAGTTGTAGTATCCTCAACCTTATCAACTTGTTTCTGAACTTTCTTTTCTTCTTCCACCTTTGCATTTGATATTTTCTTTTTCTCTTGAGTAGATGAATCATCATTTCCTTCTTTTTCTTCATGTTCCTCTTTTGAATCATCCTTATTCCCTTCTCCATATTCTAAATCATCCTCATGGTCTATATTGACTTTTCTTTGATTTCCATTAAGCCTGATATCTTGTAAAGTGACCTTCTTCTTTTTGTACCAAATCTTCATAAACTTATTTTTCATATTAATATTAATTGTCCCCAATGTCTCTAACCAAGGATACCCAAGAACAATATCCAAACCATCCATATATAAGGCAAAAAAATCTGAATGTAAAGTATATTTGTCCATAGTAAGTTTTAAATCTTCAAAAACTTGAATTTTCTTACCATTCACTTGAGCTTCTTTGATATTACTTTCTTGAATATGTAGATGTTGAGCCATATCCTTGTTGATGAAGTTAAACTTACTATTAGGGTTTATGGAAACAATTATCTTATTCCTTTGAATGCATCCATGAAACTGAAATATGGTATCTTCCTTCTTGGGAGCTATAATATCTTCTTCTACATCAATATCTTGTTTTTCTTCCTCTTCTTCATAGTCTTCTTCAACTTCTTCTGCGTTTGATTCTTCAATATATGTTGCACCATCATCTTCCCTTGAATCTTCTTCACCTTCCTCTTCATCTTCTTTCTCTCTTGATTCTTCAATATATTCTTCCCCATCATCTTCCTTTGACTCTTCTTCCTCTTTGTGGTCCCATCTATCCATAAAAAGTTGTTCCATTTCCTCCCAAGACCAATCCTTCCTGTCATTTTTTAACTCAGAAAACCAAATCCATGCAGGACCACCAAGATAATGTGAAAACCTATTCCTTGTCATGAAATATGAGAAATATATATTCTTAAATTTTATCCACCATTCTTTAGCATCCATCTCACCATTTCCATAAAAATTTGTTATCCCCATGATCATGATTAGGGTTTAGGAATTCTAAAAATATTTTGGCAGATGGATAAAAACACAAAGAACAAACCCTAACTGAAATTTCAAGAGCTTTCCGAAAATATAAATTTTGCTAAAAAATACCACAATTTGCTTCCTGAAAAGCGAATTTATGAAAAAACCTAAAACACTAATAACATCCATGCAAAACAAATCCAATGGAGCTGAAATTTTCAGATATTCTGACTTAGAGTGTTTCCAAATTATGATGCAAAATTGGGAAAAATTCGATACCCTCTTCAAGATATATTCGAAACAAAAAATTAGGGTTTTTACCCTAATTTTGGCCGAAATCGCTGCTTTGATACCACTTGTAAGGATATTACTTGTATAAATCAAAACATATACAACAGAATAACATGAGAGAACACCAAAATATAGATAAATGATGACAATATGCTCATATAATAGCTTTGCCACTTTGAGGGGCAACCTCCAATACCACTTCGAGGGGTAACCTCGAATACCACTTCGAGGGGTAACCTCCAAACCATACAATAACACTCCAATACTCAATATGATCATTAACTACACCTTCTAACCCCTATATATACCATTGTCAAAATTTCACCCCACAGGTATTTTGATAACATCATCGAATATTCAAGTCCCGGAAAAGGGATTGATTCGGGCCAAAAATCATGTTCTTTAGAGTCCCCTCAAATATTTTCAAGTTCCCTCCTCGAGAGGAAAAGAGCAAGCTCGAGAAAATGCGAAAAAGGTTGCAGAAGGCAAGTAGGTTGATTCAAAAAATCATAAAATGACTAAGTCCTAGTCCTAGGTGCAATGGGACATTTGGGACAAAAGGCCCGGCCGGCTCGGCAAGTAAGCACAAGCTTACTCATGCAACAGGGGACATCTGGGACAAAAGTACGCGGCTGGCGCGAAATGCTGAGGATTCGACCAGAAAAAATTGGCTAATCATTGAGGGACGCAAATGGGACAATCGGGCCAAAATTTCCATTTCGCGAACCGATTCGAACAAGGCCCTTAAAATAGGGCCGATTAGTCCAAAATCAAATGGGACAATCGGGCCAAAATGCGCGAACCGCCAAACTTCGCCGAAAAGAGTCAAGTCGGTCTCATGCGAAAGTGGGACAAGCGGGCCAAAAATGCCCGAACCGGCCAATCGGCCGAAATGAGTCCAGAGGGTCCAAAATCAAATGGGACATCTTTTTCTCGGGACAAATGGATCATCGAAATGCCCGAACATGCCTTTTCATGAGCACAAAGGGCCCAAAATCAAATGGGACATCCTCAAATGGAGGCGAAGTATGCACTTTTCTTGAAGGAGCCGAAGGAGCCGAGGACCAATCTCGAAAGTGCGCCACGTGCCCTCACGGAGAAAAAGTCAAAAAGTCAAAGGGGCGAGTTTTCGAGCACCGATCCAAACCAATGAGATAGTGCCACGTATCCTCTAACTAGGGCCCACAAGGAAAATTCAAAAGACAACCTTCCGAAAGGCAAAGGAGAGAGAATCGCACGACCAATCGAGCAATGCCACGTGTCATCCCGGTGGCGGCATAGCGAAATATTTCAAAATCCGTTTTGGTGCGCTCCATGCCCTAAATCTTCGATCGCCATATCTTTTTGATCCAGAGCTCGGATTTCCAATGTTCTTTATATCAACAGAAGCTTATGAAATTCTCTACATGATTCTGGATCAACCTCGAGTTTTGGTGCGATCAAGAGAGAAAATCGAAAACGGCTCGACGTGTGGTAATGGCCGCGACCTTTCAACAACCCGTTTTAATGCTAATGGGTCGCATTCTTCTTCTGGTCGCACGCGTAAGTGACATTTAGCGGCCCAAATTAATACTTGAGTCGCATTCTCCTCCAAAATCGCTCAAAGTGATAGGTATGGGTT
The DNA here is from genome assembly GCA_018340775.1 of Taxus wallichiana var. yunnanensis. Taxonomy (NCBI): domain Eukaryota; kingdom Viridiplantae; phylum Streptophyta; class Pinopsida; order Cupressales; family Taxaceae; genus Taxus; species Taxus wallichiana. Next base: position 7,715,908 of record JADAXU010000142.1, on the reverse strand, counting down.
GGTAAGATCCTCCATGCCTTGATTTAATGCATCTGCAGCAATGAGGAATGGGCTTGCACGTTTTCCACGTTTACCCCCGGGCTCGACCTATGCAATGTAAAAGCCGATTTGGCTCATTTTAAAAAAAAAAAGTTGTTCATTCTTTCCTGCTCTCCCTTCTTTTTCTTCTCTAGGGTTGAAAATGGAGTTCGAACCTCCTCCTTGCTCTTCTGTAATGGCGTTTTTGCCTCTTATTAATGGAATGATGTTCTTAAACTTTATCCAAGCAACAAAACGTGTTTTGTGATGCATCCATCCATCCTTTCTCGTTTTTATCTTGTTTTCTTCTTGCCTCTCTTCATTGCAAAACTATTTGTGCATGTTTGAATGTTCATTGCGGAGTGCAAACGCCTAAGTGTTCATGGAGTTTTTGGACATTTTACGTGTGAAATCTATCCTTTGGCTTCGTGATGCATCCGTCCATCCTTCCCATTGCTCACCTCTCTTTCCGTCCTAATGGCGCTTTTGATAGATGTCCAACATTCTCCTTCTCCGGTGTATCACCGTTTTAGTGTAGGCTTTTAGGCTTTTTCCTTTCTCTCTCTCTCCGTCTCCTTGCATTTAGATTAGGATTAGATTAGCTTGCAGAACTCGCACCGGAATAGCTTGTATAAATAGTTTAGGAGCAGAAACCAGATTCTCTGAGATTCCTCTCTCGGTTTCACAAGTCCCACGCTTGGAGAGAGGTTTCCATGTTGTGCAATCACCACTTCGGATGCCCGAACATCAACCTAGAAGCACTCCATGTGCATCCATATGATGCTTAACTGATTTCGCATCAACATATACCATTCTAACCTATGGCCAATACTTTGAGGCCGACCTCTTAAGCATAATAAATCATAAATGAATGATATAATAAGATAAGGGGATGTGTGCCACATGTCGGCATCTCCATCAATACATATACATCATAACATCCTTTCCCTAGGTGCATAGATCTACTTATAAACTTTGTGTTATTTAAGATCTAGATCTGAATGTTGTCTTTGCTTATAATTATGTGTGTTAATATCTATTGGTTCCATCTATGTGCATGCAATCAACTTTGTAATCTATTGATTGGGTTGCACATCTTCCCTCTTTCTTTCCTGTGTTTATATTATTTCCTTCTTCATTAGATATTTCCTTTCTTTAACAGTCAGCTTTTACTTGCGTAAAACTATACAAACTATGGTTCATGAGTTGCATGGTTAAAGTAATACCCCATATAGATACTAGCATATTTAATTGACAAATCTTACACGGGAGCCTCACCGGTAAATGAGGGAGATTTATCTCATGACTACCTAGGTTTTCAGCTATGCAAAAATCTAGCCAACACAAAGTAAGTGTTCCTATAGTCATATGATCATTGTACCCATTAGCATCAAAAAGTCTCTGCAGTCAATATGACACCAGTTTTAAAGGGCCCGTGGTTAACAGAGATTTGATACTAGACTTGTGCTACTACAAATGATATGCTCAAGAACAAATTATTTCCAAGAAAAACCAATAATTGACCAGGAAAGAAACTTCAAATGGAGAAATCGACCAATCAAGGAGAAAATTCTGAATAAATGAAATTTCCAAGCATGTAAACGGAATTCAGTGTTGAAACAAAGAACTAGTCTAGAGAATCTTCAGACCTTACAATTCAAGGAGGTATTGTCATGATCAGTCCCATATTGATTTATAACCAGATAGTCTGAATCAGCTACACAGCATCTCGCAGCACTAGCTAATTTCGAAAAGAAAATTCAAGATCAATAAAGGTAGCGAAAAAGCATATTGTAGCTGACCTTATAGTTGTTCTTTTCCAATTATAACTTACAACAGAGTATCTTGATTTTCTCTTTCTAAAAAAACTTTAGGAAAATGAAGCAAAAACAAAATCAAAGCTTCCACCAAAACTTTAGGATAATGAAGCAAAAATCAAAGTGCTCAAAGCTTCCTAAAAAGATTTAGGATAATGACACAAAAAAGTACTCAATGCTTATTAACAAAAAATTAGGATAATGAAACAAAAAAAAATACTCAAAGCTTCCTAAGAAAACTTTATGATATTGAAGCCCCACTTCCTCCTCTAGGAGTAGATTAAGAGTACAAAACATCCAAAAAATATATTCATAGCTTCCTGAAAATAACTTACAGAATGAAGCAAGAAACAGAGTACTCAAATCTTCCTTTAAAAAACGTTTAGGATAATGAAGCAAATAAATGAAGTACAAAAGCTAAGGATCAAGACCCCTTGATGGATGCAGAAAAAAAAATGCAGACAAAGGATGTACAGATGTACCAGAAGCAGGGTCCCTCATATCATCCCTTTCAATGAACCGCAAGGAAGGATTCATTACAAAGTTCATGGAAAACTCCATACATGAAACTAAATCCCTAATCCAGCAGTTTTATCTAAAAGATAAATGCCTACAATAACATGGACAAACAAGAAAATATCTGGTCTTTTGTTCTTCCAAAAGAAAATGCTCTTACTTGGAGACTAGCTCATGGAAACTTTGCCTTTTCTGAAACCCCCAAGCATTGAGGAGGCCTCATGTCTCAATGTCCCCTCTTTGAGGCTCGCCCAAGACAATTTTGTGCATTTAATTCATGATTATGTTTGGCTTATAAGTTATGGTTGCAGTTTCCCCCTATAATAGAAAATGCTCTTATTTGGAGACTAGCTCATCGAACCTTTGCCTTTCCTGAAATCCCCAAGCATTGAGGGAGGCCTCATGTCTCAATAGACCCTCTTTGAGGCTCTCCACAAGACAATTTTGTGCATATAATTCACGGCCATGTTTGGCTTATACTAGTGGATTCCTCCTATAATAGAGTGTCTGATGAGCAAAAACATATATATGATTGTAATATAGGGACATTCCCGACTGGTGATTTTGTGTTGCAGGAATTTGGCAAAAATGAAAAAATAAAAATGGATTTCTGCACCTGGACAGGTAAGACATTTATTCCGCTTAATAAATAAAACGTTACATATCAAGCATTACATGTCAAAAAGAAGGCAATTTCAAGAAGGAAAGATTCTGTTTGGTAACAGAATATCCATTAATGGATACTGGATCCGAGAGACTACAAATCTCAAACAAGATAAACATTTGTCATGAAAACTGTGCCACCTGTTGTTACTGAAGCTGTGCTCCATTTTTTTATCATCACAACTTGCGATAACAAGACTTAATACATCAGAAAAGTCGGTTGAATCATTTGTTAACACGTTTAACATGGAAGCATATGGTGTTTTGCAATACTTATTGGTTATGTAAATGCGTTGCAGGTTGATGTGTAGATTTGGGAGATGTTTTCTATCTTCCTTAGATTTCAATCCTCGTCTTATGTATGATGTGCAAAACCCAATTCGGTGCTGATTTGGTAGACCTGTATAGACTATGTTGCAAATCCCATAAGAAATTTCTCGGCATGATCAGGTTATCTTGTCTGCAATCCAAAGTTTGATTATAAAGGTAGTTGCCTTTGTTACCTCTGAGCATTTTGATTACATGATTATAAAGGTAGTTGCCTTTGTTACCTCTGAGCATTTTGTTTACCTGATTATAAAGGTAGTTGCATTTGTTACCTCTGAGCATTTTGTTTACAGATTCCCAGCTCGCTTCCTTTAGGAATTTCTTCTTTGTTGTAAGGTCCAGTGGTCTGAGTTCTTTTACAGACTCAGGAGTTGTGCCTGATTTCGCTTTGATATACATATAAGATACATACTTCAGATCATAGTTAGCATACCCGGCGGGTACTCGCCAAAGAAAAACCCAAACGAATACTCACCTGGAAAACTCGCCACCCGAGTTTTCGCTGAGTTTTGGCGAGTATTCGCCGAGTTCTTATCAAATTTTAGCGAGTATTTTTCATTGACAATCATCATAAATTCATAGCACTTATCAGCCGGCTGTTGTATTCACATGATGATGCGATTTTGTATTGTATTTGTATTCAAATCTAATAGAAAACACTTCTCCAACATTTTATGGACTCATTTGATACATTTTGTAGCTATATGTTGCTTAAAATTTATGTTTTTTAAAGAAATTTGCGTATTTTTAAGTTGCCAAGTATTCCTGAGTATTCGCCGAGTCTTGCCAAGTCAAAAAAATTGGTATGCCGAGTATTTGCCAAGTACGAGTATGCAAACTATGCTTCAGGTATAAATAAACATTGTTGTTATTTGTATACAGAATCCTTCTCTCCTAGGTATTGGCCTCACACCCTGACCGGTTGTCGTGCTTTCTCTTGTGAATGATGAAATTATGTTTTATTTCTCTGTCCTAATCTCAATGAGTTGACTATTGGATTTATGAAGACAAGTGCACCTGAGGTTGGCAAGTGTGATCTCAACAAAAGGAAATAAATAAATATCCTCACCCTGACCAATTGCCCTGGTTTCTCTTGTGAATGATGAAATTATGTTTTATTTCTCTATCCTAATGTCAATGAGTTGACTATTGGATTTATGAAGGCAAGTGCGCCTGAGGTTAGAGCAAGTGTAATCTCAAATAAAGGAAATAATTAAATACACCATAGGCATAGTAACTTCTTATATATCATTTTCATAAGATAAAAACACAATTCTAAGCTTACAGTCAATTGCCTGCACCAGTTTCCTATGAGAAATACATTGGGATTTTGTCAAGCAACTCCTATGTACTTTCACTCTACATTACCATTCACAGAAGACATGCTAATGAATAAACTGTCCCTGAAAAAGCGTTCAATAGAGATATAAAAGAACAGAAGGCATTAACTTAATCAAGTATTTCCTCAAATAGATAACTCATTTGTTGTCAATCATCTGACCATCTATAGATGGATCAACTCCTCAACCCTTGCAAATTATACTAATAAATAGAATCTTCTGATTAATCGGAAAGGCATATCGATAGACACAGAAAAGTGTATCTAGAGTTGTGTGCATCTGTTTTTAACACGGCATTCCTTTCTACCCATCTGTACAACATTGTCTCATCTGTACAACAACGAGTCCAATTTCTACAGCTACTCTAAAAAAACACATATTTGGCCTTCAAATGCATTACACAATATATTCTCTCCCTAAAGATTGAACCTAGTGTATTCACTCTGGGTGTGTAGTGTATTATTTCTATTACCTAATTTTGCATTGAATTTCCTGCATGGGTAGACATATTCAAATGGAAAGCAAATGAAAGTTAAAGACTATTGGAAAAAGACAGATCTATAGCATATTACCCCTCTCATTTATGACACTATTACTGGTATATTGGGTTTTTCTTGCATCAAATTATGACAGCAGAGTGACTGCATCAAAATGTCATTTCGGTCCTTGAATGAGTAGCAGAACTTATAAAGCTTAGGCTTATTGCATTTCAGTGATCTGTTCATTTCTCCCTATTCAAATCTCAAGGTTAAACGATAGCCTTTTCCCTATCAGGGAAAAATGAGGTTTATTTTAAATAATCATTTTAGTTTCCAACAACTAAGCAACCAGTGAAGGTGTGTGATAATTGTTAACATCAGTTAGAAATTTCTGGAATCAACTGTTTTATAGCTTTTTCATCAAATTTTCGGACCACACTTTGTGATCCATCATCAAGATTGAGAAGAAATAATGTAGGGATTGCATGGATTCTAGCTCACTCATATAGATGACTCTAGTAAGAACAAAGATGCCTTATTGAGATATTTTGGGGATGTTATTAAATGAGTTGGAAATTCATTTAATAATTGTTCTTTATTAATCATGTTTTTCATTATTGCTCTTAACTAACAAATTCTATATTTAATAATGCTTTATCATAGGAATTGGGTTTTAATGGGCATTATTAAATGAGTTGGGAATTTACAAAATAATTGATCTTTATTAATAATTTTATTTTTATGCCAATGAAATGTTGGTGGGTTGATTTAGCAGACTGATTGTGCCCAGCCCACCCAGGTTCAAATCATGTTGAGCGTTTGAGGCCGGTTGTGACCGTTTGTGTTGGATTTGAGGCCAGTTGTGGCCATATGTGTTGGAGACCGGTCGTGGCAGTATGGTTCAGAGTCTGGTCGTCGCCATATGTGTCTTGGAGGCCAGTTCTGGTTGTATGTGTTGGGTTCGAGGCCGGTTGTGGCCGTATAAGTTGGATTGTGGGGAACTAGGGCCCCCCATTTGTGTCTCAACCTGGTTCATAGCTCTGATCAAAAGCATTTACCAAACCAAAAAAAATTATCATTGTTCTTTAGTTTTTATTTTTATTTTTAAATTACTTTATCTTAAAATTTGGTCTTATTTAGCTTGTTTAAAATAGGTCTTCATGCTAGATATTTACTAAGTGGTAGATCTTTAGTATTTGAAGCTTTTAATGTCTTGGGAATAGGGTCTTTTTGGCATGTTTATAATAGCTCTCCATTAGTAGCTTAACCCTAATCCCTCATCCCTATTCAAACTTTGTGAATAAAATTCCGTGGAAAAGTCGTGTTAAATTCAAATAATAAATATTAAAATATATATATATATATATATATTAAAATCATGTATACTAAATATCAATAATTTTGAAGTAAAAAAATTAAAATCTTATAACTACATACAGGTAATGAATAGTGTATTAATAATAAATTACGTACCAAACTGAATAACTAAATAAATAGTGAAAAATAAAATAAGAAATTAAACATAATATGAATTGATAACTAATAAAATTTAAAATAAAAAATAGAAAAATAAAACCTAAGCTAACAGCAAAACATTCAAAAATACATGCAACCTGACTGAGGCTTACAGGATGGTTAGCGGTGCTTTTCACAAACAGCTCCTGCAGACGCTTCCGTTCTCAAGCCCTCACGCAGTCTGCAACAAGGCTTTGATGCCAACCTTGAGCAATCTGCAACAAAACTTTGATGCCAGCACAAATGGATATGAACAGGATTTGACAGCAACACTCAAATGAACACAAACATGGTTTCATGGCAATGCATAACTTTGAGCTCACTTTGCCAGCAAACTCCTCTTTGATCGGGGTATTTTCGTAATAGTCAGAAGATTAAATTCCAAAGCTCTGCATATGTAAGTAAAATTTGGATATACAATCACTTTATACAAATTTGTAGCCCCAGCTAACCCTGGCCAACCCTAAATTTGAATTTTTAGGGTTTGAAATAAAACCTTTTTTTTTAATCCACACAAATTTATCCACGATTTCTAACGTTTTTTTCTCTTTTCTATTAAAATCGCTCAAATCCTTAAAAAGTCATTCAACTTCGGCAAATTCTGTGACTTAGGTATATGGGTAGAAAAGTGAAAAATGAGCCTGGAGCAGAGAAAATCTACAAGGTGGAATTTGCCACAAGTGGCATCAAAACGAAGTGCATGACAAATTCTAGGTGGGTTTCAGGTGTTTTTAGTTTGTATAGCTTATTAGCTAGGAGAACACTAGAGTAGGCATTAATGACCTGCGCAAATGTGACAAACATCATCGACATGGCCAATGACATTTGTTGCTTTAGGTGTCGAAACATCTCGAATGACATATAGTCATGACCAATAAAGTTAATTTTATCAAGTGGTCGATGGCACTAGTCATGCCAGGTAGATGAAGTATTAAGATTTTCTCCTTGGTTGATGAAGGTTATGCCATGGCCAATGAAGTATGGAGACTAAGGTATGGCCGATGACTTGTTGTCAAGAGGTTTGATGTAATTGTATTTATAGTGTTTTGATTATGTTTGTTGATTTTCGGTTGTTTTTCATGCTTTTTCTTTGACAATCAAGAGGGTTGATGTAGTTGTATTTCAAGTGTTTTACTTATGCCTGTTGATTTTCAGTTGTTTTCCTACTTTTTCTCTGACTGAGACTAATCGAGTACTACTGTCTGACATTTTCCAGGTTGAGTAGCAAGTTCAGCCGTGGAGGACAATCAACATATCCTAGCTGCCATATTTACTTCACAAACTCATAGACCTGGACCAAGCGCACTTGATCAGCTTGGGGTTAAATGGAATTATACAAATGTGTCTTATCCCATTGGATGCAGATATCCTTGCCGTGTTCATGGAATTTTTGAAGATGCACACAAACACATTCAGGTATGAGGTGGAGGGGGACATGGTGGAGGCCACATTCACCCCGAGGATGTACATGCAATCCTAGGCATGTCGATATAGGGTGCCTCAATTGTCTATGATATCCTTTCTATAGATGCAAAGTGGCGAGCCTTCGCTTGGTGGGCTACCACTTCAAATTGGTACACGCCAAATGCCTGCATAGTAAAAATGCAAGATGTATATGTGGTGCCAATTCTAGATATCTAGAAGGAAATCATCCATTTGTGTCGCAAATCAAAGATGGAGGAGTCCCTCTTTTTGCTATAGTTGTGTGTCAGGCAACCTTGGAGCAGGGCACATTATTTAGTTTGGGCACTAGGATATGGGTGCAGGTGGCCCACAAGCTCTACAACATCAAGGTTAGGGAGCACTTGGTCGTGTGACCTATGATTTTGTTATCAGCATGGTTATAGAAGCAGTTTCTCATGTACTATCCGGCAGGCACTCCACACCATATAGCAGCAAATATGCCACGACTCAGATGGTGGAAGATTGATTGACAATACACTCTTAGCCAAGTTTTCCAAGATTGGACACAATCTGACAACGATGACATAGACTGGACCCTATACAGAAGGCACAGTAAACAGGTGGCCATCTTGGCCAAGTACAGTGTAGGGTTTTGGCACAGTTCGATCTACCACAACCAGCAACACCATTTCCAGCTCTGAAGTATATAGCAAGGCATGCCAAAGAGCCAAGAGAGTTTTCTTGTCCCAACTTTGAGACCACAACGAACCCCTCAACTTCAGGGTAGATAGCAGGGAGGAGAGTGGAGGTGACGCCAAAGGCTCAAACACTAATAGCGATAGTGGCACCAGTTTTGGCAGGAATTCCTATTAAGGATGACCCAATGGTAGAGGATGTTGCCCCAATAAGGCAACATGCAAAGCAGAGACCACACTTTTGGGGGTGAGAGTGGAGATTGAAGATGCCTGAGGCGGGCTACCTTGGGACTCCATATTATAAGGTGTTTGGCATGTGATCTAGAGAGCAGCATGACAAGCGAGGCATAGGCTTCCAGTTTTGGTAGTGCACTCTAGCAACTTGGAGACACATCGATGTCGTATGCGAGGCAGACAAGACAATGCGGTCATTGAGGACTGACCAAGACAAACAGGTGAGAAGTGATCTTTTAAGTTGTGCTATTTCCTTTCCTAGAGTTAGATATACCTGGTAGGGAATAGGGTTTGAAATTGAATTGATTTTTGAGATAGTTCTGATGTTGGATTCATTCATGTTGGTTTAGCAGGGACAATAAAGGAGTGGCACTCATTTATTGAGGCCACTCATCACAAGATATTGGATGGTGTATTGGATCACTATAACACAACAACTATGTTGGATCCAGTGGCACCATCAACGAGTTGTCAGGTTGGAGCTTTAGGTTCATTGGAGAGGCAACATAGTTACAGCGACGAAGAGAGGATCCAGGATCTTTCTCATCTACAGTCATGGCCAAAGGAAATGTTGGTTTGTTGCAGCAGGTTATAGATATCCAACAGTCTTTGTTGGAGGAGGAGCGAGTGCGCAAAGGCTGATATATAGGCTTCCGTTGAGAAAGAGCATGCAGTGAACACAAATTTCGCAGTTGGAGATTGTATGCGGAGTGTCTCAGGGTTAGCTTTCTAGGGCACAATACTTGGCTCAGTCACTCACAACTAGTAGAGGGATTGTGTCCTCACAAAGCATAGCTCCTCATCGTTTTTAGGGATGAAGGAGGCACCTGATTTGGACACATGATGTCTTGAAATGCTGCATACGTGTATATATATATATATATATATGACAGCATTAATGTATGTGCTTTAGTGTTATGTGGTTGGATGGTATGCTTGTTTGCATATGTGGTGGTGTATGTGTTTGTTTTTTTCTTTTGCACAAATGTGAAATCAGTTATGTTTAAAAATGAAAGGACAAAAGGGTAAAATGAGGAAAATAGGTAAGAACATCTTGTGTAATGGAGAGTAAATCTGCTAAAACAATAAATGTGATAAAATGAATGTTAGGTAAAAAGGACATCTCATGTTAAAGATAGCAAATCTAATAAACAAAAGATGTACTAAGATAAATGTTAGGTAAAATGAGATCTAGTGTAAAAGATAGTTAACATAATAAAAAAGATATGGTAAAATCATATTTAAGATGGGTACATGTACAAGAAGACTTGAATACCAATATGCACTTTACAAAAAAATAGGAGACTAGTACTCCACGACAGCATATATAGTGTAAAAGATCATAAACCTAATAAAAAAGAAATGTTGAAATCATATTAAACAAAACACAGATATGGGTACGAGGAGATGGGTACATGTACGGGAGACGAGTACAGATACCAATGCGCAGTTTTTAAAAAAATAGGAGGTGTACTCCACCACGGCATATTATATATGTGCATATATATATATATATAAAGAGAACAATTAATATTGTTAAAAAAATTAAAAAGTAAAATAATTAGTAAATCAGATCAAGATGTCAACAAAGGATAATCACAAGTGTAATTACTAATAATCTCGATATTTCATCTCATATCATCATATTTAGGATCAAGAGTACATTACTACATTGTAACTTACTGAAATGCCGACAAATAGGCATGTGAAAATTAAAAACAAAAATCAAAAATATGAATCCAAATCATATCTCTACAGCTGCTACATCAACGATGTCATCAGCCTCTAGGTCCTCTGTCAGGATGCTCTCTAGATGTGCATCACTCTCAAGCTCCAGCTCCTTTATAGGCAATTGAACAGGAGGTAAATCATTGAGACCATTTGCCTGAAACCCCTCATCCTCCAAGGCTATGTTTGTTGCTCCAAATGGAATTTGGTCCCATTTCGCTAAAGGACCCTCCTTGTACCCTGGGTCTCTACAAAAAGACGAAGAGTATGCTATGAATGTAAACCAAATTCTCCTCCTTCTTTGACCCTAGTCGGTTCCTCTTCAATGAATGAATGAAACCATAAGTACTCTAATTCCTCTCACAAGATGAAGAACTAGAAACTTGTGAGAGTAATCGTATTGCAAATGATTGTAATTCGAGTGTTTCATTGCCATGGTTCCACCAAATCTAGTGTGTCCTTCGCACGCATATCATACAAGGCCTCCACCATAGAAAATTCATCGTGGCCACATGAAAACCTATTCCATTGAGACATGATAGTGGAAGCCTCCTCTCCTCGGCCATAAAAAAATTACCCCTCTATCCACACATGGAGCCTTCTTTTGAGTGACATCTATATCATACCACTTTGGATTTAAAGCATAGGCAGCACAATGAAGAGGTGTGTTAAGTTTGTTCCATCTTCCATGTATTTTTTCTTCAATCAAAGGATACAAAGAATGATCCCTTAAGTCTATGACTTTCCTTTTTCTTTCATATGTAGAATTGATTTCTTCATAAACCTCCCCCAAACATAGCTTGTCTAAGTCTGAAAACAAATCTCCTCACAAATGGGTTGAATGAAGCATAGTTCAAAAAATCATTATCGGCAATTAATCAATGGCCAAATTTTGACTCGGAAATCAGGAATCAGCAATTTATTGGCATTAATTGGCAACTTTATCGCTACTTTTAAAACATTTAAATTCATAAAATAAACTTAAATTAAATGTAAAAACATTGTTAAATGATGCGAGAAGTGACTCTATAGAATGCCATAGGCCCATATGCATATTTTCGATTAAGTTTTGACCAAAAAAGAGTACAAAGTTTGCAAACTACAATGCTCATAGAGTCATGTGACTTTTGAAGTATCAATAATATTCCATTTCATCAAGCACACCTAAAATAAGTCTGTTGCGGCTGCCTCATGGAAGTGGAAGGTAAATGTTCCTCCTTTGCAACACCAACATTGTCATCTACAAACATATCAACAGGATCATCACCAACTTCTAATGTCCCTGATGGTATTGCTTCTTTAGTCTCCCTCTCCAAAGTTGTTATCTCCTCTGTAGTAAACATAGGCTCCACATCATCAACAATAATCATCATATGGATAAATTATGTCAATTGCATCATAACTCTGTGCCCCCTCCACTTGTCTCACACGAAGATGAAGATTATATCGCAAGAAGACAAGGTCATTAAGGCATTGTGTTGTCAACTTATTGCACTTCTATGTGTGAACAACTTCGAACATGCTCCAATTATGTTTGCATCCGGAAGCCTTTGCATGGTTGACAAAAATGCGGATGCTTGCTTCTACAAGATTTGGTGTTTTTGCACCATAATCTTCCCACCACAAATCTGCAAAATAAAACATTTATAATTTTGTAAGTTAACTAGGCTTGAATAAATAAAAGAATTCATTTGAAACAAGCTTCCACCAGGTTTGTCCGAATATGGTAACTATGGTTTCATAGCATTTGTTGTTGAGGCTAAATTTTATGTGTTTTGATTAGTGTTATCATTGGGCTGATCTTGCACATCATTTTTAGAATGATACGTCAAAGGATTTTTGCATATACCCAAGTAGGAATTAGCTTGGATAGTGTTTCTTGTGATTTTGGTATGCTTGGTTGTCATGGTCTCGATATCTCTCCCTATCCATGGCGTCATGATTGAAGTTAGGTCCAAGTAGGAAAGCGTATGCAAGACCCTTGAGGGATTGGTAGTTTTCATGGAAATGACCCCAATTAGCATAGAACCAAAAAGATTTGTTTTTTCGTGCCATTGGAGACTAGGATTGGTTAGGTCTAACTCTCTCAATTAAGGTCAAGGTAGACATGACTTAAATTCTTCTTTGCGAATAGGTTGTGAATCGCCATCCCTTGTTCGGGATGGGGAAGAAAGGGACCTTCCTTATTTTGAGGAGGGGGCACACTTTGGGAAGTGTTAGTAGTATGAACCTGTTCTTTTGTAGATGATTTTGGGTGTCGATGAAATGGTTGCCAGCTTGAGGCACCTCAATTGTCTCGTGAGATGCTCCCGCCTTTGAGCTTGATCAAAGGCTTCTTCCAAGTATTTTGGAGTGGACCTAATTTTGTATTTGAGATGAGGTTCTAAAACAATGGTATAGAACTTGAAGGGGCTTTCTTCTCGTATTGTGCTATTTTGTGGGCCAAGGATTTCCATCTCTTGATGAATTCTTGGGCTGTCTTGTGCTCAATTTGTTTAATTAATGAAGTTACCCAAGTTGTCCTTGGGTAAATCATGGTATTGAAACTCTTGAGCTAGGGCATTTACTAGACCTAGTTCAACAATTGAGTTAGGCTTTAGTTGATTATATCATTCTAAGGCATCACTTGTCGAGTTTTGGCCAATAGTTTGGTAGCTGCATAAGAGTTTGTTTGGAGTCAATCTTTCTAAAGATAGCCAAAATCCTTGCATGGAATCAATTGATCCGCCATATGTGGTAGTTGGAGTTATACCTCCAATGTCCATGCAGCTATATAAGGTACTAAAGGCTCATTTTGGAGGCTTTACACCACCTTATTGTAAATGGATGGTTATGGGGTTATGTTCCCACAATTATCCACAAGAGAGGGAAGGGGGAAGGTGGCGAGGACATTGTTTTGGCCATAACATCCCCATTTTAAGATACTAGAACAAGGAAAAAAAAAATTACAACGTTCCTCTGTTATGAATTATATAATTCAAACACACGTTCAAGTTTTAATAATTGTTCTCTCCCAAACAATGCAGGTTTGATCACACAATTTCCCTTAAAACTAATGTTCTCTTCACATATTTGCAATATGGAACACACATTCAAAGGTCATTCAATCATATAACAGATTCCATATGCTGCTGAAATGACTTGAAGAACTACCGATCTCTCATTTTCATGGCTCGGAGTTTCAACGATCTCTCATTTCATGACTCGGCAACTTACCGATCCTTCATGTTCATTCATGCATAGTATAATATATATACAAGGTTCTCTTACCATTTCCGGTTATCAAGTGATCCATTTAAGAAGCCTATCTCAATATCTCACTAATATTCATCCGACATCCCGCATCTTAAATTAGGTGATTAGGACAACGCAAACTAGCACTTGCATGATACTTTGGCCAAAGATTTTCACATGCTTTGCATGATCATATTCTGGATGTGATACACACCAATGGAATACGTCCTTCACCTCACTTCGTCTTTCCTACCAAATCCTTCCAATTTAGGGTCAAACTCTAACTCCAACTAGCAATATGAACGAGTATAGGAAGCTACTCATGGGAACTAAAAGTACGCAGACATACGGTGTCGTCCCCAGACGACTCCGTGTGTCTAGTTACCTTTAGTCCTCCAGAGTCACTCCGTATACGTGATCACACTCCTATCCCCAACCAAGAACTTAATATTCAAATTATGTCATCTTGATGATTTAATTCGGGAGGGCATCAGTAATATGTCAATTTATAACATTGTGTCGCCATGAAGGCCCCGCCTTCATGAAGACACCATCTTTATCGCCGGCGTATGTCAATGTCTACGGAATCCTCCCATCGAGAGTACACATCCAACTCAAATGATTTGGTTATGATCTTAATATTTAAGATCAACTTTCAAAACCATGCTGATCCTTTATCCTCGTTCATACGGTTGAATGTAGCTAAGAGAGACTAAATCACGTCTTCTAGCTTACTATGCATCTTTTCCTTCGTGCCAAGGGTTGCATTTTCTCTACTTGGTTCTTTTCTTAATCCTGGATTAAACAGCCCATTACCGATAGACTTAATAAGTTTAACCTATTAAACTTAACCAAGTTTTTCCACAATCGAAAACAAATTCGATTCCAAGTTTTAGACCATTAAAACGAGGTCTAATTCTCAATGAATATATTCATTTATTCTCCTTAACCTTACATAGTTAAGGTCATTAGCCCTGGATATATTTATCCCATATCCTTACTTTCTGAATTTAACATTCGAGGCTATTAACGGAGTCCGAATACGAAGTTCGATTTGCTCTAAGTTATTTGATATTCCTTAGATTTCAAGCTAATCCGAATACCTATCGCTTAAGAAATCATGTTCTTCCTAATCCTTTTTAATGTCAATTAAAAATTCATCTTAACCCAAGTATGAACTAGTTGCACATCTCAACGTAAAGTTGTATTTAGGTAAGAATAGATGTCCTTCCTTTTGAATCCATCCAAGAACATTTGAATAATTCCAAATCAAGAAATAATGTTATATTCCCAACTTAATCAACAATATCAAACTCGATACAAACATATTAAAATATCACACTTGTATTTGTATTCATCAATCCATTTCATAATCCATACATTTGCAGTCCAATGACCTGACTTTGTTTATATTAAACAACATTACAACTCATAAGATAAAGAATGTAATTTCTTCTTTTCAATTCCTCGTAGAGGAATAATAACTATCAAATACAATCCATCTTGATCCAATCAAAAGAAGTATCGAAAAACAACCATGTCTTCGCTTTACTCAAATTCCATCTAAAATTACTTGCACGGGTCGGGCCTTCAATGGCCCAGGCATATTAAGCACTTGTCATTAAAATGAGGTGCTTCTAATTAACATGCTCAATAAAAGAACCCTGCTTTTATGAAACGACAATATGAACATCAATCCAGAATTAAGTATCAAAAAGAATGAACAGCATGACAACTGAATCATCTAAATACCATCCCAATCAGTCAAGGAACTACTGTCCTTTTTCCTAAATGATCATTACAAAAGTAATTTCCTTCAAACAGTTCCAGATTACAACATCTGTAAAAACTAGGAACACACGTATGCATACTGCTGTTATAACATTAAATGCTATCAATTTCCTTCCTTTCATTAGTTATAATATCAAAGGATAAAATTTGACTGAAATATAAACCAATTACTTTCCTTTCAAATGCATCTCATTTGATTTCAAGCAATCAAGTCACGATGATGAGAAAGGTAAACAATGATAAAATATAGATGCTTAATCCCAAGCAATACAAAATTCGTTTCTTAACGATTACAGATTTCCAACTGTATGAGAGAAGAAATGATCATTATTCCAAGTTATCCATCCACACTCCTATTCCTTTCCTCATGACTGTACTGAAAGTTAAATCCAAACGAGACATCAATTAAAGATAACAGTTCAGAGTGAAACTTACAAAATCCATTCAGAATTCACTTTCCAACAGCAAGGAATAATTCCACTCATACTCAGCTTTAAATGAAAACAAGGAAGAATTTATCATCCATATCAATACTTCCTTTAAATCAGGCACATACGAATACCAAAAACAAGTTGGTAAAACATCGTATCCATCATAGAACAAGCAATATAAAGAATGCATACTATGTACTTACTGTACTAGAAGAATTCATACTTCTTTCACTTGTATTTTAACCAAATAAACAGTTATATTCTACTTAATCAATTATTCACTCGACTTTCTATATCCATTTAACGCATACAGTTCATAAATAACCATTTCGCACATTCTTTGTTACCTACAAAGAAGTCCAACCCGGTGTACAAAGGTGAAGTTCTATTGATGCTATTTCCAGAATTCTAACAAAGAAGAAGAGAAAATTCATACCTTTAACTATTTCCATAAGAAAACATCCATTTTCTTCAAACACAACAAGAATCACTCAAGTCGAGTTCTTTTTTTTTTTTTTTTTTGAATGACAAGCAAAATCGGATCACACGAAACATTTAAATCTTCCGTTTACGAAAAGAAAAACAAGACTTAAAAATAGTCTAAATATCACTGTCACTCCATGGCCGAATCCAAAATGCTCAATAAAACTCAATTGCCATTTCTTCGTAATTTAAAACAAAGAAAAAGAAGAACTCGTTTCCTTATAATTTCAGTAAAGAAACAATCATTTTCTTCAAAATGTAATAAGAACACCCAAGTCGTGTTTGCTTTATAATGACAGCTCAAACCCATATTGACAATAGAACGATTGTTCAACAATGTCAGACAAACTCACACAACGCATGTATAATTTTCATTCAATGTACCCATTTACAAGAAATACCCAGTTCGAGTTCTTTCTCAACAATCATTTCAACCCGAAATCCCATTCTTCTTTTTCACAATGATGTGCAGAACCCAGAATACAATATTCATATAACAATACCTTTATTAATGAAAACCCGCATAGGATATCAGATGCACAAGCAAGGTACAGTCAAATAGTCTCAAACAACGCAAGCTAATTCCCATATATTTCATTTATTTGCACAACAATTCAAAGCCAAGTTCGTTTTCACGAAGACAGTTCGAATCAGAAGATCAAACCGCAACCACAAAACACAATAGAATCAACTTTCCATCACAGCAAGGAGAAACATAGTTCCTTTATAATTTCAGAAGAAAAACAATTACTTTCTTCTACTTCCACGAATACTCATGCCGTATTCATCCTTCCACTTTTACAAAAGAAAAGCACAACACTCAGAATATTATTATCACTTCCATCAAACCGAGCCCATAATGCTCAATAAAACCCAATTACCATTTCCTTCAAAATCTAAAACAGCAGAAGGAAAAGGAACTCGTTTCCTTAAACAAATTTCAGTAAAGAAACAATGTCAAAACAACTCGCACAACATGCACGATATCATAATATAAAGAACGAATTCCCCAATATTTTCGAATCAATTCAACACAGCATAGACTGTATTTTAACTTAATACTTATGCAAGGACAGTTCAAATCGCAACAGCAAAGAAAAAACGACTCTACCCAAATCATCTCAATCATGACAGCAAATCAAATAAACCCAAAACCCCCTTCATCAGAAGAGCAGGGTTGTTTTAATGAGACGTTTAAGCAAAGCAAGCAGTTTAAAGAGAAGGGCTTTACATGCCTGATAATCTTCCTTGAAGCTCGAAGAAAACCGCACATACAGGAGTTATTTCCTTCCACGGCGACAGTAGCAAACTTCCCAAACATCACCTTCCACTACAGGCTCAAAAATAGCCTTAGATTTCCAAGAAATGAGATAACAATCAAACACAATCGTTCGGCAACCATGAAAAACCAAATGCAGAGCAACTTCCAAAAATCCAAACGAACACAATAAACAACAAAATTTCCTCCATACTCTTTCCAAGGCGGGCTGGTCGCGAAGACCAAGAAAATTAAATGCATTGAAGGCTCTGCCTTTTCCTATTTCCTCACGGCACCGCCGACTCTTGCAATCCAAATTCAAATTTTGCAAGAAAACCAAGTTTAGTCCCATAACTAACTAAATGCCTCTAGCTTTTTCCCCGTCCCCAAACTTGGCGCTTCCACGATTCATTGCCTTATTAAATTCCTTCCATCCTTATCCTTTCCATCCCCCATGGGTCTCAAGTTTCCTTAGGTTAGGATTAGTTTAGGATTTATAATAGTGTTCATACCTAGGTCATAGGTTAATAGGACTTAGTTCTATTTTTACCCTTAGAATTTAAAAATCCACTTAGGATAGTAGTTAGGATATAAGGTAGAACTTAGGGGTAGATTAGGGTCTAATTCCCCTAACACTTAATTAATCAATTTCCAATCAAGTCCTTCCGATCAATCCTTATATTAACGTTAAGCAGGACATTTCGTCCGACGTTTTACATGCCCGAGCCACCCGCATCCGCGCCTTACGGGTCTCGCGTTACAACAATGTATGGTTCGAGGATCAAACCTTTTCCACCTGGCATCTACATGCCAGCTATTCATACCTAAATCGGTGTTGCAGAACATTTATATCAACCTTCATAAAAGTAAATCAACAAAGTGATCACAAGAAGACCAAATACCTTGATCAATGGAATTGATTCAAGGTGTGTATCGTAGAGTTCATCAAACATACGACAAATTTGTCCACAAAGGCAATAATAACCGTGTCCCATGTAAATAAATTACAAAGTATGCAAGAATCCGTTAAGAACACATTCCTTTAAGATCAAAATATATCTTAACATGTTGTCTTCATTTCAGCAGATTCTGACATTAAGAAAGTAATCACCATGATAACTTACAAAAATCAGGGCGTTACATTGCACACCCCACTAAATTTGGTGTGGTCTACTAGTGATTTGAGCCAAGTGGACTTGCATTTGCATGAATTGATTGATGCTAGATGTTTGTATGTGAGCCATGCAATTTAATACTTTGCATAATCATTTCATGTAGAATCCACATGGGGTTTTGAGTAGTGTTTGTAGTATTGGGTTGAGGAGTTGGATAACTAAGGTAGCACCTACCAAGGTTGAAGTAGTGGAAGGAATTGCAGATTAAGAAAGGTTGGGATATGTCATGGTTTAAATTGTCCCAAGCATTGAAATTGAGTTCATTTTAGAGGGAGTAAGAAAATATTTTGCAGCACTTCCATAAGGTCTCATATAAACTCAAGAGTTTATACTTTGTATAATCAAGATAGATTTAGAGGAATTATTGCATTTCAAGTGTGAAATCGACATAATCTTCATGTTCGCCTTCATGCTTGAAGTTTTTATTATTGAAGTTGTCAACTAGCCTCAGATCTAGTGGCGACCTAGAGGAGGTAAGAACAATCTTCTTAGAATTAGAAGAAGCCTTGTTGCAAAGCATGAAAATAAGGTCGAGTTTGAGAAAAGGGAGTCCATTGGAAGCCCTCTACTATGTTATAGATATTTTCCATCAGTAGGAGTCCATTTAAGGTTTCTAAAGGAAAAGAAAAGAATTTTGGAAGCAAGGTATGCTCGACAAATTGATAGCACTAGAAGCAACGGAAAGAAAAGGAAACGTGGCAATAACCCAATCAATGGTGAAGTAAGATTCAAGTTGGGTTCACTAGAATTTATGTAAGCTAAGATGATCTATATAAGGATCCTATCTGTAAATTAGAATGTAAGTAGAAGACCATACTAGAGCCAACACGCATACAAAGATATAGCTTTGTAAATATGTCTAAAAAGAGTGGCTTGCACTCAATGAGATGCAGGGACCTAACTGGATCCTAAAGGTAGCAGACTCTAGGCCAAAGCAAGAGTAACGGTGATGAGTGAGAGATATCTAACGTAAGGTTGTAACATGACATTAGGCAGTAAGTAAGAGCTATAAAGAACTATAATGTAAGAGATAAGGACATGCTACACTATCCTATCTAATACATGATATATATGAATGAATAATCAATGAAATAAAGTAAAGAGTGTAGGGATAGGGATACTTACCTTTTTAGTGGACACCATGGGCACATTAATCTCCTTCCTTGACTTGCAAAATCTTGTGGGAGATTGTTGTGGGGAGACTCAAGAAGGATAGGAAGAAGACCTAAATAAACCAACGTTGGGGACTCCAAAGACTAAGGAATGCCTTCTTGGCTCAGCGCTTATTCTTGATTCTTCTAGTGGCCCAATACTTCAATTATGATATCCAAGTGTAAGCTCCACTAAACTCTAGAACTTCTTAGACCTTTAAGAGCAGATTTACAAGCAAAGCAAGGAGGATTCTTCGATGATCATATTGAATGGACATATACCCTAAAGTCATGGCTCACTCTTACCCAACATTATCAGCCCATCCGATGACATCAGCTAAATCAGAGTTTGCAAGACTTCATCAACCGGGATGATGAGGTCAACTACGAAAAAACTATGAAACGGTTGAGGAAGAGGAGTGGAAAGAAGGATAATAGAAGACACTTGGAGCAGGTGGAAAGGTGATTTGATCGCACTATAAGGAGGTATTATGGTGGTATAAAGTGGTGGTATGGTAGTATAAAGTGGTGGTATGGTGGTGGTAGGAAGGGAAAGCGCCACAACAATCTCTCACAATGTGCTACAAGACAGCCCATCCCAATCCCGGTCACTCCTTGAGACCAGCACTCCAAGAGATTAATGTGCAGGCAGCCTGAATAAAGGAAATCCTTAGTAAGTGAAAATAATTTGTATATGGACCCTAACACATCAAATCATGAGGGGCATATACAAAATGTCGACACTTGAAAAAATCCAGCCTTTTTCTTAAAAATCTCAAAATGTCTTTGAATGGAACTGTTTTTGGATGATGCAGATTGCCATACCCCTAGGATGCTCCTGCATCATCTTTCATCCCTTTCTGTAACCGAAGCAGGTTTTCACTCATAAGAATGAATGATAAGGACTGACAGGGTCCCCTTGTCTTAATTATTTTGTTGGTTTGAGCCACTTTGCTTTGGTTCCATTGATTGAGATTGAGTAAGATGGAGTTGTATAGCAGCTTTCTATCCATTTTATCATTGGTGTGATGAATCCAGAAGCCATTACAATCAGTGAAATCAGACCTCAAATGCAACAGTCAAAAGCCTTAGATCCAGCTTCAGAATAATGCCAGACCACTGCTGATGCTTTCTAGAGTGGATTATTTCTAGCTATCTGTAATTTGATGGCCGTGGATAATAGTTGATTGTGTATTATCCCTGAAATCAGAGATTTTAGCCTCGTGTTTACAGTCTTGGCGATGATTTTGTATATAATATTGCACAAGTAATTGGTCTGCATTGATCGAAAGAACTTGCTCTGCGGCATTAATTTGAGCAAACATTTTTATTCCTTCATGACTCCTCAATTGCTTCAAGCATACCGTTATTTATCACTTACCATAATGATTGATAAAAAAGGGTTGGGAATCCATCAGGTCCCAAGAATTGTCTGTCAATGGAAAATAATGTCTTTAAGCTCCTCATCCGATATGAGTTTTAGAAGCTCATCATTTACTTTGTCCTATACTATTTCAGCAATTTTCTGGAGAAGTTTTCTTTTTGCTTAAATTTTCACTTGAGTAGAATCCTCTTCTGTGACCAGCTTTTGGAAAAATTGTGTTGCATAATCTGATATTTATTGTGTGTGGAACCTGGTTTTGCCCTATGCTTATTGTTCTTGTTCTATTCAAATATTTCCTATTTAGGACCAATTTAGAAGAAGGATGCATTTGCATCTACCAATTATATTTTGCATCTCCCAATTATATTTAGGTCTCTCAGGATCTTTGTTACCAGTAATGTTCTTCCCTCCTTTGAATTGTTGCCAATTTCACTGATTAATTGATGTTCCTGCTCAGCAATACCCTGGTTTTTAATATGATTTTAGACCTGTACCAGTGTTTGAGGAGCCATTGTTAATTAAGCCCATATATTGCCAAATACATTTTGGTTCCAGCTTTTCATTTTACCCTTCAGGATGGCGTTTTTAAATGCAAATCTGAATATAGCATGACCTCTGATATGCTCTCATTCTTCCCACCATTGATGTATTTCTTGAAACTCGTGATGTTTTAGCTAGATACTCTCAAAACAGAACTGCGATGTTTTTGTGGGAAGTACCGGCAGTATTTCCAGTACAATGGGGCAGTGATCAGAGAGGGTGGTGTAACTGACACTGGCATTCGAACTAGTGATTGGAGAGAGTCAGTTGGGGGTAAGAAGAATCCTATCCAGATTTTTGGCTATATAGTTGTTTCCTTCTTCAATTTGTCTAGGTGATTTTATCTTGGATAAAATCCATTATCAATGAGCCCATTTGTATCTATTTGATCAATGAGACCATTGGTTGTTCAGGTGATTAACAGCGTCAAAGTCACCCATGAGGATGAGTTTCTCTTGACCTTGTGCAAGTGCTCAAGATTTAAGAGAATCGGGAAAACTGATTCAATTATTTATACAAGGGATTTAGATGTTGAACAGAGTGAAATTTTCCTACAATTCATTACAATGCATTTTTGAGACTGCCCCCAAGGAAGGCTGGGATTTAGCCACATAACTTGCATGATCCCATCGAAGGGCAATTTTTCATTAGCTGTAAACTTGAATGTCTTTGGGTTCCATTCTCATGACAGCATAAATGATATGTTGTAGGATACCTGTTCTATTGATTCCCTGCTTATGGATCAAGTCAATCCTGCCTTTCTTGACTAACTCTTTTAGTAGGGGCTTTGTCTATCCCCCTTGAGTTCCAAGAGAGAGAAAACAATTTGTGATGGTTGGGTAGGAGTTGAGGTGCGCCCCTCAAGCTGTTGAGTGCGGGGCCGATTTTTTGGCTCACATACCCACATCATTCTTTGAGGAGACTTGTTCTATGTTTTTGTAGAAATCAATTTTGTGATGAGCACTGAGGGTTTTCTTTTTTTTTTGTGGGGTTCAATATGGACGGCCCCAGATTTGTAGGTTTGAGGGAATAAGGCTGCTTTGTAGCTTTCATTCTTCTTTGTTTTCTTTGCTGGCAATAATTCTGATATCTGGATTGGAAAGTGGTTTCTTTTTCTTTTTACTTTTGAGTCTCCATGACATCAGCTTGTTCTTGTTTGAACATGTTTTCAGCATTGACCAGGTCGGGTGTGGCAGCTACATATTCCATATCCGTAATTCTGGGATTTGCAAGAATCTCAAAAGGATTAACCACATTGATGCACTTTAGCTGATCAGGCAAGGCTTCCCATTCCTTTCATAAGCTCTTCAGGACATATCCTCCATCACTGGAGCTCTCTTGTGATTTCGTTCAGCTGCGGGGCATTGAATTATTTTTGTTGAATCTCCAAGGGCTCATTCTTTACTTGAAATATTTGTTGTTTGTGTTCAGGTGCAGGGATTCTTGCATATCCTATTGTGTGTTGTTGTTGTTCAGCGGACAAATTCTCGCCAAATGGCCATGTTCATGGCAGGATCTACATATGAATGAGATGTTCTCTAAGTTCATAGGTTGTTCCCATTCACTACCAGCCATTTCCAATATAATCCAGTCAGGTAGGGTTGGGTTGTTCCAGATCTACATTAACCCAGATCCATGCATAGTTGAGGACTCTTTGAGTGTTTGGTGAACATCGATACAGTGATGTACTCTCCTATGACTCCTCCAATTTTTCTGTCTTGATTCTTGCCAATATTCACTAGGATATAAGTAACACCTAACCTCAACAGGAACTGCACATCTTCCATGGGATTGAAGGCAGGGGACCAATGCTTCACAAATAATCAAAGTTTCTTCATGAACCATGGACCTCCCTATAAAGCTTGATCCATTTCTTGCTTGCTGTAAAATATAGACATAAAATACTCTTTTGGCATCATAAGAACATCTACAGAACCATTCGGTTTCCAGATTTCTTGGATCCAGATCTGCAATGGTTTGGAGTAAGGGAAAGCTCCCATGAGCCCGCATATAAGTGCCTTTTGTTTGAGAAGACATAGGCAGTTCTCCATTTCATCCAGAGAGAGAGACCTATGGTTGGGTTACCATTCTAAGATAACAGTCATTCTCCTTTTCTATGGGAAGGACAACCTTTTGATGGTTCTTTGAGCATGGGATTGTATGAAGCTATGGATCTCTTCGTTGCTTGGGTGTGTTGGTTCTTGAGTTATGGCAGATCTAAAATTTGAATTCTGTACAGACAATTCAGCAACCTGGGAGGCCAGGGCCTCCTCTAGTGGAAAAATTGAAGGCCAATCAGTGCAAGCAATCCTGGGAAGATTTGTTCCTAGGCTTTGTAGAGTGAGTGCAGATCTGATTTGTAAGTACAGAGAGCATGAGAGATAGATTTTTTTTTTTTAAATGCTACAATAATGTTTATTTCATCAAGTATTTCTGGCTTCATCCTTGATATCAAATACATTTAGCGCTTTCTATTTCTCGTGGGTCTTTTCCCCTTCAATGTAGTGTTGTAACTCAAAAGCCACATGTTATTGATGTTGATATAGCATGTAATGTCCCCTTTTCAGAATTAATTAATTCTAGATATCCGAAACCCTAGACTGCGCGGAAACGCCCGGGGTCCCCGTACTAGCACGGAAATGTACCACGTATTGGCACGGGTACGTTACATTGTGGGTATGGCTAGAAACTTACCCACAGGGATAGGGTACGGTCTGGGTACAGCAAAACCGCACCTAGACCGTACCTGTCCCTGTGGGTACGTTTCCAACCGTATTCGTCCAAAAAAAACTTGCCAGTAATTAAAAATACTTGGATAGCTTTCCAAAACTCGGCGAGTATTCTCCCGTGCTTGACTAATCGTCCCACCTGCCAGCTTGGATCCATATTTTTCTTGCTTAGTTATGATGTTTTGGGAAATATGTCAGACAATACTATCGTGTTGAGTGGATCAAGGAAGGTCACCATGAACAATCAAAACTCCTTGAATCTTATCACAGTCACTAAGATAAATAACTATGATAGAGAAATAATAAATTTCAATAAGTATGCAATGTATGAGAATTAAATTTCAATAAGTATGCAAATGCTTCTTTAAATTTATAATTTATATACATATTTATATATTTATATACATGTATATATAAATATATATATATATATAAAACGTACCCAAAAACGTACCGTACCCAAGATTTTTAAAAATTTGCCGTATCGGCGTACCATACCTATACCCGTACCCGTATCCGTGCAAATGGTCTAGCCGAAACCTATTCTTATTATTTTCCGTAGGATAAGAGAAAATTAAAGAGAGAAATAAATTAATTTAAGTGGTCCAAGGGTATTTTTATATTTTAATTGGAAAAAGACACTTAAATTATATTTTTAATCCAAAAAGCAAAAATAGAATAATATAATAATAGAATGATGAACTTCTACTATGGGGCGCCAAAGATAGAATGGGCTGCATGAGCATCAAAATCCTATTTCTAGGATGGGACGCCAATATGGGAAAGAGGATACGCAATTTTATAATGTTTACTTCTATTTTTGGATGGGGCGCCAACATGGGAGAGAGGATAAAATATTTTTTATTGTTTGTTGAGCATGCATGTAACTCCAAAAGGGGGCGCCAACTTTGGAGAAGGCCTTAGAAGTTATAAAAGCAGATTTTGGGTTTATTATTACATTCACCTTGGAAAATTATCAACTACTTCACTGTCTGCAAGTAGCTTTTGCTTTTGCATCAGCAATAGAGGACGAAAACCCTCATTTGCACACAGATCTAAGGACGAAACCCTCATATCTAAGCTTGGCAATTCCATTCAAGGGTTGCAGTGATCATTCAAGGTACAAGTATTCATCCAATTCAGCTAGGGCATCATATTCAAGGTTGTTTTAGCATCCAAAACAGCAAGTATAGCCAGGACATCCCCCTTTGGAAACAAATTTCAGTACTAATGCTAGAGTTGGGGGCAATTTTTTGTCAAATCACTTTGCACGCTGTTATCTTTTGTTCATCTTTTCATTTGGTTCAACCGTTGTGAGAAAATAATTGTATTCAGACATTCCAATGTTTTCATTAAACCTGATTTGAAATAAATAAATAAAAGTCTATTTTTCTACATATTGGGTTTGCTGTTTTTTTAAATAAAAATCAGTTCGATGCTGCTGTCATAAAAGTTCAATTTTTATACTGCTGCCCTAGGTTTTGACGAAATATCCATATCCGTTAGAAAGTATAAAGCAAGAATATAATAAAATAATAATAGAATGATGAACTTCTATTATGGGGCACCAAAGATAGAATAATAATTAAATAAAGAATTCTATTATGGGGTGCCAAAGATAGAATGGGTTGCATGAGCATCAAGATCCTATTTTTAGGATGGGGCGCCAACATGGGAGAGAGGATAAAGTAATTTTATATTGTTTGTTGAGCATGCATGTAACTCCAAAAGGGGGCGCCAACTTTGGAGAAGGCCTTAGAAGTTATAAAAGCAGATTTGGGGTTTATTATTACATTCACCTTGAAAATTTATAAACTACTTCATCTACAAATAGCTTTTGCTTCGCATCACAATAGAGGACGAAAAACCTCATTTATACAGATCTGAGGATGAAAACCCTCATATCTAAGCTTGGCAATTCCATTCAAGGATTACAGTGATTATTTGGGGTACAAGTATTCATCCAGTTCAGCTACGACATCATATTCAAGGTTGTTTTAGCATCCAAAACAGCAAGTACAGCTAGGACGTCCCCTTTGGAAACAAATTTCAGTACTGCACCACATCTAGGGGCAGTTTTCAGTCAAATCAGTTTGCATGCTTTTATCTTATGTTCATCTTTTCATCTGGATCAACCGTTGTGAGAAAATAATTGTATTTAGACATTCTAGTGTTTTCATTAAAGCTGATTTGAAATAAATAAATAAAAGTCTGTTTTTCTACATATTGGGGTTTGCTGTTTTTTTAAATAAAAATCAGTTTGTTGTTGCTGTCATAAAAGTTCAATTTTTTATACTGTTGCCCTAGGTTTTGATGAAATATCCAAATCTGTTAGAAAGTATTTTTCAAGGATATTACATAGCATTGTCTTGTTAGACATGAAACTCCAGACTTTTTCTTTCTTAGGAGAATATTTTGTTCCATTGATAATCAGCCACACACCTTCCTTCCGAAGATGAACTCCATAGCCTTCACCCATTCCTTGCAATTATGACTTATGCCCAGGCAACACCAATTCAATATGAGAGTCTATGATTTAAGAGCCTCCTTTTGCAAACTTCTTCAGCCCTTTAATGCTTTATACCACTTTGTAAAGCTCAAAACAAGCTTTCCAACACTTCAAAATAAAGAAATTGAAATTTATATGACCAAGATATGGTCATTTGAATATTGACTTGCTAGTGTGCTGAAAACTATTTTAAATGTTTCCTTAACATTTAAAATTGTGAGCATATGCTCACAATCAAACTGTCAAGGGGAGTCTAATGTAGGAGCAACACTAAAAAAATAACTTGATCCTACATGATTGAGACCAATTCGTGGTCCCACGATGTGACACCATTTGGAAGAGTAAGACCATATGTTGAAGTAGGGGAAACGGATCTTGTTGGAAATAATCTTATGATGAGCATTTTGGAAATCATTTGATAGTCTCACACCTGCAACACCTTGTTAGATACCCACAACTTGAAGGGATCATAACTTTTCATATAGACTCAAAATTGAGTGCCTTTTTTTTTTAAATTGCATTATTTTTCAAAAAGAATGCAATGATGGCACTAATTTCACATGGTATGTGGCCTCACATATGCAACACCATGTGGAAGTCGATCTCATGGTCTCTCACCCGCAAGACCTTGAGGAGACCCTAACTTTCTAATACAACTCATTCAAAGGCCTTTTCTTAAAACGTATAAATTTCGAGAGGAGAAAAATGGTACCATCAAAATATCTATGCTTTTGGTCACTCACCCGAGGCTCCATTTTAAGATGATTTTGTGATCTCTTTCCCACAACACCATGACAAAGTTGATTTGTGGTCAATCACCCGAGACACCATGTTGAGTACCTAAGTGAGAGAAGACTCGAGACATGTCATATGTTGATCCTTGGAGATGTGTTGTCGTATCAAATCAAACACATAGCTCATTTCATCCATCTATAGTTATATAGCTTGGGTTTCATCAAAATGCTTAGGATCCTGGAAAAGCTAAAAGGTAAATTGTTTCATCTTTCTAACCAACTATTCTTCCCTCTAGTAACAAGCAAGAACCCGGAGCATGAATATTCAATCTGAATTAGAGATATGGACTTTTGGAATTAGCAATATCAAAGCTAGCAAAGTGAGAGAAACTTGCAAGGAAGAGGATGAATGCAAGCACTGTAGTGTGTTTATGTATTTTTACAGATACTTGACATACCAATTTTTTTCTAAGAAATTAATGAAGAGTGTCATTTTTAATGTGCTCATGTTTTTGCTTCGGTATTGTGTATGTGCATTTTGATCCATTGAGCAGTTGGTTTTTCGTTTGACCCTTGACCACACCATCATAATGAATTTGCTAGAAACTACCGTGTAAATCTTAAATTTAAAATGCTGAGAACACAAACTAAAATCTGAATACACTATATAATTGCTTCTAAAACTGTTGTGAACAAAAATCTGAAAACTGTAACTACTGGAGAATAAACTGAAAACTCTTGAAGAAGTTAAACTACCTTCTTTGTCTTTATCAAAATGGAAGAATAAACTGAAAAACTGTTGAAAAATTAAAATTACCTTCTTCGTATTTCAAAATGGAATCATAGAGCAGAATTTAATAAACCTGAAAATATTTGAACACGAAATGAGAGAGAAGAGAGCTTTAATGAGAAGGTACGGATGCCAACTCAAGCGCAAATATCTAAGGCAGTATGAACACTGCCCTTAGCCAAAAACTGTATCATTGGACCTAAGCATGACTTCCATCCAAGAAATAATAACCAAGGCCTATTTATCAAGTATCCTTCCTTTATGATGTGTAAATTTTATGCATGTGGGGCAATTACTTTTATATACATACCAACCTAGATAAAATGAAACTAGACAAATTGACCAAAAAGGTGGTAGACTCACTACCCAAAAATAGCCTAATTAAATAAAAAAGTGTGCTGGGCTCACTATAGAAAAATTAGTATATTTATAGAATATATACATTCATAGCAACTTGCCACGAAAGGATGATGCAGCAACATGTTGAGATGGCAATGCCATGCACCTATCGATGTCGATGCCAGTGCTAGTAGACATGAAAATGTGCATATGATGAGGATGTGGAAATGGAATCTCTACACCATACCATAGGAGCTGAGTCTTATCTAGACATCACCCCATTATACATAAAGAGATTCCATTATAATGAAGCCCTTTATGGCTTATCGTAATCTTTTGTATCATTCCTCTTGGCTCTCATGGGAAAGAACTATTGGAGAGGCACTTTTACATTGTTTACTATGATCCAATTAGGGTACACATGCAGTGAGACCTTGCTGATTTCCAAATATGATGTATTTGATTATGTGTATCCATCCCTTGACCCTTGTTTGATGGCATTTATGTAATTAACCTATTAGTAGATGCGAACATCATCCTAATAATTAAATGTATAGAATGAAGTCTTAAACACGGTGCTGACTTAGATGACCTTGTTGTGGCAATAGCCCTTAATAATCTGGTTAGAGGTGCCCTTTTGTAATTTCTCCACCTTCATGGACTTTGAATAATTGTACTAAGTGCCAAAGGGCCACACCTATTGTTAAGACATTATGGTTGCTTATTGTTACTTTAGCCTTGGACATTTATAGAGGCAGTTATGTTTTGGATGTGTACATGTGTTGTATTGTCGATCCAATTTCAGGTTATCTTGGAGGCATTCCATGGATCACAGCTGTCAACTAATGATAGGGCAGCATCTTACTTATTATTGATATCACCACTTTATATGATGATTTACATTGGGATGCCATTTGATCATGATACCTATCATATGCATTGTGTGGGAGGTATATGCAAAAATGGACTCCTAATGAGCTACGCAGCTCCCTCCCTCCCTCCCCTCCCTCCCTCTCTCTCCTCTCTCTCCTGCCCTCTCTCTCCCTCTCCCTCTCGCTCCCTCCCTCCTCTCCCCTCTCCCTTCCCTCTCTCCTCCCCCTCCTTCCCTGCTTAACTCTCCCAGTTGTGCTTATCATTTGTGATTTTGTGATGTGGTTGTATGCGAAGTGTGCTTGGTTGTGGATTATGTTGTAGGTGAGTCTGACCAGCTCTTGTGCCTGGTGCGAGGTGGTATAGCCCGTGCAGTATTGGCACACTCTTCAAACCTCATCATGTATATGCTCTCCAGTTTAGGAGGCAGCAGTTTGAATAGCCTGAGCAGCTTGTGTGGGCATAAGCACCCCATCCACTCCTTAACCAAATCGGTGGCAGCGCTGCGAGGCATGATTATTAATAAGTTCTTTTGCATTGTTAGATGTGCTTTTGTTTGATATTGTATTTGGGCAAGGTTTGTTGTGGAGCAACTTACCCCTTCCTAGCAAATATACTTAACCTTATTTAAAGCCCCTTGGACCTTTTGGTTAAATATGATTATTAAAAAGGTGAAAGATTCTATAGACCCTAAGTGGTTGGGCTTTTAATCATATAGGAGTCTTTTCAACTCCCTCGTGGATTTTTACTTGGCATTTCTTTCATCCATTTGGGCCTTCTACCCATGGCTTTGGATGCTCATTATGATTCGGGTTTGTTCAGCATGGAGAGGGAACTATTGAGAATTCCATGGTGGTGATTGAGGAGAACTGTTACAGGTTCTTGTGACTGTGAGTTCACAGATGGTTTTATGGAGTTTTATTAAAAATAGAAAGAAAAGAAGGTAGGAAGAGGAGAATAAGAAGGAAATAATGGGTCTAAAGAATAAGAAGGAATAATGGGTCTTAGACCCACACACACAGGCATTTGGAGATTAAGAAGTTTTGGGAGCAAAATCAAGACAAGAAATCTGTGAGAAATACCTAGGTAAGTAGCTCATTTCATCACCATGAATAACGTATTGTTGAAAAAGTTTGGTTGACTAGATGGAGGAAGGAATATGTGAAAATTAGGGGTGTGGTGAGACACTTCCACTTGCAAGGCAAGTGAAAATACCCCACAACACTAAGATATTGATCTCTTTTGGCTCCTTGTGTTTTCTACTTGTTGGGTGTGTGTGCCTAATGACCATTCATGCCATATCGTTTCATAACAGCTCATATCTGGTAGAATATTGATGGAAGGAATGTTTGTTGGGGTTAATAAGCTTATATGGTTTTATATGCAATGATTGCCTAAGAAGCATAACTGTTTTCTCTCATTGAATGTCTAGGCCATTTGATGGCACCAAGACATTGATCTTGAGATATCGGTGACTGTATTAGTATGTTTTGTTTGCTTCTTGTCTATTTTAGTCCTTGGGATAAAAAGGAGAGAGAAATTGTTTATTTTGCTTGTTGTTGCTCCATTCCGAGCTCCCCTATGCCATTGTTGCTGATGGCTAAGGAGGGTAAGGCCCATGGCACTTACCTCCATGAAGGGCTCGCTGTTACCACTCTTTTTTGGTGAAGGAATCATCAACAATTGCAACATTCTAGTCACCTGGTTTCTTAGTGAGTGTAAACATGTCTAGGAAGAATCCCTATGAATAGGGGAACTAAGACCTTGATTATTGGAGTGACTTCTTGATGTATTTGATGGTTGATAAATCCAGTCTATATTTGTGAAACTTAAAGAGTTTGAGAAAATTGTTACTTGGCTATTCAAACCTGAGAATATGCAACTAAATGGTATTATTTAGCCTTATGGCTTTGTAGAAATTGAAAGTTATTACTCTGTTTTAGAAGTTGTATTCAAGCAAATGCATTAGATTCTTGGTTTCTTCTCACTCCTTGAATGGTAGTGAGTTCTTAGAATTACAGAATGAAGTTTTGTCCTTTATTGCTTCATGACAATACTCCTTGCTAAGGATTGTTAAAAGGGGTTCACAGAAATTGTATGTAAGTTTCTCTAAAGGCACAAGTTTGGAATCAATAAGGGGATTAAGACTGTGAGGAATCTGATTAGACCAGTACTGGTAGTCTGTAAATGCTAACTATCCTGCTGGTATCATGTAAGAAATGAAATCATGCATTTAGTTAGACATATTGTTAACATATACTAGGGCAATGCGTTGAGATCTCACTGTAGGGTTAATATGAATCAATATGTGATTTTCTTTGCCTGCAAAGAAGAGCTTCCATGATTAGGGTTTACTTTGTAGTGACCAGTCTTCATAAGCATTTAAGGTGTAATTACATTGCACAGTTGTATGGAGTATTGGCATCTTCTTTCCATGTTGCCAAGAGCTTATGAGCTTCTTTCATGCTTTTAGTTAGTAGATGCATAGATAATGTCTGTGCAAGGCATGAATCCACTTGATCTTTTGGTAAGTTCCAGACTAGGACTGTTATTGATTTGCTATATATGCACTCTGGAAGTATCTGGATGGCATGTGGAATCACACAAGGGTCTGCTTGCCTTAGTATGACCATGTATATTCTTTCGCATTTTCTGTTCTGGAGCTGTACTGAGTGATATATCTTGTTCCATGTATGCTTATGTGTTCCTTCAGTACTGTAAGATAGTAAATATTTGAAAAGAGTTGTATTTAACTTAGTTACGTATATAAAACATGATGGCATTGTAAGACCTAGTTACGTATGTGCTTGCTCCAGCTATGTTTGAAATCATGGATGAATGTTGTTGTATCTCGAGCTCTGCTAAGTATTCTGTGTGCTCCTAAAGCTGAAATGGCTAGGACAGAGGGTCTCATGAATATTAGGGCTAGAAGTGAGTACTCTCTCACTGATGTAATTAACTGTGTTTACTCTTACACTGTTAGATCATTTGGTCTGTGCATGGATGTTTAATTCACTTATTTGCAATTAGATGAATCTTGAAGGTGTTGCTTTCATTTCAGTTATGCACTGGGAGTTAGGTTATGAGCATAAGAATGGGAGAACTGAACGACTGCATAGGTCCCTGGCACTTCTCTGCTCACTAACTTGACTGTGTTATTCTTGCACCCTTCAGTTACACAGCATGCTTGCTTATGCTTAAAAATCTTCCAATTAGTGCATATATTGATTGAAATAGATTTCTTGATTCAGTCTGGACTGGGCCTTGACAGAATGGGAATCTTGTGTAAATAAGTTCCAGCTAACAGTACAATCACTCTTAATCACTTGCCTGAATGTAGACGTCGGAAACTCTATCTTTAAGAAATGTGGATATTCGTGGAGAATGCTTAGTTAATGGTTCTTCACCCTTACATATGGGGAACATCAAGAAAATACTCTATTAGCTGCAAATGTAGACATACAAGTGGTAGAAGAACTATATTGGATTATAATGATGATTTAGTTTAGCATTATCTATGACTGAGTTGTTTTTACATTATGCACTGCTGATGTTAGAAAAAACAGTGTTTGGTGAATACAAAACTATGCTAAACAAGAACTGCCTTGCAATCTTGACACTATCAAGTATATGATACTTTAGGAAGGCAAATGTACCACTGATGTATGTTTTCCTCACAATGACTGTATGAAAGTCATGTTAAATAACCTGGAAACGAACATGGTGGATCCAGGCATTGCCTATCAGTGCTATTCAAGCAATTAACACTCTCTTTTACTAATGTGTATCACTGTTATGAAGGAACTACTGTTGGTTCTTAATATCTGGAATGATAATTCAATTTCAAGACCAGAATGGAACGGTCCTTGTTGTATGTGCAATTGAATAAAAGAATCCTCTAATAACGTATAAAAGATGGTTTAATAATGATACCTGCCAAGCTCATAATACTCTCCAGGCATCTATAATCTAGGTTAGAAGTATATTGTTGACTTTGGGTCTGCTCCTAGGAAGTTGCATGGGTTTCTCAAAGAAGATGAATAAGAAATAGTGTTATCTTTGTTTCCAAGTAAATGGTTGATAAGATTAAATTGTATGTTTTTGTCTTGTAGGTGTATGAGAGGCATAGGTGTTTTTAATCACTGTATTCCTGCTTTACAACTAAATTGGTGGTGGTATAAGGGTTTACTTGAGCATGACTGTGGTATAATGTTGGAAACAAATCTTGCATGGAGATTAGACTGATAGAACAAGCATAAAAACTTCAAGCTTAATGATTACCATCAGTTATGATTCAGGCTTATGAAAACTATTCTGAAACAATTACTGAAATTGAGGCATTCTGACTAACAGGTGATATGGATTGATTCAGATTTAAATTATTACATGATAATTGATTTTCGATACCATTGGATAAGAGTAGATTGGAGTTATTAACTACCTAAGAGGATGAATCAGAAGTTGCTTCCCTTCATAGCACGCTTGAGGGGGAACCCCTACTAGCAAAAGAAGGTAATGACTGATTGACCCGTGAATCAGCTCCCAGGTGGTCTTAATCATCTCCAAAACTAAACTGTATTATGCTTTGAATAGTTCACTTTATGAGCTATTCAGCTATCTCGATTGATGAATGAGACTTATTGCCAATAAGTTGAAAAAATTATGGCATGAAATTTCAGGATGTTACGCCTTTGTGAACTCTTGATGAATTAATAATAGATGGTAGATAGTTGTCTCCCTACATCATACGTACCGCTGTACTTCTCTTGAGTAATAAAGCAATATTATCAATGTTTCCTATATTCATGTGACTATCAACCAATTTAATCAATTTAAGGTTAGTGTTCTACACAAGAAGTCATTTATTCATATCGCAGAACTTTCAACGAAAAATTAAAACATTGACGCCGATGATGGACAAGTAACTACCCCCGTTTACCTCAAATTAAAAAGGTTTTTCGAAGAAGAAGGGGAACAATGATGAGCCATAGATACATACCAATGTCAAATACTACGATATCACTGAGAAACCTTTTGTCGACGAGGCCTCCGAACAACACTACCATCGACTTACCGACTCTCACGGCCGAGTGCCCACTGAATGCATTCGAATTCGACTCAATTCAGTTCAAATACAAACCAGACCATATCAAGCAGCAATATGCAATTAAAATGATGCAGCTCACCTGCGAGGCTGGGGAGGTGTTCCATTGAACTCTGATGCATTTCCCTGCACCCACTGCATCTTACCCATATTCGCCATTGACATTGCACTGAAAATACTCAATAAGCTGCAAATGTTTTCTGTTTGCTTTATCCGCTATGGAAATTTCTTGCCCCGCGAATGACGTTAAACGATGAGTAGAAGAAGAACTAGAAAGAAATTTTAGCGTCAACGAGACTACCAAAGATAACCAATGGGACTCCTGATCTTGCTGAAGATTCAGATCCCTGTTGGTGAGCTTGATAATCACTCCCCTGTTTTTTCTACTATATTTTTGCTGAAAATATCTTGAAAGGATGCACCAACCACCGTGCTAGCAAACTGGACCTAACATTCTTTAAGCATTACACTCTAACATGAAATGTTTATTTGACTCAACTGCGCCAGATGCGCAATAAGACACATTCTCTCATCCCATGTCTCTTTAGGTCTTTTCCATCTTGTTCACACCTAAAACGATGTGAATTAGTTCTCAATTGGGCTATGAAGATCTTTGTTTTCCACTGGATATTAGCCCCTATAAAAGCCTTTTGTTGATGATAGTATAAATCATCATAAACGAATGAAAGATTTTACAATCTAAGAAGCAATTCCAAGATGCACTTAGAGGCACACCCAACTTGGGGTTCTAGCGGTTAGAAGCCATTCCAAGATGCACTTAAGAGGCCACCCAACTTGGGGTTCTAGCAGTTAGAAGCCATTCTAAAATGCACTTAAGAGGCACACCTAACTAGGGTTTTAGTTGTTAGAAGTCACTCCAAAGTACACTTAAGAGGCACACCCAACTTGGGGTTTTAGTTGTTAGAAGTCACTCCAAAATACACTTAAAAGGCATATCGAATTTGGGGTTTATGAACAAATATTTTAGAGAATGTGTATCGGGGTCAAATATAAGTGTTTGCCCTATTTATTTGAGCACATAATATATTTGTTAAGAGTGACTTTCTAAATATTTTGAGTTTATTTAGATTTTTTTGGTTGGGAGTTTGATATTGAAACACCTAATTTTGGTGTGCAGGAGTTATTAGTTATAAAAATGTATTTTATTTTTAGGGAATTGATATATTTGTCAATTATATGTCTAGATTAAACTTGTAGTGGCATGAATGAATGTATGAAAAATTTTAATAACGTCTACGAGACCAAGAGTCGCAACAAATGTGTTCAAAGCTATCACAAGATTTGTCATATTAATTTTGTGTAGAGTCCATTTTTTATTTGAGGATGGAGCTTGATTAGAAGATGTGTTGTTTTGTTAAGCTTTTCTTCCTCGAATAAGGATGTTTCATCGTTTACTTTGAAGTTATCCTCATATTTGATGCGGATGCCATTATAAGTTGTGTAGTTCATGATGTCATGTCATTCTGTCTCCATAAATGCCCATGTTACAAAGAATGCATGTTCTCTTTCCCGACTCCTCCTTTGGCGATGTCCGCCACCGGTTTGACACCTAAGATGATGGGAACTAGTCCTTAACTAAGTCATCAATATTTTTGCCATCCACTTGATTTATGCCCTTAAGAAGCCCCTTTCTCCATGGTCCCAAGTTGGATTAAATGCATTGATGTAATATTCTCTCTTTCGCCCAAAGTTGATGTGTCCACACTATCCTAAGTGTTTCCCTCACATACTTTTTTATTTCTTCATTAGTGTTTGGACACTCTTGAATGTTGATGTCCTATTACTCATTTAGTTTTGAACATTTGTTTGAAGTGTTCTTCTTCTTTCCAGTCTTCTTCTACTACCATTTTAGGAAACCGATGAGACTCCATGCTTTGTGTTTTTTTCAAAAAAATCTTAACAATTAAGTCATCAATACAATGTCTCTAATAGGAAATTCCTTGTTTCAACCAACAAAATCTCATATCGGCAATCGACATTTTTATTTTGAGGTGCTCTTGGATTCTCTCTATCTACCACCAATTGGATCCGCACGTTATTGTGCCAAACTTCACACTTGTAAAGGACCACTGACATGAAAAGCAAGCTTTGAACAAGTTTTTTTTTAATTTTCCAATCCTATAATTCTAAATTCTTAAATTTATTTTGTAATGAGTATAACACCTTCCACCCCCTTCAAAAACAAATTCTCTACAAGATTCCCAATTACATGTAGACACTCAAATTTGGCAATTTACTCTTTGACATTGTTGGTTTTGACAATGCACTCTTGGTAAGATAAACACAACCTTTCTATTCCCACTTGGTACACCCCGAGGTCTCTTACCTAGCTTGTTTAATCATACACGTTGATATGTTGATTGATTATGAGATTTCAATGCATAAAATCCATAGACAAATCCCAACTGACAAGATGCAAACTCTAGTTTTCATGTTTCTCATCCTACCAAGGTCATAAATTTTGGTCGTGAATTTATATCCAGTCTTAACCTATTTGTACAATTTTGCACCTGTATATGCTCCATCTTTGCTTCCAATTTCACATTCTTCGATGGGTCTTTTACTCCCTTTAGGTCGGTCTTTCTTCGATAATTTACCTTCAAAACCCTATATAAGAAAGTTAACATTACCTCATTTGACAACCTAGAAATCATATGGCACTACATAGATACACTCACTTCCGAAACTTGCAAAAGGCACCCAAGGCTCCCTAAATCTCATTAAAACTCATGAACACTAATTCAAGCAGGAATCACTAGAGGTATGAAGCTTCTTATCAAGTCAAGGATTTAACCTCTCTCATCTACAAGCATTCAAACATTCCTTCTCCAAGTATTTTAGTAAGAGTCAAGCTCAACTCAAGCATTGTTAAAGAGGTTGCCAAATCTAGTTGTATGATCGACAACTAGTGTTTGATAGGGACAAACATTTTCAAGTAATTAACACTTCCGAACATCAGCAAGCCAAAATCCAAGTAGGTCTAAGACCGCATAATAGGATCAAGATCGCACAAATAGTCCTGACAGTTGTCAGGTCCCTACTCTAGGATAGTTTCCATTCATAGTTCCAAAAATGAAGCATCGTCAATCTCAAACCTCCTATTTCCAACACTTTGCACACCAAGAACTTCTCAAATCCATTTATAAATAGCTAAGTACACTCATCCCCTTGTGTTTTCAAGTTCATATCTTGTTTCATACATTAGTTGCAAGTATTAATGTGGTGTTGTGATATTGAATAATTAGTTTTGGAAGTTAATTAATCAAAATAACCTCTTATAGCTCTCTTTATATTCTTTAGTATACTTAATTCATTGATCTAGATTTCATATAATCTAATAAGGGCATAAACATTTTGGTGAACCTAATTCATGATTCGACTTAAGCATCAAGCCTAAATGCCTTAGGGTTCCTCTGTTTTATCTTATGCTCTTTATTTTAGGCTCTTGTTTATTATATTCTTGGTTACAATAATGTCTTCCTCATAAGATCAAACCATATCATTCCTTGAATATATAAATCAAAATCCTCCTTGTATGGATGTATTCTCGTAAACTCTTTGAAAATACTCAAATTCATCCTAATACACCCGTTGAGCATGTTCAAGCTATTCTTCAAAAGGCTCTCTCTTTCCATATTGATGGTCATCCTATTGCACTTTCTCCAATCACTAGTTAACAATGGGATTCCTTTATATGTCAAAGTATTTGTCTACACGACTGGGTCAAACATCTTCTTATTGACATGACATTTGACCTCAATGTTTGCAACATTTTCGTTTATCCATGTTTTGGGCCTCTTTTTCAAGGATCGTTCTCCTTCTCATCGTAGCATTCATAGATCTAACAATATCCCTCACCAAATCCTTAGTTCTATCATTTTTTTAATCCCTACCGGCCTAAGACCTTTGACACTCTTGATTATGGTGCCCCTAATGATCCTAACTATAACATCCTCCTTGGGAACCCTTGGTTACCTATTACAACCATCACCCTAGCATCTGTTAGTCTGACATTTTCTCATCAAGGCTCTAATTATATTTGCAAATGGGACCCTTCCATTTCAAATTCTATGCTCTCTGACAACAAGCATCTATTATTGATCATACCCCATCTCTTCTTGTTACTCCATCTATACGACATTTCACACATTTATCTCATGCTCCACATATTGTATTGAAACACTTACGCATGTGCAACCTTGTGTCTCTCCCTTCGTTGTTTGAGGTTGATATGAGTGAGCACTCTGCAAGCAATTCAATTCCCATATTTATTATAACTATCATAGATGTATTGGGCACCATACAAATATGTGTTATACAAGATCTTCTTTATGCACACACTTTCGAGTGGGATATCCTCTCCAAATCCACTATGAAATCCACTCTTGCTCTACATTTGGATCAATCACTCAATCCGATCCCTTTAGTTGTTCCTCGTACTTTCCCTCCCATAACTACATCTATTGCACCAATGATGATCGGTGTATCTCATATTCCACTTCAAAATGTTACCATGATTGTGGCCTTCAATTAGTTACTTTGCACAATTCTAGATACACATCCAATGATTGTATGCCTCTTGAGTTTCACAACCCCACTTATGCCACACTTAATACCCAAATTTCGTGTTCCACTTTACCAGCTTATGTTTCATATTAGTGATAATCCTCTCATGGTTCCTTTTATAGATCTCATGAAACTATATATATTGTTATACTCTATTTTATGGGCACTCCCATCTCTACTAATATACATACTTTTAACACCCTTGTTATAGATATATATGAATATCTCTTACCCCTACAATAAGGTCACCTTAATTTTTCTCATATATCGATCTCTACTCGGTTATTTTATGACACATCTTCACCCACCAAACCACTAATATGTTGCATCATACTCCCAATGCATCCACCACATCGTTCATGATATTATTAGTTCTTTTGCATCATCTCCCTTCAACACATGGCATGACCCCTTCCCTCGATTATCACACCATGACCATAAGCTCTATCACTATACAATCTACTTCATGGCTTACCGCCATCACCTATTTTTCATGATATAGTGTTGTGTCCCTGGCCTATGAGTTTCACTAGGTTATATCCTTCTTATGACATTTGATAGCTTTGATACTACCCCTCTTCTTGTACATAGATAACCATTCAAAACTCCAAAAACATTGACATAGTTTCATAATACAAAAATATTCATATATTTGTATAAATACAAAATCAAGAAATGTACATTTATCTTGAGTTGTTTGTAATTTACATTATACATTTTTGTTTGTCAATTTGATTGATAGATGCCACGTCTCTTTATTGTTTACACACATGCATTCATGTGGTATATTGAGCTTGATATGGGACATACACAGAGGGGTACATAATGACAAGTGTTGGTTATCCCTTTACCTAGACTTTTTATATATCTAAGGGCATCTATTATAAACTACACACAAGTATTATTATTCTATTATATCACTTTTCTACTTCCTCGTTACGTTTGATTATATATATTGTGTACATGTTATCTTTTGAGCTAGCAGGACTAACATAAGTGTCTTGTATAGCGTTGACACCTCTTACTTCACATGTTTCTTTTTGTATCATTTCATCATGCTCTGACACTCTTATGTTTCATACATGTTTGTTATATTGTGTGTTGCTACTTGTTTGTTTTGTTGATTATGGCTTGTATTCCTTATGTGTTTTGTGACACTGTGGGTGTCCATGTTCGTGGCTCTATGCCTATCTTGTGTTCTCTTATTTTTCAGCCTACAAGCCTTGATTGTCTTATGACACCATGGGTGTCCCATGTTTGAGGATCTACACATTTTTGTGACACTGTTTGCATACTATTGACTTTGATTTCATTGGTGTTGCACTTATTTTCTTATACATGTATTATTACTACTTATTGTCCATGTCTCTAATGTTTCTATTTGTTATTATTTCTCTTGTTGTGTGTTAGGGTTTTCACCATTCAAAAATATCTTTTGTAGGTATTGATTCTTCAAGGTGGCCACCTCTTCAACATATTACACTCTTTTATAGCTTCTCAAACATCTAGTGCATGGGAACACATCTATTATTTTGATCCACGTGCTCAACATGGTTTTTCATGCATGCCTTAAAAGAGGGGGCATTCATTCGGGTGTATTTTCACTTACAAAAACACATGTAGAATTTTGAGATAATATATATGTACAAATATATTGCATGTACTCATAAAAAACTTCAAGTACAGAAATCCAGAAAACCATGCACATGTTCAAAAATTCCATCATGTTTAGGAAATCGTGGATGGTTTTGACGTTTGTATGATTTTTCCTAGGGTGGCTACATTAACTTTCTCAACAGTTTCATATTTTCACCTACAATTACACATTTTTAACACATTTTCATATCCACGTCACTTAGTCAAAAAAAAAATTGTTAACACATAAAAGTTGCACCCTCTTAATGATCATGAATGATCATCAAAACTTTTAGTGAACTTGGGATTATATTTAAAGTGTGGAACTTTTCTCCTTAAGACAAACCTCCAGAGAATGTTGGTTCCTTCTCTCCTAACTTAACACACATAAACATAAACTATCAAACTGCAACTAAATCTAAAACTAAAACTAAAACATATAGGATCCAGGGGTAGAGAAGAAAGGGGAAGGCTACAAATGAAAGAATGGTGATGCGCCAAAACCAAGATATGGTTCAAATCTCACTAGGAAGACACAAATCAACCACATGAGCAGATATTTAATAGAAACACACAACTTTGAAGATCATGAATGAATAAAACTCAAATAAAACAAGAGGGTAAACATCCACAACAAATGGAGAACATTCGAAGGGAAAATAACCATAGATGTATTGCATTTAGTAAGTATCCATCATGTTTACAAAGTAGAGGTTAGATATCTCATGTAAAATGTGAAGTTGCAAAGGTCTAGAGGCAAGAAAATGCATTACTCCAAGGTAGAGCATGTGAATTCGGTAGAAAGGAACATGTTTCTATGCCAAAGCACTTATATTTATACAATACGAGAATGGAAGAGAGGGAGAGACAAGAGGGAAACTCAAATTTGGATTTTTAATGAACGAGGAAAAATCTATCATCCACATATCTCATCGACATTAATCTCCCCAAAAAATTGTTGTTTCCTTACAACACGACATCGGGATTCGTAGGCGAGGGCATGGGC
The DNA here is from genome assembly GCA_018340775.1 of Taxus wallichiana var. yunnanensis. Classification (NCBI taxonomy): domain Eukaryota; kingdom Viridiplantae; phylum Streptophyta; class Pinopsida; order Cupressales; family Taxaceae; genus Taxus; species Taxus wallichiana. Next base: position 7,673,422 of record JADAXU010000142.1, on the reverse strand, counting down.
GTTATTTGAGCTTTTACTCCGGGTAGGTGAGGTGGTTGGGTGCTTGAATACGAGTAACTACATGTTTCCTTTATTACTCTTGAATTCTCATGGTTTTTCCTCCAAAACTTCTTCCAATCCCACAACTCCACACTCAAATGTGAAGTCCTTGAAAAATATGAAGCTAATACAAAAATCTTGTTGAAAACATAGTTCCCAATCGAAAGATATGACCAAAAATTGGTTTGCCTTGTCCGTAGCTTTTCACAACATTTTGTGCGTTCCTTTGAATTTTTCTTTGTTCATGGGAATTTTATTTGTTTGGCATTTAACATTATTAGGTAGCATTTTAATGTTTGGCGATTTTATTTGAAACCAAAACCCGCGAAAGACTACCACCTTGTTGTGCGAGTTTAAATGTTATTTGCTTGTCCCACGCTTTTGCATTATTTCGAAGTCAATTTGTTTATTAGTGAGTTAAAGAGAACTTGGGAATGTCATTCCTTGAAAATCCCATAGAACACTCGCTAATGTTCTGTGGCTTCAAAATTTGGCCACGTATAACTTGCTTCCCTCTAATATGTGGCTCCTCGTGACATGTTCTCTTTGCATTGTGGCCTATGTAGACCGACCTCAACCTTTGTTATGTGGTATTTGAAAGCGTACTTCTTTCCTTTGTTACTGCGGGTTTAGAGAACTGCTGAACACAAGTTTGTATATTCCAGTAGAACACTAAAATATAATGTTTCATGACATTACTAACCAAAAATTTGCTTAAGTCTTTTCCTTCTTCTACGGTGTTTCCAACCTTGTTTCCTTTGCATTACGGCCTCTCCTAAGCCCAAATTCTACCTAACTCTTGATTTCAATTTCCCTTATTCCACGGGTTAGGAAAACTCGTGAAACATTACATTCCCGAAGTCCACGGAAGACTAAGTCCTTGTATTCGTGACTTCTTGAGCAAAAAATTTTCTCGAGTCCAAAATTGATATTTTAGGTTGTTAAGATAACACGAGGGTTGTTTTGGACAACAATTTGACATCTCAACAGGGATATCTACCTTCTAGAGATATGATCATTTGCTTTTTTTTAATCCAATGGGCATGGAGTTAGCTCTTAAAATTTGAAAATATGATCATGGAACTTAAAAATTTCACCCCTGAACTTGCATGAACTCAAAAAAGCTGACTGTAGTTGTTCTTAAAGATTAATTTTTGGGTTTTATGGATGAAACTTGCAAAATATCCCAAAATACCTTGTATTTTCAATAAACTACTCTAAATTGAAAATGCAACAACAACCAAGGGGCACAAAAACTATATACAAAGTATGAAAATCATCTAAGTTGAGACATGCATAGTGTGCACAATGCACTTGTTGTAAAACAAAACTACAAATACCAACAAAACACGTTCTCAATAGCACTTGGAAGGACTGAAACTAAACTAATATGTACAAGGTAGAACCTTTGCTTCAAAATCAATGCTTAAATTAGATTCCATTGATTGGAATAATAATCTCTTCTCCATCTAACTTTGACAATTGGAAAGCATTATGCAACTTACAACATGAGATAACATAGGGGCTGCTCCATATAGTATCAAACTTTGAGTGCCTTCCTAGTTTGGCTTTGTCTTGATCCCATTTGAGGATAAGATCCCCTTCTTGAAAGATTTTAGCCACTACTTTCCTGTCAAAACACTTATTCACTTGAGCTTGATTAAACTCTATTGTTTATGTCTTGACTCCCTAATTATTCTAATTCCATAACCTCTACATAACTAGTTTCCATGGCCTCTACCTCAAAAATTTCAAGTTGGGTAATGAGCCTAAAGTTGGTAACTCAAGCGATATTGACAACTTTACTTCATTACCATAAACTATCTTGTAGGGTGAGCTACCAATTGATCTCTTAGGATTGATCCTATCAACCCACAAGGTTGATTTCAGTTTTGTATACCATGTTCTTTGATTTTACTCCAAGGTCCTTCTTATAACCCTTAAAAGGCTCTCGTTTGTTGACACAACCCGCCCATTGCCTTGGGGTAGTAATTTGAATATGTGCTCAAGTATATCTCGCTCTTGACAACCCAATCGGTGATTGTGGTGCCAAGGAATACCAGAGAGTTATTATAAATGATTGTGGAAGGAGCACCAAATTTGGTCACAATACTTTCATAAAAATCCAAGATGTTAGTTTCATTTGTTTCCTTCAAAACAACCACCTTTATCCATTTGGTGAAGTAATATGTGGCTATAAGGATCCACTTGTGACCCAAGCTTGAATGCGGATTGATTACTCCAATAAAATCCAACCCCCGTTGTATGAATGGTTGATCTATATATATGGGGTGGAGTGGAAGAGTTGTTAGTCTCTATTTTCTGTGAAGAAGGCACACTTTTTATATTTTTTAACCCATGCATGACAATATTTGAAGAGATTGGGCCAATAATAACCACCCTTCATGATCTTAAGGGTTTTTTTCCTTGGGAAAATTTCCTCGTGCTTCTCCATTATGAAATTCATGTAAAACTTTCTCAATCTGGTTTTCCTTAATGTACCTCAAGAGGACATCTAATATATTTTCTAAACAAAATCCCATCAATAAGAACATAAGGAATGGATTGGATCCTAAAATACCTACTTTTGGCTTTTCTCAAGCATTGAGGACATTAGATTGTTTGGAGGAAGTGCATTATATCATGGGTCCAAAAAGGAATGATTGGGGCATCAGCTAGTTGTTGATCATGTTGGAGCATTAGGAAAACCTCCGTTTCAATCAGAGATCTTAAACTAGTTGCTTACATAAACCTTTTCCCTAACTAGCTTAGTCACTTTGATCCGACATCATATTCCATCACTTTGGTTATCCAACTAGCTATATGGTTAAGCTCACCTAGATTAGTGGCCTCCTCACGAGCAGTGAATAAAAGAAGATCTAAATCTTTCATATGTTTAGCAAGATGAGTATTGTGATCACGAAGGTCTTCATCGAAAGGGTGGATAAATTTTAGCCATGTTAAGAAGATTATAATATGCCTGAAGCAAGAGTGTGTTCAAATGATGGGTTTACCAAATGATTTAATAAAAATATATTTATTAAACCCTATTACGAAGTAACTGATGTAAAATATGATATATAGTTGTTATGTACAATGCGACACAAGAAAATAAACATGTATAAAACCCTAAGCAAGAGATTTAGAAAGAATGACTTATCTATTTACACTTAATCAAAGTGATCTAAACTAGAAAAAATGTTAAATAGGAGGTGAAAATGTAGTAAATGCTTAGGATAAATTTGTTAGGAAATTATTTGTTAATGCTCCATATGTTTACTATATGGTAAAATAAATTATATTACGATAAGTTAGTATATAGGTTAATTTTTTTAGTTGTTATATAAGTGATTAATAGTGGTTAAAACCACTCATGTATTTAGGGATATTTGTTATAAGAAGTTTCCTATTTCATAGGAAACATCCTCCTATTTAATTGGTATCAGAGCATTTTAAATCCTCTTTCTACGTGATGGTTTTTTGAAGTATAACCGAGGGAAATTTTGCTATTTGTTTGCCCTCTATATACATATTTTTTATGGAAGGATTTTAGAATAGTTTTTTTACTAGCAGTTTGTCTCCTCTATTCATACATGCCATTTATGTTGTCATAAGATTTTATTTGCATTCCTTCACATTCATTTCCTCCTACTTCTAAGACTGTCTATCTCATCAACAATTCAAGAACTTAGCTTCTCTTGATCCATATGTCTACATTTCCATGTAGTCAAAAATCTTTGTTTTGATCCTACAATATGTGTTGTAATTTAGGACTCCACTAGATCATATCAAATTCATTTATCTACTTGGAGATTCTTGCAACAATTTTATTGATCACATTTACATTTGAGGAGCTTGGAGCTTGGAGACTATGTATCATGACTGCATATTCTACCTAAATAACAAGTTCATGCCTAGGTTGCATCTCCACAGCCAAATCTAAAGAGCTATCGTAAATTCCAACTTGTAATTTTCTATAGAAACATTGGAGCATCTTGATATTTTGTATCTTTCTTGAGTAGAGGACATGGCCCACCTATCTCTTTGTAGATTCAGTGACGTCACGTGCCTTCCAATCATATCACGTTGGAGCTCTCTCTCCACACCACTTTTGTTGATGCATTTTTATTTGGAAACAATATAACTATCAGATCCATTTTTTTAAATTGTCATTGGAAGCAAAAAATAGACAAAGAGAAGGCCGGATCGATTGACTTAATCCTACCCTTTTTTTCCTCGATGAGATGGATGATTAATAAGGGTTTGAGGTTTGAGAAATCAGTGGATCGAGAAGGGCAGGCATAGATATGCACTGAAGGAAATGTATTTCAATGTCCAAGCTCGAGCTGGATTTTTACTTGACAACCTCCTTGCATTAATCATCCATTTCCACATGGACATCTTCACCATTGTGAGTCAATTTTGTCTTTACTGTATCAAGATTCGATTAAGTTTCATAGTTTTGTTTTTAGCATTGTTCATAATATTATAAGTATAATTTCATAACGAGATAAAAAAAATTTGTTTTATGGTTGAGTCATATAGTATGTTCTATAGGTGAGTCTTTTAAGTTGTTAGTATATTGAGTTATAGTCAAAGTCAAAAGTTGTCAAAATAAAGTATCATTTAGGCCTAGGCTCTCATCAAAATTAAGAGTCAATGTAAGCTTAAAAGTATATTAAAAAATGTCTTGGTCATTTTGTAGTCGTCAATTCATTTTGTTAAGAGTCGTCAAGTATTGTCATTTTGAGAGTTAAAATAAAAATATCGTAAAAAAAATTGCGTCACTTTTTAAATAATTTGATGCATTTTTACTTGTATGCGACGTCCATCTTATGGGGATAAACTGTACAATGAACATCATGATCAAATTCAGCTGAGTTAGCAATGTCACATTGGAGGACAGAGGCATCGGAGGTTGGAGGTCAATTAACAACCTCTCATCAGTCACCAACGACTTGGCTGCATGAAGATTTTGTGGCACATTTTGTTTCAGTTGTGTGTTGTGTTGCTTCCCGATTGTGTGTTGTGTGTTCCATTTTTCTTTCCGTTGTGTTTTTCGAGTTCCGCTTTTCAGTGTGCTTTAGTTTGCAATGTTCCTATTTGAATAAGTGAAAATTTCACATTGAGGGGGGAACATGATCCAATGTTCCATTTCTAGTTTGTAATGTGTGAGTAGATTTTCCTATGTTATTCCCTGTAGTGAAATGTGATGAGGACTGATAATATTACTTGGCACATCATGATGTGGTTGTAGGTAAACCAATTGAAAACCTTCATTTGTGGTTTGTGGTAAACCAATTGAAAAACCACCATTCTTGGTTATTGGTAAACCATTCACAAAACCATCACCTTGTGGTTTGTGGTACTCCAAATGTAAAACCACCATTCTCGGTTTGTGGTCAACCATTTGCAAAACCATCCTTCAGGTTTGTGATCATCTTGTGAAAATCACCAGATCATGAGCAGGTGCAAGTACAAAGGTAGGTTTTCCCCATGTTCGCACAAGGGGGAATGTTAGGAAACTATTTGTTAGTGCTCCATCTATTTATCATGTGGTAAAATAAATTATATTATGGTAAGTTAGTATATAGGTTAAATTTTTTAGTTGTTATATACGTGATTAATAGTGGTTAAAACCACTCACGTATTTAGGGAGATTTGTTATAAGAAGTTTCCTATTTTATAGGAAACATCCTCCCTATTTAATTGTAACCTATGATGTTGAATCAATATACAATATTATTACTATGTTAATTCTCTACAAAATGAACCAAATTATTAAAATTCTGAACCCATGGACAGAGTTGGACATGGGCACCCACGAAAGGACATGGGTGCTTGGGTGCTGGAGATTGTTACTGCTCACCTGTGACTGTGCAAATAGCTAGAATATAATTTTTAATGTGTCACACATGTGTCACAAATATTCCATGTTGATTGTTTGTGTGTGTCTCTTTGATAGCCGAGGGTACTTGTAACCTAAAAAATAGATATCACATGTAAAAACCCACAAACCACATCAAATCCCAAAATAGAAAGATGCAGAATGGGGAGTCAGATTGACCCTAAAATTCACCCTGAGAGTGAAATTACAACCAAGTGTTGCACTTTATATCGAGACTCCATGTAGTTCTTGTGTGTGTGTGTGTGTGTGTGTGTGTAAGAATGATGCCCTAATATTCCCTTGTGCAAGTGCACTTAATAGTAGGCTAGATCTATAATATTGAAATATATAACATGTGTGGATGAAATATAGTTAACTTCCGGTTCCTATGTTATGTATGTAGAAAATACAGTCCCTTATCCCATGAATGGATGCTAGATGGATACTTCAAAGTGCTTTAGGTGCCTTTTGGATGCAATCATAGGTGATGGTAATAATGCTTAGTGATTGGTCCTTGATTTTGGTCACATAACTATGTATTTATATGATTCCCTTATTTGAGTTTTGTAATTGACAACTGGAAGGCCGACCCATAAGTGGAAATGATGCTCAAAAGATAAAAATAGTCCCAAAATAAGCGAGTAAGGTGGAAAAGGATCGGGGCACCCGGAGGGGACCAAGATGCCTAAGCACTTATGTCTTGGCTAGGAGCTAGTGTCCAAAGTCATAAAAGATAAATAAGTAAAATACCGACTGGGTTGTAGGGTGTGTAAGACAAAAGAGGAAACAATAAGAAAGCAAAGAGGCCAAAGATAGTAATCAATTACTATTTTTCTTGCTTGAGATTATACAAATTCTAGTATGCTTTTAGGAACTAGAAATGTACCCAAGTGCATGATTTTGTGTCGACAGGAATTGTGAACGTGTGAAGAAATGACCTATCTCTCTCCCCCTTCCTATCTTTATCTCTTTTACTCTCTATTTCAAGTTTCTTGAAATTATGGATGTGTGGATTTTATGCTTGAGTGTAGGGGATTTCCATACCAGTTCTAAGATTGACCCTGTGTTGGTTGCAGGTACTCCGAACAAGAGGAATTCAGGATGTGATATGTTGTATTTAATGAGTTGTCATTATAAAGTTATATTCATTTTGCAATATGTGTATTACCTTAGAATAATGATATGTAGTGTTGTTTTAAGAATTTTTCTTTGTACATTTTGAAAAGGAAATATCAATGTGGTTATATTTTATAAGTGTCGAAATAGATGTGAATTTGTACTCAAATGTTGTACCTATGTTGTACACATATTAAAATAATCTTTTACTATGTTAATTATTGATTTATCTCCTTAACATTCATAATGATAGGTAGAATCTCATCTTACCCAAACTATTAGAAAAAATGAGTTTATAATCCCTATTGTACTCTCTCCTCCCAATTGAGCCTTTGCAAGGGTATAAACATTGATCATGTTAATAAAGTAATATAATCTCATTAATCATCTTATTATTTTGCACCTAAGAAAAGTATTACTAAGGATCATTCCCTTAAGTATTTTTTGACGTGGTGAATATACCTTGTGATCCCTGTCATTTTTGGGTGAGCAAGGCCAACATGTCTAGGTGTTGTAGGTTTGATCATATCATGTATAAGTTTAATCCCCATGTGTGTAATTTCCTTGGTACCCTAGTGGGTGGCCAAAGCCTTACAAAGATAATTGATGGCTTCACCTACGATTGATCTCATGTGAGATCTAAATTATGCAAGTGGAGGCTATGTGTCAAATTACATGCACACTAAACCTTTGAATTGGACAATTTTATCCCTCTTATATGAAAGTGCTCCCGTACGCTCCCAAAATTGCACGGTGTTATATTGTTGAAAAAATGAAAATCCCCAATGATGATAAATTTCATTTCAAGATTAAATGATGTATCCAAGTCCAATTTCCTCCTTTTCCGCTTGCTTGTGTGACTTAGTTTACTTTGCTTATTAGGTTTATTTGGCCCAATTAACATTTATCGAAATCTTTGTGCATCCATTATCCTTGATCGTTCCATTTCACCCGAGCGGTTTAGATGGTCGTTCATTTCCTTAAACGATAAAATACCCATTGCTCCCTTAGAAGACATTTATTTACCTTGATTTACCTCACATCCGATTTCCACATATTCTTCCTATCCCCATTTATCCATTGTATAGCCATCTATCCATTTCAATGTGGTTGTCTTGGCACCTCAGGAGGTCACGTGCGCCTTGAGTCACATGTTGATTCTTAGGCGTATAGTTACCTTGGTTAGTAGTTATGGATTACCTTAGGTTGATCAAAGATGATGAAAGGTAATGATTTCTAACTCTCTTGTAATGTCTTGTTGTGGGGTGTAGTTTTCCTCCTCGAATGCTTTTGAATTTAGTAGATCGTGGACCTCTCTTAAGGTTATTGATGAAAGAAACCTTGATGCATATTTACTAAACGATTGAAATAGTTCTTTGGGAAGCATTTGGAAATGCATAAAATTATTGGGATGTCTTGCTTGTAATATACCTTTGATACTTGAGTGTCTAAGAGCAATGAAATGAGTTGTCTTGTGCGAGGTCATACTCTTGATAGTATTAAAATCCCTAAGTGTTAAGTATGCGTTACATGAATCAAATTGTTATAAAATTATGTCAACATAGGATCAAAGTAACGGCGTAAATGTAGTTAGGAAAATTGAAAATAATATTAAACTATTGAATTATATCTACGAAAAATGTATTCCCTTTAGCGATGCCAAACCAACTAAAATTCCTAATGTGATCATAAAATGAATGCAATAAAGGAAATTTACATTGGTGATAAAATAACCTATTAAATCGGGAAACTAACTCTAAGACATGATCGCATACCTTGTACACGTAAATGGGGTTAAGCAATGATGCTAATGAAATAATGAACATGAAGCCTTTAGAATGGAATACTTGGGCGTAGGTGGGAATACATTAAACCTATGATCACTCAAGAAGTAGAATTTATGTTGAAACCCGTAATTAACCTCTTTGTAATCGCTCGAGAATGAATCCCTAAGATGATCAATTAAAAGTAGAGTGAAATGTGAGATTTGTCACTTTAACTCGATACAAAAGCAAGCTATAATGTTAACACAAGTGAAATGTACTCTTCCATGTGTACTATGATTTGTGGAAATAAGGAGTCCTAATTGGAGCAAATGGATTATGAATCACATCATGAATGATGCGAGTTAATTAGTTAAATTACATGGTTTGTTGTTATAACTTTAAGATGAAAAGAGTGTACCCTTAGTGTTCAAACAATACCATGAAAAGAACTCAGAATAGGTTCAATCTTGACCTAATAACATTCATTTTTATTTTCGTGAACATTTCCTCCTTGTAATGAAGGTATAATGCCAAAACAAGTAAAAATGGTTCTTAGAAATGAATTATTAGCACAAGTGTCGGTAGACTCATGGGTGTGTAAATGCTCCTAATGACCATCAAGTTATATAAATTAATTGCGATAAGGGAAACGAGAAAAATTCTAATGGAACCACTATAGGTGAAATGTTAAATGAAATAAAGAAAAATGCAACCTAGTTTTAAGAGGAATGAAGGATCACATGTTAAGTGTTCTATAAATAATTAAAATATGATTGTAATAAATATGTAACCATGAAAATGATGTTTCGTGGAAAGTTCCTATCCGTAAGTGTATATTGTAGTGGGATCATAGTTTATACCTTGTAATACGAGGAAATGTGGCTTTGAGCTGTAGCATGTGTTTTTATGTTATATGTGGGTACATGTTTATGCAAACATCTCATGTGGTGTCATGTATCAAGCAATGTAAGTCAAAAAAATTATGTTGGTATTTTGTGTGTGCAATTTGTTGACGTGACAAGGATTAAGGATAGTTGTAATGTACTTTAGAGTGTTTTTGATGTGTATAGTGTTGGCTCCCAAAATTTCACCTAAAATTTTGTGTGCCTTGAGGTTATATTTGAGAATATAGGTTCTGATAGCACTTACAAATCCACTTTTCTTAGTATTATATTTTTATAGGTCCTTATTCATTGTGAATGTTTGTTTTTCAATGACATGAGATTCAAGATTAAAACTATATTATTGTTTTCATTTGGCCTTGATGACATGAATTTAGTAAGGAGATTTGTTGGTTTTTTTCCTTGAACATTTAGAGGGGAACACTACATGTAGATGTTAGTAAAATATTTCATTCATGCATTCATATATTGGGGCAATACATGAAGACAACACAAAATTCAGACTATGTGTGTTTGAGCTTAAGTGTGGATATCACTATTAGTATGTTGTTAATACCTTATGAATAAATGTCACCAAGATATAACTCTTGATGATATAACTTGGGCCAAGTAGATAGATGACACAATGTTATCAATTTTGAATATAATCTAGCTTGGATTACTGTGGATAATTATGTCGGATGGTGAGGATAGTTGAGAGGATTTGAGAGAGCATGATACGATTTGCATAATACAAGGATATTTCAACTTGTCTAATGATATATATATGATTGAAATGGTTATAATTATATCCATGAGATAAAAGGTCTATGGGACCATTGAAAACTCAAATTGCTTAAAGATTTATGAGCTTAGTGGTACCTTTTAGAAGGTTGTTTCTCCTCTTGTTGAATTGAGTTGGCATCTCCCCAACCCTTTTATTTTCCTTCCTCAAATAGCTCTATCTTGGAATCAACTCTTAATTTTGCTTGACATCAACTAATATAAATGGACAAGATAATAGTGTGGCATCCATAATTTAGTTGTGACTCGTACCTCAATATACTCCAATCATAAGTCTTACTCTAGGCTTAAATATGTGGCACTAATTTTAATGGGAGCACCTTTATCTAGCCAATGGGATTGAATTTCAGGTGACATATCTCACGGGTCCCATAAAATTGGTCAAACACATTTATATTTTCCTTTGTTAATGTTGTCTCCTACTAAGGGTCGCCAATATACATTCTTGTTGCCTCAAATCCATGAAAGAGTGGTCTATTCATTGAAGATTTCATCTAGAAATATTTCTACTTAGAGACATTCCCGCATTTCAAATACCACTAATGGAAGTTTATATTAAAGTATAGGTCTCAAAAATATTTGATCTTTGAACCATTGGGATTACAAGGATTGTTATACATCGCATATTTTAATTTTTATTGTGATATATATTGAGTTGACAGAGTGTAAATGTTTTGCATTTATTGTTTTCAATTTTAGATCATATGAAATTTGTTTTTCTGTGTATCTCGAGCAATGATATTTTTAGTTTATATGACTTTTAATATTTATCTATATTATGAGTGTTTATTTTATTATTAATTATGTTGATACTTAGGTCGATAGGTGTCCAATGATGGTATATAAAGTGACAGGCATTATTCGGAGATAAATAATTAAAGATGGTTTTTAATTTGATATGCATTGTATTGTTCCTTCTTAATATTATTTTAATTATGATATGTTAATGTAGCTAGATTAACACTATTTGTCACCATTTAGTAATTTTACTTGCAATATGTTAAATATCTACTATAAAGGTCTTGAGATTAATATATCTCAACAAAAAAATTTTCAATATATGTAATAATAAAAAAGTATTTTTATCACACTTTTTTCATGATAATATTTTGTAAAATCAAAATAAATAAAAATAAACAATCGTTGTGGAAGAAAGTAGCTTATAAAAAATTAAATTTTAGTTGTAATTAAATACAAAAGTGGATGTGAACACTACAAACAAAAGAATTGACCTCTTGCACATTTATTTGTTATTTATTTATTAGTTGTTGACAATTCATCCACATTAGATGTTATCATTGTATTTTTGTTCTCATCATGTCCCCCTCTTTTTATTTTTATGGTCCCATTTTTATCTCCCATCTAATTGTTCTAAATTTCTACTTGTATGATGTATGTAGTGTTAACACACTCCTCACCCCTCCTTTTGGGGTTTTCAAAGTCAAGGTGCGTTCCTCCTTTTATTTTTTACATTTTGACTAAATTGTATGTTGATTTGGCACTAATAAGCTCCTAATTTAAAACTTAAATGATTGTGAGAGTATCATGGGCAAATGGAGGTGAAGGAAGTGGTGAAAAACTAGGTGAAGGAGAAAAAACATGTCGAAAAAACATGTCAAAAAGAACCTAATGTGCACTAATGGCCAAAGTGTCTTCAAATGTGTCAAAAATTTATTGCCACACACATGAAAAATAGGTGTTTATATATTAATATAACAAACATGTGTTATAAGAAAGACTATTGGTTTTTTGATTGAAAACCCACCTTAATTAATAATAGACATGTATTTAATGTAATCTTGAAACCATAAATTCATTAAAATGAATAAGTTTCAATGTTTATAAATATTGAACAACAAAAACCATATCCACAAAATGTTGATCAAATTAGCTAAACATGGCAAATATGCAAAAATAACATATTGCCCCTACGGGATCACATCCAGAACATTGGGGAAGCGATGTCCCAACAATAGTATAGCCCCCACTAAAATAAGGAATTGATAACTAACTAATTTAAAGTAATAAAATTTAATTACTTTAACTTTACAAATTTATTAATTATGAATTAACCTAAGTTTATTCCTAACATTCCCCCTTAATTCATCATGGTCTCAAGTGAACATGAGAGAAATTACTTTTGACCTAGTAAAATCAATAACATAATATGTTTACAGATCCGGAAACATTTATTAGCACACACGTGCTAAAAGAAACCTATTCTAAGATGAATGAAATAACCTTATCACTCCCCCTTAATTCAATGTGGTCCCTCTAGATATAATCTAAACAAGAGTATCCTGGATGAAGGTGCTCCTCTTAATGGTGTGTAAGAGATGGAATAGGCTCAAGAATTGTCTCTAGATGTCTGGAACCTCTTTGGGTTGGCACATATGCTCAAAAATAAATGAGCGAGCTTTTGAACGTTTTGAAAACCTTTGTTGGGTTGTCTCTTGGCTCAATAACACCTATGTTGGGATGTTTCATAGCTAGAAATTGGCACCGACATGAAAAACTACCCTCCATTCACTTTACTCCAATTCGCTAGGAACCTCTTGTTGAGAAAACAATGAATAATTTCTAGTGTTTCATACTTTTCCCCCTAAATTTTGAGTGGAAAGCGAAGACAATAAAGCTCCATGAGAATGAAAAAAGATATTTGCACTTTATAATTATAGTGCATTTACAATTTTGTCTCTTCTTTTGTGGAATAATTCCCTTTTGGGGTGCATATTGCGTAAAAAAATACAATTAAAAAAATCTTTTTACACCTTATTTCACCTTTTAGGATTTTTAAAAATATATTACCACCAAAATATCCCTAAACCAGTTCTATTAGTTCCGTATTTGAATGTAGAATTTTACAAAAAAAGTTTCATAATTTTTGTTTTACGGAATGAGAGTTATGGAAGTTTGATGAAGGTTGCTTCTTTGTGCAAAAAGCACCTCCTCGCTCCGAGGTAAATTTTTGTGTTTTTGGACTGTTTGTCCTCTTTTGCCTTTACAAAAGTGTGCATAAATCAATTTTTAGACCTAATGGGAGAATTTTTTTGGGGCCCAAATAGGTTTTTTTAGATTTAGCAGAGGGTTTGGTTATGACTAAGTGGTTGTGAGGACTTTTTCCACCAACGTAGTTAGATGTTCCCCTAAAAATGCCTCCAAATTTCTCAAAATAATAAAATGAGTTTCGGGGGACCTCTTGATATGCCTTCCCAAAACCCTTCCCTCTAACAACCAAAGTGCTATTTGTGCATGCAAATACAAATGGAGGAATTGAATTTGAACAAGGTTTTAAAAATTACTAACCTTTGAAATTGATTTGGCAACATATGGAGAGACCACATGGCATGACATGGGTGATTGGAGGTTTAGGGTTTCCTGGAGAAGAGGATATGTGTGCCTTGTTTTTTTAACCATTGATTATAGCACGCAGAAGGCATTCATCCCTCCGAGAATTACCTTGTGGTCATTCATCAAAACAATCTCCACCATTGAAAGCTTGAAATCTTATAATAGTAGTCGGTGTAGATTTGTCGAGTCATTGATTGAAAAGATTACGATCATCCATGATTTATTTATTTTTGCATTATTTAACTCACAACATAATCCACGTGGTCGACCACTCAACCACGCTACAAATATGTTTTTTCCATACCGTTGTTTTTATGTGTGGGGTTTTTTCCATTCTGACTTCCGTTGATGGGTTAACGATCTTGACTCAACCACCCCTCCATATGGGTTTTAAAAAATAAAAAAATGTTATTCTTAGGCTTTAAAATATTTTTTATTAAGTTTCTGCTCCGTACACCGCATGAAATATATTTTACTCGGACCCTCAGATATATGTCAAAATATCTTCTCAATTTTTCCACCTATAAAAAAATTAAAAACTAATATTGAAATGAAAATCTATATGCCCAAAGGCCTTTTGAAGAAAATTTAAAAATATATCCTAGCCTTGTGTATTCATCTTCAATTAAGAAAACGATGATTTATGATATCCTAACCTTAGTTAACAAAGACATTTGTGCCAAATAAACATGTTCCTCTCGAATGTACCATAATGGAAATGGTAAGTTTAATTACATCACAATATCTCGATAGCCTTGAAGATCTATAATTTGGAATTATTTTAGACATTTAGAACTTGTGGTAACTCATCTGTTAGGCCTATGCATTGTGCAAATAATTATGCTTTCCAGTGGGAATATTGGTGAGATCATTCACAACATCACAAGGATTTGTTTGCGCTCCTCCAACTATCTTGTGAGATAATATCTCTACTACATGTTTTTCTATTACGTCATTCCATTTGGCCCTTTTCATACCCTTCATTTTATGTTAATGTACGTGGGAGGTGACATCAACTACTACGACATCATCGCCCCCGACGCCACTTATTGCATCGAAAATCGTCACGGTTTGTGTATCGTTCATGGCATCCAAGTAGTACAATGTTGCCTCCGGCACTTGTCACCCACAATAATCATTGCCCGAGATCAAAGTGCATGAAATATATTTTACTCAAACCCTCAAATATATGTCAAAATATCTTCTCAATGTTGCCACCTATCAAAATTTAAAAACTAATATTGCAATGAAAACCTACACGCCCAAATGCCTTTTGAAGAAAATTTTAAAAATATCCTTGCCTTGTGTATTCATCTTCAATTAAGAAAATGATGATTTATGATATCCTAAATGTAGTTAACAAAAAAATTGTGCCAATAAACATGTTCCTCTCGAATGTACCATAATGGAAATGATAAGTTTAATTACATCACGGTCTCTCGATAGCCTTGGAAGAGCTCAAATTTGGAATTAGTTTAGACATTTCAAACTTGTGGTAACTCCTTTGTTAGGCCTATGCATTGTGCAAATAATTATGCTTTCTAGTGGGAATATTAGCGAGTTCATTCACAACATCACAAGGATCTGTTTGTGCTCCTCCAATTGTTTTGTGAGATAATATCTCTATTACTTGTTTTTCTATTACGTCATTCCATTCGGCCCTTTTCATACCCTTCATTTAATGTTAATGTACGTGGGAGACGGCATGACATCAATCACTACTACGACACTCTCGGCCCCGACACCACTTATTACATTCTCAACGTCTCTAATTTATCCGTAGTCATAGCCCAACACCGTGCAAGAATAACCTTTTTCCCGCCGTCGCTCAAAATCATCACGATCATGTATCATTCACGGTGTCCAAGTAGTTCAACATTTCCTCTGGCGACTTGTCATGCACAACAATCTTTTCTGGATCGAAGCGCATGAAATATATTTTACTCAAACCTTCGGATATATGTCAAAATATCTTATCAATTTTTCCACCTATCAAAAATTAAAAAACTAATATTGAATGAAAACCTACACGCCTAAATTCCTTTTGAAGAAAATTTTAAAAATATCCTTGCATTATGTATTCCTCTTGATTAAGAAAACAATTATTTATGATATCCCAACCTTAGTTAACAAATAAATTTGTGCCAAATAAACATGTTCCTCTCGAATGTACCATGATGGAAATGGTAAGTTTAATTACATCGGGGTCTCGGATAGCCTTTGAAGAGATTGAATTTGGAATTAATTTAGACATTTTGAACTTGTGGTAACTCCTCTCATTAGGCCTATGCATTGTGCAAATAATTATGCTTTCTAGTGGGAATATTGGAAAGATCATTCACAACATCACAAAGATGTGTTTGTGCTCCTCCAACCTGTCTTATGAGATAATATCACTACTACATGATTTTCTATTACGTCATTCCATTTGGACCTTTTCATACCCTTCATTTTATGTTAATGTACGTGGGAGGAGACATTAACTACTACGATGCCCTCGGCCTTGAAGGCTTATTATTGCATTCTCGACATCTCTAATTTTTCCATGGTGGAAGCCCGACACCGCTACAAGAATCATATTTTTCCCACCATAAACTTAGAAATCATCACAATATGTGTCTCATTCATGACATCCAAGTAGTATAGTGTTGCCTTGACGACTTATCACCCACAATAATCTTCACTGGATCAAGAAATAGACCTCCAAAAGTCGGTTTTTGTTTCCAAGTTTTACTCAGCTTTGTAGGACTTGGCACGAATCTAACAAATTGTGATGAAAATGTTGAAGAAGCACTAGAAAAACCATTTGAAAAACTAACACAATTCGATGAAAATTTTGAAGAAGCACCAGAAAAACCATTTGAAAAACTAACGCAATTGTGATGAAAATTTTGATGTTTTGTTCTTGTAGATTTGGTTGGATTCCTTTCATAAATTATTTTTACTTCTAAACATTTTGGATTTTCCCCATTTTTTGGTTTGTCCCCTTTAAATGTAATTCACACTCACGTGAATTATGCGTTCAAGATATAGACGATATAGTGAACCACAATGCCCTTCCCCTCCCTCAAACCCCTTTTTAATCACCCCTCATCCTCTCCCTCTTTTCGCTTCCTCAATTTTCAAATCTTTGCCCCATCCCCTTGGCGTGTTCATCGTACACTCCACGTATTATTGATTGTTAGTTGTTATTTTTTGTAATACTTTTGTTTTAATCCACTTTTGATTTTTATTACCGTCGCTCGATGCTTGCTCCATGACTTGAACAATATTTTTCTCACCATTTTGCTTTTCACATGTCACTTTGTTCTATTTGTAGGGAGAAAGGGCTTCCTTGGACACTTGGAGCATGGTGTGAACAACCTTTTCCTCTATTTGTTTGGCCGTTTGGAGGTGTGTGTATTTGGATGTCGGTTTGTAACTCGATGGATGGCTTGGCTCATGGGCTCATAGTGACCAATGGTATTGACTCGTTACACAGCCTATAGATACTCCCAGCTAACCCTGAACTTGATCCAACTCGACTCGCCTAAGTAATGTATGGCTCGGTAGGGATATGCCTATGCTTGGCCGGTGTGTAAATCTTACCACAACTCCCCCCGTTAAATTAGTGCACAATGTTGAAAGCTATTCAATATAAGGAAAGACTTAGTGCATGGGTTAATATCTCAATCCTCTTAACCAACTTTCCCCAACAAGCAACTCAACTCAGCTCGATCAACATTTCAATTATATATAGATCACTATGGAACTCGATCAGGGGCTATGCCTGATTATTTTTATGTGTAGATTCTTAAATCTACAACAACTATGTGCAGAACTCCAAGGGTGTTGAAACAGGGGTAGTTACTTCTAAGAGGTCAGGGCATTTTTGGTTCCTCCAAGCTCAAACTTATAGCTATGAAACATGAACCCTCTGCAACACACTCTCCTTAGAGGTTCATGGATCCTCACGACTAATAACCAACTCTAATACCAAATTTAATTCTAGAAAAATTGAATAAATTAAAATAAATAAACTACAATGTTTATAGACATTGAAAAACAACAACCATATCCATAGAAAGTGGATCAAATCAGCTAAACATAGCAAATATGCAGAAATAAGATATTGCCCCTATGGTGTCACCATCCAAGAACATCTAGGAAGAGTAATCGATAATAGTATAACCCCTACTAAAATAGGGATGTGACAACTAATTAATAACTAACTAAGTTAAAGTAATAAAATTTAATTACTTTAACTTTACAAATTTATTAATGATGAATTAACCTAAGTTTATTCCAACATTTAGAGACAATTGTATAAATATATTTTTTGTGATTATGGAGCCATGAAAGAGGAGATGGAAGACCAAGCAAGAAAACACACTTATCTATAAGCAATCAACCATAATATTAGTAAGAGGACCACTTCCATTATGGAATCGCCCCTATTAGCGTAAATATTTTGACATATTGGGGTTTATATATTAGCATGGACCAATCCAACTAACCAACATATGATTGATTTTTCGATTCAATGAGGATTATCAAAGTCCTAGAAGCAATTCCAAGATGCATTGAAGAGGCATATCCAACTTGGGGTAGTTGGTCACATACTTCGATGAAATAATATGTTTTTTTTGAGATTATGAATCCTTGAGGATGATATGGGAAAGCCAAGCAAGAAAACATGTGATCCAGATAACAACCTGCAGACGAAAATTTTAATGGGGAAACTTCCGAGAGTTGTAAATTTTACATCATAGCTCTGATTGACTCCGTTTAAAATGTGTAGGAAAGATTCAAACCTGTATAATATGGTGAAAGGATGTGGAAATCCATTTGGAAAATTTTGACCCTAAAAACCCCTTTTAAAGGCCTCAAATTGTAATTTTGGTAGTGTTGTCTAAAAATAGTAATTTCACAAAATTTTCACATATGTAATTCACGGAATTTGAATCACCTTGTCTCCCTCGAGATTGGTGACATTACAAATTATACTTAATGTATCTTCATATTTATAAAATTAATGTATAAGTAGATATAACCCATGAGAAGACACACATATCCTTGCTAAGATAGCTATTGTAATCACATTTTTTGAGCAATATACATCTCTTTACGAGAGATAGTTTTTTTGTTTACATCTCACACAATTATTATTCTCCCTTTAATCCCAAAACCCATGAAAAATGGATCAGAGGTATTAGATTGAAGTTATCTTGAGAGTGTATGATTCCTAGGATGAGTTTGGGATATAAGAATCTTGGGTGGTCCACACAAGATCCTTCAGAATATTTGACTACTCATTACAGGAGACCTCAAATGGCAGAGAACACCAAGACAAATGATCCTCTCAAGAAAATGGTGAATGAATCTCTCATGGAGAAAAAGGAGTAGATGTTACAATAATTTTCCCAGATCCTTCAACAACTACACATGGGAAATATTACATCCTCCTCTGCGATCCAGCCCTTTAGTGCCCCGACACCCTTCAAGGTTCAAGTAAATTTTGATATTCCTATTTTTAGGGTAAAATAAATTCGATATAATATAAAATTAGTTAGACTAATTATCCTCCTATTTTTGTCAATAAATTCACTGATAAAGAGAAGATAACATTTTCTCTCTTGAAATCGTCACTTTCTATAAAAAAAAATGATGGGGTGTACGAGAATGGACTCAATAGGGATGAATTGGGCATTGTAGAGGAGCCCACATGGGATGATTTTGTGGATGCCATAAAGGAATAATACTACCCTATTGGATCCTATGATGATATGTACATATAGTGGCAACAACTCTACCAAGGTAAGGACTAGCCAATTCAAGATTATACTGATAATTTTCATTCTCTATCTACAAGATTAGGCATTCAAGACACATAACAACACAAGATCCTCAAATATCACAGTGTCCTACAATGGTACATATGGGAGGACATAGACCTCTTTCAATTTCATACCCTCAGTAAGGCGTAAAAGTTTGTGATCAAGATTGAACAAAAGCATAGAAAGAGAAATACAAAGCACCAACCTCTAAGTGGAAAAAATGATAAGGCCATACCCGAGGTCACGATTGGAAACATAAGGAGTCACATGGAAATAAAAATAGAAGGATAAGACATGGAAGCGGTATTACCTCCACAAGACTAATCATCATTCCAAGTAAGAATTTCAAGCTATCAAGTTCTTACTCACTTTGAGTCATCATCTTTAGCACCCACTACTCCACCGATGACACAACTTGAGGTCACAGATAAAGAAGATGAAATTTTGGATGTTGAACTAGATGTGATCATTACCACCCCACAAATTAAATAATATAGATGAGAAGGAAAGTCTATTTCATTCCAATATTTACATAAAGGGTAAGCCTCTACATTTTTATTCTTGATAGTGGAAGTCAAAAGAATTTATTTTTGTTGATGTTATGAAAAGTATGAACCTTCCCGTAAAATCACATCCCCAACCATATAGTAATAGATGGTTAAATTCAATAAGATATCTCCATGTCGCACAACAATGTATCCTCCCATATGTAATAAACCCTTATATGATGAATTCCTATGTGACGTTGTTCTCTGGGATGTTTGTGATGTGTTCCTGGGCTAGCCATTCATGTGGGATAGACATGGCATCATTGAATCATGACCTCAAAGGGCCACCATTACCATTGGGAGTCAACACTATTAGATAACTGAGGTAATTCCCTCCAACTTTGTTTCCCTCATCAGTTCTAAGCAATGTAAGAATTTGGAGGAGAAAACAAAGCAATTCATCCTCCTGATGATTAGGCTAAAAACTACCAAGAAATTTGTTGTAGCCACCTTGAACACACATTCAGTGTAACAAAATAAGTAAATGGACCAAATCATAGCTAAGTATGATGATCTATTCTAGTCACCCATAGGAGTGCCACTTCAGTGCGAGGTAAAACATGTTATTTATTTGGTCTCGGGATCTCCTTTACCCAATAACCTTGTGTATCACAGGTTAGTCCTTGAAAATGATGAGATCAAGAGGTAGCTCCAAGAATTGATTCAAAAGGGACACATTAGGTCGAGCTATTCACCCTGTGGAAGTCCAATTGTCTTGGCACTAAAGAAATATGGAACATGGAGACTTTGCATTGACTATCGGGCCTTGAACAAAATTACTATGAAGAATCACTACCCCCTTCCGAGGATTGATGATTTGTTGGACCAACTCCACAGTGTAAAATTCTTCACCAAAATTGATCTCAAGTCTAGCTATCACCAGATTCCCATCAAGCCCACTAATGTCTAGAAGACTATATTTAAGTCTTGGGAAGGTTTATTCGAATGGTTGGTCATGCCCTTCAGACTAACTAATGCTCCTACAACATTCATGAGGATGATGGATGACATCCAACATCCCTACACCAATTCCTTTGTGGTTTTCTACATAGATGATATATTTATCTATAGTCAGACATGGGAGAAACATCTACAAAATATTCAAGAAGTAATTTAAACCCTTTGAAAGCACAAGTTGTATGTAAATCTAAAAAATGCACGTTTGGGAAGAGGAAGGTTCAATACCTAGGGTAAATTTTGGATGAAGGAGTCCATGTTGACCCAGAGAAAATCTAGGTTATTTTAGAAATGGAATACTCCAAAGATTCTTACGAAGTATGTAGCTTCTTGGGCCTTGCAAATTTCTATCACCTATTTGTCTTGGGTTTTTCACATAATTATGGGCCACTGAACCAAGTGACTAAAGGAGGAAACAAGGCTAGACTCCGATGGGGGAGGTGTAACAAAGAGCATTCAAAGTTTTGAAAGAAAGATTATTCTTGACCCTTGTTCTTTCCTTACTTGACATGCAACCTTTCGAATTGATGAAAGATGCATCCAAGTATGTCATAGGAGTTGTTATCATGCAACATGGCCACCTTGTTGCATATGATAGTGAGACATTCAATGACATGGCCATGAAGTACCCAGTTATGATAAAGAGCTTTATGTTATCGTCCAAGCTTGCAAGAAAGGGAAACACTACATTATGAGGAAGGAGATAGTCATCCACATAGACCATAGGCCATTGGAGTTCCTTAAAACTAAGAGAAACTAATGAATGGAATACACCAGAAGTGGACCACACACACATAATGCAGTTCCACTGATAATAAAACATAAAATTGAAAGTGTTAATTCATAAATAGATTACATGATTTTCCCTCCAATTGCATCCCTCACAACTATCCCTGACCTCTACCAACATTAGACTTCAAGTTTGTGTACTTTGTATGTTAAAAATCGTGAATTTTATGATAAATATCAAGCCCTTCGAGGAGGAAAGCACATCCCTAATTTCTATCTACAATGTAACCTTCTCTGCCACATGGGAGACATCTGTGTTCCAATTGGTGAACAATAGAAGATGATATGGAAGGCACACTTTAGTAGGACAATTGGACACTTTGGTGTGGAAAAAACACTGGAAGTATTTCAAAATAACTTTTTCTAGCCCAACCTAAGGAATGATGTGGTTAAGTACATCAAATCTTACACCCCTTGTGTAATTTCCAAACCATATAATAAGAAACAAGGATTGTATATGCCATTTATGGAACCAACCAAGCCTCTAGTCTCCATATCATTATACTTCCTCTCAAGTTTTCTAACTTCAAAACATGGAAAGTATTTTGTTTTGTTGTAGTTGATCAATTTTCTAAAATGGCTATAATGATTGTGTGTAAGAAAAATATTTCTACTGAAGAAACTGCTAAACTCTATTTTAGTCAAGTATGGATCACCTTTGGGATTCCCAAGTCTATCATTTTTTATAGGGATAATAGGTTCTTGATCATGTTCTAGCTCACCTTATGGGGAATGATAGACACTAAGTTGATGAATTCCACATCTTTCAACCCACAATTTTTAGAATGATAGAGTTGGTGAACCGCCTGATTGTCTACATGCTTCATATGTATCACTCCAAACACCCACATGCATGGGATGAGGCCCCTCCCTACACACAACATGGATACAATTGGGCCCTACACACTCCACCAAGCATAGTCCATTTCAATTTTGTTACAAAACCCATCCTATGACACCCATTGATGTGTGCATTCAGTGCATATCATGGAATACACATCTCATGGAAAAACTGAAGTAGAAAAGGCAACAAGGTTTGTTGAACAAATTCAGTACACTCAATAACTGATTCATGATATTTTACAAAAGATTAATGAAAAGTATAAACAATTCCATGATCAACAAAAATTTCCACATCATTTCAAGGTTGTTGATAAATTCTAGTTACAGACTTTAGAAGGAAAGACTTACAAGTCCACACAAGAAAATTTGACCTCTATGGTATGGTCCTTACACTATCACCAAACAAGCGAGACAAAAAATTCCTTCGAGTTAAATCTTCCACCTTACATTGGTTTGCATTTTATATTCAATGTGGACCTCCTCAAACCATAGCACCCACCTCTTTTAGACACCTCGGTCATAGAAAAATAGTTATACATATCTCGAACTCAATCCAAAAATCTTTTCTTTAGTTGAAGAATATTAGATTGTGGACATTTGGAAAAAGACCACTAGAGGATGTCCTATTCAGGTAATCAAGAAAAGAAATTATAGTCATCAAGGTGATTGGCTTATTGAATACTAGATAAATAAACAATTTCTAAACTTGATGGGACCCCTTGGTGGAATGGGGACTATTGCTTCTAAAGGAGGAGGAATGATCCAGACAACAACCTAGGTGGCAATTCTAATAGGGCAACTTCCGAGAGTCATAACTTTTGCACATTACTCTTTTGATTGACTTCGTTCAAAATGCATCGAAAAGAATTTTAACGTTTAGAATATGGTGAAATGGTTTAGAAACTTGTTCGTTAAAATTTTACCCCCTAAATCCACTTCTAAAGGCCTTAAATTGTAATTTTTGTAGTGTTGTCTAAAAATAGTAATTTTGTGAAATTTTCACATATGCATTTCATGACAGGTGAATCACCTCATCTCCCTTGAGATTGGTGACCTTCCATATTATTCTAGATATCTCTTCATATTTTTAAAGTATCATATAAGTAGATGTAACACGCAAGGAGGACACAAATCTCCTTGCGAGAGATGGCTATTGTAATCACAATTTTCTTAGCAATATACATCTATTTTCAGAGATAGTTTTTCTATTTACATATAACAAAATTGTTATTCTATCCTTTAATCCCAAAACCATTTAGTTTTTAATTAACATGCTCATCCCATAACCAATCAACTATTTTTAAGAATGAGAGCCACTTCCATTGTGGATTCACCTATTGTGTAAGGATTATGATATATTGAGGTTTATATGTTACCATGAATCAATCCAACTAATCAATGTGGGGTTAATTTTTGATTTAATGAGGATGTTTAGATTTTTCTAAGTAATCCCAAGATACACTTTGAAAATTCATATATGACTTGGGGTGGTAAGGTATGTATTTAGATACAATTGTACATGATATTGTTTTGGGATTCTAAATCCATAAAGGAGAAGATGGGATGGATGATGAAGAAAACATACTCATATGATAACCAATCAACCATAATTTTAGTAAGAGGACCAATTTCGTTGTGGAATCGCCCTATTGGCATATTGATAATGATATATTGGAATTTATATGTTATTATGGACCAAACCAACTCACAAATGCGGTATTTTTTTATTCAATCGAGGATTTGAAGAGTTATAAAAGTAATTCTAAGATGTATTGAAGAGGCATATATTACTTGGGGTAATAAGGCATGTATATAAAGGTAATTTTACATGATATTGTTTAGGATTATAAAACACAAAGGGGGATATGGGAAGGTTGGGTAAGCAGACATACTCATCCCATAACCAATAAACCATATGTTAGTAAGAGGATCACTTCCATTGTGGTTTCATCCCTATTTGTATAAGGATCGTGATATATGGGATTTGTGTATTATCAGTAGCCCAAGCCAACTAATAATGTGGGATTGCTTTTTTTATTCAATAAGGATTATCATATTCATAGAAGCTATCTAACTTAGGGTAGTAAGGCGTGTGTTTAGAGGCAACCGCACATGATATATATTTTAAATTATAAAGCCATGAAGGAGGATATGGGAAGGCCAAGAAAATAGACATAATCATCTTAGAAAACATTAACCGTTATGTTAGTAAGTGGGTCACTTATATTGTGGCATCACCTCCACTAGCATAAATATCATGATAATTTGGGGTTTATACGTTACCACGACCGATCCAACCAACCAACGCAAGACTAATTTTTTAATTAATGAGGATTTATAGAGCCTTGGAATTGAATCCAAGAAGCATTGAAGAGGGATATTCGATTTGGGGTAGGAAGGGATGGGAAATCCAAGAAAGTAAACATATTCATTCCATAACCAATCAACTATTGTGTTAGTAAGAGGACCACTTCCATTATGACATCACAACTATTAGCATGAGGATTATCATATATTAGAGTTTATATGTAATGTATCGTATATAGTGTTGAAAATAACTAATAAAATTATAAACACTTGTATCCCTTCAAAAGAATTAATCCTTATGGCATACTTTTCATATTTATAGTAATTTCTAGTATAACATCAATTAAATACGATGGAATGTGTTAAACCTCAACTTTAATGTCTTCATTAAAAATAAGTTATTACATGGCATTTGTTTATTTCTAATAATTGTTTCACAATTGTGATAGACTAAATATTCTTCTAAAACCACGCTTATCCATTATTATTCCTATAAAAAGACTCTTTTATGCAATGAAACATGATTTTATTGATTTATATCTTGTTTAGAGAATATTTTCAATGTATCTGGTCATATTTGTTACATTGTTTAGGTAAAATTGTTTTCCTCATATTCAAAAACAAAATTTTGTGCGTCTTATTACAATATGTTTCATAAACATTTCCACATAGAAAATATATCTAGTATCCATATAAATTTAGTAACAACCTTATATAATTTTTCGAAATAATATAAATGGAATACATAGGATAGATCACCATATCTAAAATTGTTTATTTTCTTCAAAAAATTGTTTTTATTTTCAATAAAATAAAAACACTTAGGTCAACTACAAAAAAATTGCTAGAGAAACTATTATATGTGACAAGAAATACATATTGTTGTGTCTAAAAACATGTATATAATTTCCCTTCAGAAATCATGAAACCCTTGGGTTTTCCTTAAATTATTGGACTATTTGCACATTTTAAATTCCTAACCTTTGTACATTTATTGTTTCTTTTGTTTGGCCCCCTTTACATTGTTGCTTGGCCTCTATTTTACCAATCCCTTTAGACTTCAAAGAGTGCACGACCTCATTGGTCTCATTCTTTGAGTGCACAAGTGACTTCCTTCTACAAGCACCTTACAATAGCTTTTCGCGACATTCCTTTTCCCGCACAATATTTATTTACCTTCTTGATTTGTGCACATCTCTTTGTGTATTTCAACATGCCCCTTCTATACAATTTGTGTAGTGTGCATTAAACCTTACACATTTCTCATTACATAGTATCTTAAGTCCGATGCACCATTCCTTTAATATGTAGACTACACAATATCATTGCAAATGTCCCACACTTTCCATATGTTTGGCCCTTATTTTCTTGAGTATCGTAACATGACATGAGTTTCCCGCATTCAAACTAGCTTTGTGCGTTCATTTCAAATCCATACCATAACTCATGTGTCCTCCCAATGCTTCATGATACCTTAACTCACCAAGTAGCCTATCATATACTATGTGTAATCCCAAAGCACCTCACTCTTTCGATGACTTCAATATCCTTCATCACAATTATATAGTTAAATGAATTTTATCCACTTGAAAAATCTAATATGTAACACTTGGTTTTCTCAAGCTTTATGTTGTGTATGTGTTACATGCATATTCGTGATACACCATAGATTACATAAACGAAGTTTAAATATTATTATAAGGAACACAATACACATATTTCATATAATCATTTGTATTGCATAGACTATAAAATATTAAGAGCACACATCCTTTGCATTTAAATCACAAAAGGAAGTACACATCTTAGGTTTGGCCCACGACCAGTGATGTAAGATCCAAAATGAAGAAAACACAAAAAGAACTTATGAAATGTTTTTATCCACTCCACATAACACCGAGTGCATGCTACTTGAAGAACTTCTACACCAAAGTGAGAAGGCATCTAAGTGGAACCTTAATATACTGAAACTACCATGTTTACTATATCATAAGATCGATTGAGAGAGAAGTGTGTTTCCTATAAGAATTGAGGAAATTGAAATAAATACATTTAAATAGGAAGAGATACTTGAGGAAATATAAAGAACATAAGAAAATATCCCAACTTAGGATTATTGCATAGTCATTAAGCATCGTGAAGAATAAACTATACTAGAGAATCTTAACCCCTTATATTCTCAACATAGTCATCCAGTACAGAATCATGCACCTTAACTTGGGTTGAATTTGAGGTAATAATTTCTCCCCCTCCTACATGTTTTCATTCCATTCACATAACCCAAGGTACCTATCTTGTACATGTTGAACATAAGTATATTTCTGAATTTAAAATTTTAATTTATTTATCTCAAGAATTCAAGGATGTTCTTACATGCTTAAGAACAAACACCGAGAAGAGATTTTTGTTACCACTGAGTGAAATCTACCCCACTCGTCACTTTCATGTCCACCCTCCCAACCCTAATTTTATATATTAGTTATTTTTGGCTAGTTAGATTTGGTTTCATTAGAGCATTCTATTTTTTCTTGATTTTGTAGTTTTCTTTCATTAGTTATGTTCAATAAAGATTAAATCATTATGTGTAATATTCACCCTTCCTTCTTTATCCTTACGCTTGACCATTGGTTTATAATTTCCTTGCATGCAATTATTTTATTTGAAGTAATGGATATGTTCTCATACGTGCGAAAATGGTAAATTATTGTTTTTATTATTAGAATGCTTGAATTTCAGAGGATTTGATAAGCCTTAGGATGAATATACTAGTGCTTGATTATTTTATTTTTCAAAATAAAATATGAATATTTGTTTCGAGTTGTCTTGCATATTTATAACCATTTTTTATTATGAAGGAAATTCACCTACACTTTATCAATGTAAGAATTACCTTTTGGATGACTATGAAATAACAAGAGGAAATCATCCACACTTCAACTTGCTTGAACCATCCTCCAACCTAGATATCTTGGTTCCATACCCTAGACAAAATTAAAAAAACAAATAAAATAGAAATCAATCCAATTAAAATGTTTCAAAATATTTCTTAACTAAAGGTGTTTCTAATAATATCCACATGGGCTACAAATGGCCAACCGATATTGGAGAAAGGCCATGATCAAAACCAAATGTATCTTTTTCAAGGCTATAAACACCTACATGGTAGAAAATCAATTCCTTAGCCTTCCCTCCAATCCATCCCCATAAAAATACAAATAATAATAAAATAAAGTAAAACCCTATTAGTAAGAAAGCTAAGTAACCACTCTTTGCATAGGATTAGAAATCCTAAAGGCAAGGTATATGAACATCTTGCACACACACTTGAATCTTTATAAGTATACAAACTTATCATGTTGCATTCTAACACTAAATATTTTGATTTTGATTTTAGTTTGAAAGTTTCAATTTTTTTGAGAAAGGTACTTATGTTTGTTTCTAATATGAACCTAAGATTTGTGGTTCTAACTACTTCATAGATATAAAATGATCAAGAGCATTTTCCAACCGAGTTGCCATTTTTGTATCTAAAAACATACCCCTAATTTTCCTTCACTAAATCATGAACCCTTGGGTCTTTCCCTAAAATATTGGATTGCTTGCTCATTTTAAATTTCCAACCCTCTATGTAGTTCCTCTTTCTTTTATTAGCCCCCTTTTACATTGTTACTTGGCCCCTATTTTTCTAATCACTTCACACTTGAAATTGCACACAACCTCATTTGTCTCATTTTCAAGCACACAAGTGACTTCCCCTTTTACACACACCTTCTAAAATATTTATGCAATAACATTGCACAACATTCTTTTTTGTGCAATACTTATTTTCCATTTTGATTTGCATACATTTTTCTTTACGCACCCCTTCATGTATTTTGACATGCCCCTTCTACATCTGTTGTGAAGTGCACATTCGACCTTGTATAATTATCATTATGTAATATCTTAAGTCGCATGCACTAATCTGCTTAATCCACGACTAAGTAATATCCTTTTGAAATTTCCCACACTTTCCATATTATTTTCCCTTATTTTCTCGAGTCCCACAACATTATGTGATTTTCCCACATTTAAACTAGCTTTAACACATTCATTGCACAACCATACCATGAATCATATTGCCTCCCAATGCTTTATGACACCTTAACTTTCTAAACAACTTGTTATACATTGTGCACAATCCTCAAAGAACCTTTTTATTTTTGTGCTTCATAATCCTACACCAAAGTTATATAGTTGAATGACTTTTAGCCTAGTTGGATTAATATAACACCTAATACTTGATTTTATCAAAATTATGTTATGAATATATTCACACGCATTCATGATACACCATAGACTATGTAAAATAAGTGTTAGAAATTATTATAAGTAATAAAATGCACATATTTTGACATAAAATCATTTATATTTTACATAATATGAAATATTAGGAGTACAAATCATCTACTTGTAAAGTTAAAAGCAAGCATTTACTAACCAAGTAGACATATTGCATGTTTAGTATAATTATGTTTTAATTTTTGATTCCCTTTGCAATAATAAATTTTCACTCTTCTTGTGCCTTGTATGAATTGAAGGCATCTTTTTGAAGGTTCCCAAAGGAGTGAACAAAATGTTATAATTCAAGTGGGCATAGTGTGCAAAAGACAAATAGTGCTGATCAAGCTAAATGAAAAAATGTGTCACAAAAGTAAATAGAATCTGTAATTCTGACACATTGGTGCTTAGAGGTCATATGTATGTTAGAGATTATTTCTTATCCACTTTTTCAACAACAAAGGCCGGAGAAGATCCCTTTAGATATGAAATGTTAAAAGCACATGTGTCATATGAACTTAATGAATATACACTTGTCTAAGAAAACCCTACGTGCCATAGGGAATTGAATGTTTCTTGAACTAGATTGAAGTTCAATTTTAATTCTCTTATAGATCACATGGGGAGAATTAGATTTTATTAGATTATGTAGTTGCTTTATAAGTTCAATTTATCGATATATGTTGTGCGCTTAGTTGGGGCCATTTATCGTAATGATTGTAATTATGCCCAAGTTAGATGTGGCATTTCCTATAAATACTCGCTAACAAGGATTTGTTATGGTTGGACCCATGTAGAAATATTCTTTTGAAAATTTTAACACATTTGCCTTAGTTCTCTTATTTCTACTTTGTGTTTCATACTTTTGATTTTGATATTTTTGCTCACTCTTTTACCTAGTTGAAGAGTATCCCATTTGCATATATATATATATATATATGTGTGTGTGTGTGTGTGTGTGTGTGTGTGTGTGTGTGTGTGTGTGTGTGTGTGTGTGTGTGTGTGTGTGTGTGTGTGTGTGTGTGTGTGTGTGTATACATATGTATGTATATATATATATAGTTACTTAGAGTTATTGCTCACTTCCTACATCCAATGACATTGCATCCCTCTTTGTTATGCAACAAGTTCCTCATAATAGTGTACCTTCTCATGTCTTGATCAAGTGAATGTTGGTATGAGCATAAGTATGGTTTCTTAGATCTGCCTTCACTAACTAGAAAGGGGTATTTACAAAGATCTAAAATTCATTTCTCTTTATACCACACCCCTTCTCCTTTTTGCAATTTTTATTACTCTGTTAGAATTAGGACTAAATATTCAAATTGATTTATGTTACTAAATATTTTTTATTTTAGGTAATACTCATTACAATGAATGAATGATCCAACAACCTTACACATAATCATGATTAACCCTTTGAGGCTAAATCCCACCATTTATTAATCACCCACTACCATGTATAGTCCTACCCAAAACCTACTAATGAACTAAAAATTCATTCATAAATTTATTACATCTACCAAATTTACCTTGAGGTATTCCTAGTAAAATTATATGGCCACAAAGAGCTAGTGAAATGAAACCTGGGTAGATCCACATGTGCATAGTGCATTACACAACCATTTTCCTCACACATGTGCCTCCTTTCAAGGAGGCATCACCCCACCCATTTATGAGAATCCATACCTATTATTTCCCATGTTCATATGTGCACCCCTTTTCCCATGGAGAACAACATCTCTAGTCCTACGAAGATCATGAAACTAACACATAACAACACTATAGATGGAAACAAAATTCCCTCCATCTTCCAAGTCTCCGCCTTGTCATCGATGCGCAAGGTGGAGGGGTCAAATTCCATTCGACATCTCTATATTTAATGTTTTGATATCATCAAAAACCACACTAGTTCTAACAAACCATCTTCAAATACTTCTGAATTTACATTTTTATTCCTTTCTACACCTTAAATATGTGCCCATTATTTTGGTGAGATCCAAGCTCTATCACTCTCACATTAAAAAGTGATCACACAACTATCTCCAAACTCTCATCTAAGGTTTCCTTATCGATTGAAATTTTTACTCGATAACCCACCTCCAATGGTAACCCCATGCTCATGTTTATTGTGTCTTTGATTAAAGTAAACAAATGTTCATGATATTGATATTTCTTCATTCTCTTGCTCATATGGGGCCCAAAAATTCAATCCAAGAGGTAGATGAAATAACTAGGGCCAAGGCAGATGTTTGATGAGTGTCCTATAACAAAAATGAAATTAAAAATAGAGTAGTTTCAACAAACTTTCAAGATTCAATTTTTGTAGGAAACATATTAAAGCTTAAATTTGTATAATAAATGTGTACTCTACTAATAATGCATAAACATAAAATAGAAGTTGAGCTACCCAGAAGAGACAATATATAAAACAACGATTAGATAGATGGAAGATGGAGATGGTAGGTTTTAACAATCAACTTTCCACATTAACATCTAGAGTGAACGTACTCAACTTGAAACACTCAATACACCCAAATCCATAAACTTCTAACATTGAGTATTTCTCTCTTAGGGGATAAAAAAATACAATATATCATACTGCATTTTGTTTAAACAAGATTAGTAACAACAACAAAAATTATGAATTATTTTCTCTTTCAAAAACACTTTCCTTAGGAAATATAAACATCCTTCAACACTTTTATCAAGAAAAAGTACAAAACAAAACTTTATGTTCATCCTCTTCCACTTCATCACCATAGTTTAGCATGGATTCCTCTTCAAAAAATATCCCTCATAAGAATGGGACCATGAATCCTCTCATACCACATACATAGCCAATCTATAATTTTTATAAATGGCAAGTTATGATGTAATATTATTAATATTAATAACTATTACATTATTGTAGTACCCTTATTACATGATTGGAACTCGATATAAACATTATTGTTATTCACCATGGGTTTAATAATAGAATAACCGATACCACAAACTTCCCAATGGGCTGAACTACCAATAAAAGCCAATTATTTAACCACAAAAATAGCTTATTCACTTGCCTAACTAAAATTATTAAAGCTAAGTAAAAATGTGTCTCTAATGAGAAACATTCCCCTTGTATTTTATTGAAAAATTAAGTAGATACCAATAGATAAAATATAACAAACAAATATCAGATGTTTTTTCTATTATTTAGTTTATTACAAAACCTAAAACATTTTTTCCCATAAGGTTGTCAAATATTGTCACTCTTAGGGAAAGGAGAAGAAAATATATTTGTTGGTCATTTGAGGTGAATCGTGGAAAATTAAGTGAGGTTATCTTGGAGGTCATGACTATGTCAATGTGGTTGTAAATAGGATTTTAACCCCTCTTCATTTTTATAAACTCTTGTATGTTTTCAAAATCCATCATGAATATTAATGACATTTTAGACATCCATATTTGATCCATGTCATTTTTTGGTGTTTGTCGTTGTCACTTTTGAGCACGTATTTCCATTATCATATCTTGATGAATTTCACCACATCTATCTAACAGATCTATACGTCAAAAACCTATGTGAATTCCCCTAATTATTGAATTGATTAATTAAGTAGGTTATATTTATGTATTGCACATGTATATTTAGCCTAATTATAGGTAATTAGGTATTTATTTATATTACATGTTAATTAACATGTGCTTTATTATACCCCTCTAGGATTATGAAATGATCATATTGTTGTAGATAAAAAGGGTACATCATATTGAATATGAAATTCCATAGTCCACATTGTGCCTTATTTTCATGATTCGAAACCTTGTGTTGTTAATCCTAAAAATTTACAAATGTTATTCTACTTATATGGTGTGTATTTAAATTTATGCCACATAAATTTCCTAGATATATGATTGCGAATCAAGAAGAGTATTAGGATTAATTGCGAGCATATTGATTTTATTGAAATTACTTTATTTATTCTAGATCTATCTTGAAAAATAAAATGGAATTAGAAAATATGTCCAATGTTGTTTCAATTGTACCTTTTATTTAAAATGATATGATTGAAATGTATTTTGAAAATACCAATGATTCTTTCTTGAATGATAATGTGCATGAATGTGAAGGAAATGGTGATATGGCTAGAGTTGAAAATTTCCCTATAAGATAGATAATGGATATATAGGTGCTCATAATATTGAACGTTCTCTAAATTAGAGAATATATTTCAAAGGATATTGATCAACTTCCTATTTCAAAGTATTTCATTAAAGAGGTGTTAGAAGCACAATGGACTAAGAGGGGGTTGAATCAGTCCTACAACAAATATTACTTCATTTACCAAACCATACATTCATCATTTAAGATATCCATTCATCATTCATAACCATACATGTGCATATTAGATGTGTATTAATCATTTAAAATATCACAACACAAGAGAGAGTACAAAAGACACAAAATATAAGTGGGAAACCCTCATGGGGAAGAAAATGCATTGAAACTTTTCTTATATTACACAAATCAAATAAATTTATTGAAGCAACAACTTCACAAGGAGCACCAACCCCTAGCTTAGTAGAGCATCAAACCTACAAAAAGCACCAACCCCTAATTTAGTGAAGCACCAACTCCACAAGGAGGCTACAACCCCCAAGATGATCAAGCACCAACTCAACCATATGAAAATGAATATCTCTAATATTTTTTCTGCCAAAACTGATGGAGATCACTAATTCAGCTCACACACCTTCTTCAAACCCTCATTCCTTCAACTCACTCTATTCTTCTTCTTTCATGGGATAATTTTCCTTCATACCTTTGCAAACATAATCTCTAAACTTCCTCATATTTTTATAACATCATCAGCTATGATTTCATACCTTAGAACCTCTTTCACTCTCTTAAGAAGGTTGCATTTTTCCTCTCACATAGCTAGTTCAAATTTGAACCAAACCTTCACTTTTATAGGCATTCTATCTCAAAAACATAAAGTAGGTCGGTAGATTCATTATCTCAACCATAAAAACTCAAAATGTAACAACCATCATAAAAACATTCATAATGTACCCATGTAGGTCAGCCATGCTCAAACACACTAAACAAGCCCAAAATTGGTTGAAAACCCCATCACCTGGATCACCAAAGACCACAAACATCATCAACATGATTATTAAAGATCCCAAATTCCTCACACATGTCAAATATGACATAAAAAAATCATCCATGGTTGTAAATTATATTTCACCAATCAAAGGATTCATAACACTACTAAGAAGGCTCACATCCTTCATTAAACAAGTGTTTCCAGGAACCAATCTTTACCTATGGGTCTCAAGACCACACCAAAACACCTCAAATATGGCATGTATCCACTCATTGGAAATCCAATAACCTGTATATCACAACCATGTCTTTTATATCTCATGAAACATCCATACATGTATACCACACTCATTTTCCTCTTCAACAAATTAAGCTGCCCAAAAATAATTAGTTTAGGAAACTCAACTAGTTTTCACCATTTCTGTCACTTTAAATACCTCAAAAGTCCTTAAATTGGAAAAAATTCATTCCTATTCACTCTCCAAATCATATAATTCATCAACCAATCCAAAACATGCATCATCTACCTCAATCTTCTAGCCTGAGTAATCCTATCTTAGAAAACAAACAACCTTCTTCCTCACAAAATGAGTTGGATGACCTATCAAACCAAATCATCAAGAGATAAAATATATATTATTGAAATAAATATAAATCCTATTTCCATAACATCTTACATTTCCTTCTAAATCTAAGTGGAAGGCCTTCAACCAAGTCCATCTCTGAAACAACTCCTTTAGGCTTCTAGGGCTTAAGAACCAAACTTAAGACCAACTTACTCCATCACCTTCAAAATCATTTATAAGATTTGAAAAATAATGTAACACCCTTAGACATGTTTTCTAAGAACTTAGAAACCTTCAAAATTATGAAGAACTCAATACAATCACCTTACCTCATGAAGCAACTTAAAATCATGTTTAACAAAGCATCTTCAAGATTTGACCTTCAAAGATCATGTCATGACATCTTCATCCCTCATGAAGTAAACTATTTTGATATCTCATTGGAAAACTCTCTACGAACTAAGATCACAAAAAAACTTGAACTAAGTCTTAACTCCACATGTAGCTCTTGCAATTCAACTTTTACCATAGACTGCTCCAAACTACCCCAAAAATTAGTCTTCATAAATAGGGCACACTTTTCCATTTAGGGCCTCAACCATGATCTAAAACTATCATATACATCTAGAACATCTCCCTAGATAAAAACAATGTCAATTTATTCATCACCTTCTTTGGACAACTTTTCCTCAAACTAAACATCTTGAAACTTACCTTTTTGGGTGGGGCCCACCTACAATCACATGTTATAGTATACCTTTCTGAAAGCTGGTGGAGTCCCATAAAAATTCAAGTCATCACTTTATAAAAATGAATCAAAATATAATTAGTACTCTCAACTTTCTCCAAGTCAATTTTTGTTAAGGTTTAGCTAGGGTTTCAAAGCAACTTATCTTCTTAACGATTGTTCACAAAAGCGTCACAATCAAACTACCTCATTTTTTTGTAAAATATTTTAGATCTATGAAAAACATCACCCAAAATCTATTGGTCCCATCAAAACATATAGTTCACAACAAGCATGAGACGGTCAACTTTTACCTCAAAACTCACTCTAGAAAACTCGGTTTCGCCAAAATTGATGTATCTTGCAAATCCTTCTTCACTTTGATTTGAAACCTATCATGAAACATCAAGAAAACATCATATAAATTTCCATAGTATAATTCTTGATCAAATTTTTGGACACAAAATTTAGTTCTTGCGCGGGATGAATGTTGATCTGGAAGCCACTAGTAACCTCGAATGATGGAGGGCCTCCATGATGTGTATGTATATCTCATGCGAGTGCCAAATGATAGATGTGATAATGTCTATAAAACTAAAACAAATATGATTAGATAACAATATGCAGGGGTTTCCCAGACAACGTCGGTTCCAAGAAGTTGTCAACTTCCTTGGAGGATGTCAACCCCCATGTCCAGAAAGATGGCAATAAATGATGAACAGTAGATAACATGCAAGCGGAGAAATAAATACAAAATGCTGATGAGGGCACTTAGTTGGTGCTCTGATATGGAGATGAAATGGGCATCAAGATGGCAAGATGATGAACAATGTCAAATCTTTCTCCAACACTCCTCACCTCTAACTTCTAACAATGGAAAAGGTTTTCCTTGACCTCAAACTTACAAAACTTATTTAAGAAATTTCTTATTATTTCTAAAACTTATTCAGAATTTTTAGAATTTTCTTATTATTTCTAAAACTTGATTGAAAGAAGGGAAGAAGGCATGTATATATAATCTAGGGAGGGGGTTAACTGAGGGATGTTAGATAACCTTAGTTTACAAAAGTAACCTTGATTAAGAGATATGATTTAAGTGATAATGGATTTGATTTGATGGAGGGGCTCATGCTTTGAATTATTATGTAAAATAAAAAGGATGTGATATTGAGTGGGGAGCATGATGGAAAAGGTTAGGTGTAATAGTGCATCCCATGTGGATTATTTTTCACTATTATATTTTTGAGTGGGATGTCGGATTGTGAATGTTTTTGGGGTATATAATTTTGGGGTATTGATTTTTAGGTGAGATAATAGATTTGAGACAATAGATTTGATTTGATTGAGTGGGGTCCATGTGGGTTCATGATTTGGAGGATTAGGTGTAATAGTGGATGTGATGGGGATGAGTGGGGTGCATGATGTGGATGATTTTGGAGCATTTTCTTAGTATGTGAGGTGATGTTATTTAGGTTAATAATATTAATTATGAAAGGGGCTTACATGGAATCCATTAACACATAATGATGATTAATGATTGAAGGGGATTAATTAATTTCTTAAAGGTAATTGTGTTTTTTTGATGGAAATGGGATTTAGTTTAGGGAAAATGGAATCAAGAGGGTAAGTATAACAAAGGAGAGTAAATGCGGGGTGAAGGAGAGGAGCTACACCAAAAAATGGTGTCTACATTTTCCCCTTTTTGTTGAGTGGTTTGCGATAGCAAGCCACGAGACAAAAACAAAAAGGGTTGGATGAAATCATGTGTCCGTAAAAGGGATGGGGATGGATAAAAACATGACCAAAGGCAAGATGCCCCACATGAAAAAGGATCACAATAACAATGAAAAATATGGCGGTGACTCCAATATCACATCGGTAGAGGACAATTGCGGTCTCAACGGAGATGGGTGACAACGTTCTACGAACCAGTGAGTGGGTGGAGACCACTGTAGTATGGATGTAAACCGCGATGACCAATGGGTCATAGGAAAACATCAAAGTATGCGTAATTGAATGCGAAGAGTATGTGAAATCCTTTGTACGAGGAATCGAGTGAAAAATCATGCGTTCGTAAAAGGGATGAGGATGAAAATAATGATGCCCTGCACAAGGCATGATATAGAAGGTGGATATGTAAATAAAATGCCCTAGGGGGAATGAATGTAATCATAAATGTGGACATGATGAGCAAGATAGGATAGAAGGGTGAGATAAAATGCTCCAAGAGGGAGGGTAAATATGATTTTGAATACATGTTTCATAAGGAATGTGTGTCATTGAAAAGAAAATACTGGGAGAAGAAA
The DNA here is from genome assembly GCA_018340775.1 of Taxus wallichiana var. yunnanensis. NCBI lineage: Eukaryota > Viridiplantae > Streptophyta > Pinopsida > Cupressales > Taxaceae > Taxus > Taxus wallichiana. The sequence goes on along the minus strand of JADAXU010000142.1, from coordinate 7,635,304 downwards.
GTAGAACAAAGTTTGATTCATGGAAATGGGGGAAATATTACGATCGACATTTGCCAAGCAAAAATTAGAACAAGCACTTGCGAAGGAAAAGGTGATAGGTGATGGTTGTCATGGTATCCTCGAAGATGAAAATACTATGGGAATAAATTCTTAGAAATGGATATGATGATGCCCTTGCGAGAGGACTGATGAAGATAAAAGATGCGATAGAGTTCTCAAAAAGAGAAGAGGTCAATCTTGTAGAGAGGAGAACAAGAATGGGATGTAATGAAATGGATTGGCGATGGTACATAAATGGAGAAACATCATAATTTATTGTGAATGCTAGGTGTGAAGGATGTGTTGAAGGACGTAATGAGAAAGAGAAAAGGGAATGGATAGGAGTCATGGGTGATTATGAGAAGAGAAAGAAAGGTAAAGGTGAAGGTGACAAGGGCATAGAAAGTAATGGATGGAGATGGAGGAGGAGAAAAGAAGGAATGAAAGGGGAGGAAGAAGATAACAAAGAAGGATGATAGAGGAAGAAGGAAATGATGAAGGAAAAATAAGGAGAAGATAAGAAAATGATAGAGTAGAGGGTGAAATTATGAAAAAGGGAGAGAGTTATTTAAAATAAAAGGTGTGAAGGAGGAGGTAAAGGGAAAAGAGATGATAGAGTGGAGAATATTGAAGGAACCAGATCATAGTGAGGAAATCCAAGGCAAAGAATATGGAATTGACCACATGGAAATGCATGTGGATGGTGGGATGATAAAATAGATGAGACAACAACTTTGAAGAGTTAGATTATCACCGGGGAAGTAAGAGGAAACACGAAGTAAAAAGGGGATGAAGATGATATACAGAAGTGGAATAAGACGGAGCAGCAAAGGAGGAGAGGACAACAGAGAAAATTATGCAGAAAGAAGGGAACCGAGAATGAAGATATTCGGTAAAGAGTGAGCAGTATTAGGAACATAAAGAGAAGCTAGAGGGGAGGAATGACATAGATTGGAAAAGATGTGGAGATGCTTGAGATGAGGATAGGTTGATGATGAGAAAATAAAGAGAGGGTGTATGATGAAGACAGTAAATAAATTGGCAAGGAAGAAGGGAAGATGGAGAAATGGCGAAGAAAAAGAGGGAATGGATAGGAGAGGCAATGCCAATGAGGGGATGTTAGGAGAAATCCACCGATAATGATCGGTAGGGAAGGATGGGACAAAAGGTGAGAAGAGGGAGAAATTAAATGAGGAATGGAAGAGGGAATGCCAATGAAATGACGTTAGGAGAATTCCCCCGATAATGATTAGAGGGCATAGAGGAATGAAGGAATGAAGATAGAATGGAGGAGGTCAAAGAGAAGGAACAAGGCATGCATGCAGAATGGGGATGAGTGATTTTTAGGAGAATTCCACCAATAATTATTAGCGTGGAAACAAAATATGATGATGAAAGAATGTTAGGTGAGTATTAACAATGATGGTGGGTAATCATGGGAATAGATATGTGGGAGAACTCTAGAAGATGGAGTGGAAAGAGTAAAGAAAGGAGGGATAACGAATTGTGCGAGGATGAAGGCGAGGAGAGGATGTTATGGATGAGGATGAATGAGGTAAAGATGAAGAAACAAGACATGAAATGAATGGGAAACAACGGTTAAGTAAGATTACCAAGCGAGGGATGATGGAGATGAAAAGGGGGCAAGTAGGAAGTGGTGTTTGTGAGAATGGAAGAGGATGTGATGATGGGGAATGAAGAGAAAATGTGGATGGTGGGAATGTGGAGCAATGGGGAAAGGCAAGATGATAGATAATCCTTAAGAGGGATTCTTAAGTAAGATCACCAGGCCGCAGGAGGAGTTAAGTAAGATCACCAAACCGGCAGTGATGATATGGAAGGAGAAAGACAACATTGTATTGGGTACAGTGTGGAATGGTTGGTTGGAGAAGATGATTACGACGAGAGATGGGAGACAAAAGATGAGGGAAATATGATGGGATGTGGAAGGGTCGATGGAAAACCAATCTTAAGAGAAACTCTTAAGTAAGATTGTCATGCGATGGGGATAGTTAAGTAGGATTGCCAAGTGAAGAAGAAGAAGAATGATGAAAAGATTGAGCGGTGTATACCAAAATGGAACAAGAGATGAAAGGAGGTGATAACAAGGTGATAATAAGGAAACAAAGGAGTGTGACATGAGTAGATGGAGGAACATATATAGTGTAGATGGAGAGTGTAAGGGTAAATCCTTAATTGGGATGCCCACATGGTGAGCGTGATGATGTAAGAGTGTCAAGTGAAAAAGGTGGAGCGGAAAGACGTTTGTGGTGGTGATTGTTGTCCGATGAAAGAGGAGATGGTGGAGAAGATTCTACAGTGGGAGGATCCAAGGAAGAAGATATACCTTAACTAAGATTCTCTGGTTTTGTATGGATGATTAAGTAAGATTTTCAAGCTAAAAGTGGAAAAGTGAAAGGAAACTTCAGGAGAAAGGCAAGTAAGATATCCAGCGTGGTGAAGGGGACAAAAGGTGAGAAGGATGATGTGGGGATAAGTGGTGATGAGTGGAAATGAGGAGTGAAGAGCAATGGATCAAAGACATTGTTGAACATGTTGGGGGATAAGAAGTTGCAGGATAACGAACTCACCTTGAGAAGGATCCTCAAGTAGGATTCGTAAACTAATGGAGATCAAGTAGAATTCACAAACAAAAATTGTATTTGCAAGGGATTCATGGATATTATGGATAGATATAGAATTCATGGTGTGAAATTTGATGTGATTTTAATAAAATATTTCCTTGATGAGATAAATGACACATAGTCATAGCAAGGGGCATACATGGAAACCATGCTTCAACCGATTAGAGGTAAACGAGATAGGGGTCCACTCAAGGCATTGCACTTGCAGCCAATAATAGGTGTTAACACATAACCAATGATAATTAGTTATACCCAAAATACCCTGAGGGAGAAATGAATGAAATATTCTCATAAACCTAATGTCAACATGATAAGGGGGTTTGAGATGTAACTTGTATGCGGGAAGAGGGTTCTCCAAAGATGGTGTTCCTTATGTCTATACCCCAACTTATGGGAAAGGGAAATAACAATAGAAGAAATTTGATCAATGCGGGAAGCTTTCTGAAAATGATGATAAAAGGAAGGTTGATCAATGCAGAAAACCTTCTTAATGCCATAATAAAAGAGTAGTTATCCTTTGAGGGTATGGTATACTTTATAAATAATATGGATAACAAGAATATTATATATGATACCCATCCTATGAGGGATCGGTCTATTTCTTGTGATTTTTTTTTACTTTGATTTGCATGTTTTTATTTTTATTTTCCTCTTTTCTCTTTCTTTTTTTTTGCATGAACAGTTGTCCTTCAAGGGATCAATCTGTTTCTTTGATAACTTTTTTTTTGATTTTTTGCATACATGAATTTTAGCTTTACATGGGGAGAGATGGGGATAGCTAAGTATATCACTTAGGAGGGGATAATGAATGTACAAGAGACACCCCTGGACCCTTTACATGACTACAATAGGAGAATGAGAGGGTGATGGATGTAATGATTGTGGAGTTCTCACCAAATGGGAGAACTTATCCATAATGAATATGCTATGAGTAGAGTTGTGGTACTCATATTCAAGGTCATATCAAAGCAGTGATGGTAGACCACATAATTCATATCATTACCATGATAGATGAAGGGGCTAATGGTGGAGGAATGATCTAAAGATATGACTAAGTGCTCATTGGTAGATATGCTAACAATAGACTGGTCACAAGTGCAATGCATTAATAGTTTTTGTCTCTGGTTTACCACCAAGGGAGGGAATATAGTAAAGTTGTGATAGGATGAGATGATAGCTTACAAAGGATTAGATGTGATAAAAAGCGGAAATAAAACTATGTCCTTAAGGAAGCAAAAATATGACCACGACGGTGGATTTTGATGAAAATAAATGATGCCCCAAGAGAGACACAAATATGGAAGGAAAAAATGGCCACAAATGTGGACTTGATGAAACAAATGGTGCCCCAAAAGAGGCACAAATATGGCCACAATGGTGGACTTTGATAAGCAAATAAGAAAAAAATGGTCTCTCAACAAAAAGACAAACATGGCCTCAAAGGAGGACTTTGATGAAAATAAATGGTCCTCAATGGAAGGAAAAATATGGCCACAACAGTGGACTTAAGGTGAGATGAAGATTTGGATAGAATTAGTTTAGATTGGATGAATTTGGATGAGGTAAATAAAATAATGTCAAGAGTGAAATCCCCCAACATTAATGGGGTTGTATGGATGGATAAGATATATGCTCAAGGGCGAGGGAAGGTTGACCCCAATGAATTAAATGTGGATGAGTTAAAGGATGTCGAAAGAGTTTAGATGAGATTGTTTTGGATTTGGATGGGATAAACGGTCGAGACCACAAGTGTGCTTGGCAAGATAAGCATTATTGATGAATAATGAAGGACCTTCCTTAGGAGGAATGTCATGTGCAAGAGAGATGTTAAGGGATGATGTGGATGGAGGAATCGTGGGAAACCCGATGGATGGGATACAAATTGGATTAGATTTAGATGGAGAAGGATGTTCCCCTTGAATGAGGAAATTGTCCTTCTCAGTAAGGTTGTGGATAATTTTCTGAAAGGCCTTACAATGTGAAATGTCATGGCCCAAGGTACGATGATAAGTGCAAATGCAATTGGGATTGAACCATGATGGATTTAGACTATAGGGATTAAAATCTTTAATGGGAGGAAGCATGATGCAATATTTGAATTAAATTTCGAAGGATGTTTATGTGGAACCCCATCGAAGTGTTAAAAGGAAGATAACTCTCATGATGTTTTGATTGACTTTTTGGGTAGTGGAAGAAGTGGATATAGATTGGATGGGTGAATTAGATAAATCAAATTTGGTTGGAGGACTAGATTGTTTGGATTGGGATTTAGGTGAGGATGTACATTGGATGGGTAGATTATATATCTTGGATGACAAATCAAATTTGATTGGAGGATTGGATTGTTTAGGTGTAAATTTATCTTTGCGAGATGTTGTAGATGAAGGGACTGACTAAAATAGATGTCGTAACATTGGATTGCTGAAAAGAGGGAAGACCTTCCTTTTTACGAGGATGTATAAGAGACTATTGGGGATGTTTTTCATGAGCCTTAGATTTTGATCGAGAAGATTTACCTTTTCAGTATGATAATAATCTCAACTAGAGGATGATAATAATTTCAATTGGAGGATCTAAAGATTGTGGTAGTGTAGAGGATATTAATGGAGGAATAGGTGTTTGTATGATGTGATTAATGAGATCTATGTGAGATGTGGATTGTTTAGGTTTTGGCATGGAAAGAGTTAATTTTGTAGAGGAGAATGTAAACCATCTTTATTTGACTTAGGTGGAGGTGTTTGTTCAATAGATGTTTCAAAGGGTATCTTTGATAGGGTTGCACAGATCGAGAGGATTTGGTCATTGTGATAGAAGGATTAAGTAAAGAGTATTGGGATAGAATAGGTGATGTGGCCATGGGAAAGGATATAGGTAAAGATTTCAAGGTAGGGATAGGTGGATTTGTTGATATGATAGATGTAGGGGTAGTTGGGATAGATAGGGATGTAGGCATATTTGGGATATTTGGAGATGTGAGTGATGTGGTGATGGGCATGTTTGATATAGATGTGGTTAAGGGGTTGAATATGACATGTTGGGAGACGAGAGGTGTAGATGAAGTGATATGTATACTCGAAGCCAATGTGGATGTGGTTAAGGTAGTTGGTGTGATTGGTATGGAAAAGAAAGTGTAGAAGGAGAAATTGGGATTAACTCTAAGGATGGGATAATGGGTGAAGGTGGAATGAATGTAGGTAAGGTAGTCAAATCTACTGAAGGGGATGTGGTAACCGATGGAGTAGACATGATAGGTAATGATGTAGGTATAGGATTAATGTCTGGTGTAGAAGTAGTTGAGAATGGTAGATTCATAAATGTTTCGAATGGGGTTGATATTGTAGGTGGGGTTATAAAGGTACATGTGGTAGAAATGAGTTTAGTTGGGATGGTTGTGAGTAATGTAGGTGTAGTAATAGGTGTGTTTGATGCAAATGTGGGTGAAGGCATAGATGTGAGAGATGTAGGGATAGGTGTGGGTGCTAAGGATGAATCAGATGTGATAGATTGGGGCATGATCGAAGTGGATAAAGTAGATGGTATAGTCAAATTTGATGTAGATGTGGTAAGGGTAGAAGAAGGTGTAGGTTCAGGACAAGTAGTAAAAGTTGATATAGGTGTGATAGTTGTGGATGTGACAGTTCCGCATAAGGAGTGGGCATAATGTCTAAGGTAGGAACATGCGGAGTTAGTGATAAGATGAGATCTTGATTGACGGTGTCAATCACGTAAGCATTTGATAATTAAGATGTAAATGGGGCTTGATTTATTAGTGGTTGATTAGGAAAAGGTTGCGTAATCTTGTCGAGGGGTTGACTAGGTGGAGTGGTGGAGCCGTCGATTTGGATATCCCCTTGATTTATGAGTTGTTGGACATGATCTTTGAAAGAATAACATTTCTCAATGTCATGACCTTTGATTTGATGATATTTACAATAGTGGGCTTCATGATACCAAATAGGCTTGGCTTGCAGATTTGTCCACGGTCATATGGGAGGAAGTTGGATGGAGTTTACGGCCATCAACTTGTCAAATACGAACTATAGGATTCTCCCAAGGGGGTATAGTTGGTTGTTGATTTGAGGGGCTCGTTGTTGAGGCCATGTGTTGGATGTAGATGTGGATGAGGGCTTAATGACCATGGCATTGGCCGCACCCTTAAATTGTCATTATGTGTGAATGGTTTAGTAGATTTGATTTTAGTTTTGGTTGAACTTAGCTTAAGATGACCTTGTTCAATGGCACAAGTTTCGAGTTTGTGAGCCATTGTGAAAACTTCATCAAAGGTTCAAATGATTGGATTTTCAAAGTATATGATATATGTTTTGCACATGATGTGAGAAGAGTTCAATGAGTTTGGTTTGTAGAAGAGAGAAGGATAGTTGGTTTATAATGCCATGCCATCGTGTGACAAAAAGTCAGCAATGGACTCATCGTCAAACTATCGGATGGTGTATAGGTCGATATAGTAGTTTTGTATGCAATGTTAATTGAAAAGTGTTCTAAGAACAATTGTGCAAGATGGGCGAAAGATAATATGGAATATTACGGATATGGTTATACCGAGTCAACGCAGACCGATAAGGACATGGGGAAAGTGCAAAGTAGTAGATCGTGATCATGCGCAATAAGACAACATGCATGTTTAAATGCATGGAGATGTTGTTGGGGATCTTCCTTGCTTTATTGAACTTAGTAAACTTGGGAAGTTTCCAATGAGGAGGGTAGGGTTTGATTGAACCGATGGATGAATCGGTTCATTACAGATTTGTTCGTAAGATAATGTATCCTTGGGTGCCAAGGTAGCAACTTCTAAACTAGTCAACCTATTCATTAAAGTGTGAATAGATCATTTAACACAGCGTTAGGTTGAGACTGGATTGGTTGTGTGGCATAAAGTGTAGCTTGATTAGGCAATTGATAAGCTTGTGAATGTGTGGGTATTTGGGGAATCATTTGATAAGGTGGTTGATAAACTTGCGGGTGGGATGTTTGTGAAATCATTTGATAAGATGGTTGATTAATTTGTGGATGTGTGGGTGTTTGGGAAATTGTTTGATAAGGTGGTTGATTAATTTGTAGATGTGAAGATGTTTGAGAAGCCATTTGATAAGGCAGTTGCTTAACTTGTGGATGAGGTATTTGTGGATTTTGTTGATAAGGATTAATATATGTCATTGGTTGAGATGGGATATGTTGTTGTAATGACTGGTGTTGAGAAATAGGGATGTGATGTGATCATTGAGACTGGGTAGGTTGTTGTGGTAAGTGATATGTGGGGATATGAGTGTTACGAGATTGAGACGATTGGAGCATATGATGGGTAGGAACATAGGTATTAAGAGGTTGAGATTGTTTGATGGGCATACTAGTAGCGAGATGAAATAGAATTGACAAAAAGGGATGTGGGTGAAATGTGATCCACCAATTGAGGATATTGAGATAATTGAGAGATTGTGGGGATTTACTGAAATACGAAATCATATATGGGGTTAGGAGGCGGTCCAAGAGTTTCTAAAGGAGCTGGAGATGGTGGTGTGGTTGGTTTAGGAAGATTAGATTGGGAAGAGATATGGGGATTGGTGTTAAGGTGGGGACAATCTTGGATGACATGGTTCTCATGAGGTGAGACCATGGAGATTGGAGGTTGGGTAACCAAAGGCGTGGTTTCAAGTTTAGAATCTTGTTGGGAGATATTGTTAGGAGAAGTAATTTTATTGGGTGTGTAGACACCTATAATTATGCCTAAGCAATTTAAATACTTAAATTGTGCTAATTATCCCCTTTCATGAAATCAACGACATGTCAAATCAAAAGCACTCATTCCCTCTTATCATCATTAATTAATTACACTAAGCTAATTAATTAAGTTGCATATCTAATAAATACCCTAATTAACGACCTTGTTAATAAATCACCCCTTCCACCTAGATAATTAATTATTATTAATTAATTAGCTTTCCTTCCATTTAACCAATAAATCAATATTTAATTGATTTAATCCCTTATAATAGCCTAAATCGCACTAATATTCCTCTAATTGGCTTCTATGCTTACACCTACCTATTAATTAATCACCTTTGATTAATTAAAATACCCCCAACTCCCATGACTTGCTAAACATGTATTAAACCCTTCTAAAGTAAGGTTACCTTTAATAAAGCAACCTTATCCATTCCTAATCATGTTTTACCTTTATCCCACATTCATGAGAATGTGTTGAATCCTTATCCTTTGGGCTATATAAAGAGCCCTCCACCTACCTTTTACTTACACCTAAACTTTCTAAGAGAGCAAATCAAAGCATATAACAAAGAGACTAAGAGCTTGACCTTGCCCTTTTGAGAGTTCATCATCTTGAAAAGTTAAGCCTCTTTCTTAAAGTCTTGGGTCATATGAGAGGTGTCAAAAGGGCTTGTAGCCCAACTTTGATTAGCCCCCATTCCTAGGTTCTTGGAACATTAAGGACAACTATTTTGATAGCATGGAGAGCTTACTTAGGTCCATTCATTTATTTGTTGTTAGAGAATAGAGAGTTTAGATATTTAGCATTGTTAGTTTGAAAGTTTGTATTGATGAATGCTAGATCTAACCCTTGTTTAATTCTTATCATGATGGTGTTTATGTTTTGTTTTAAAAATTGAGAACTATTTTAGGTGGTAGTTCTTGCTTCATTTGATTTAGCATTAAGCAAAGTATACATGCATCAGGGTGGAGGACATTGTTTTTTGATTTGATTTGAAAGAGAGTACATGGGTGTGAAATAGAGAAACATCTGTTTATGTAATTTGTTGACAAACAAATCAAGAAACATATTTTTATCATCATGTTTAATTTATAGGATGTGAATAAAAAAGTGGATAACAAAGGTGCATAGAGAACGGTAGTCTAGGGCTAGTTTCAAGTAGTTTTGGCACGGGAAATGTCTTGGTTCTATTAGGTGTTCAAGTCCCAATCAATTAACTAGGTGAGAAGAGTGTTACGATGTGCTGATTTTGTTTGTGAGTCTAGGTTGTGTGTGATAAGTGAAATGTAGAAGGTTAATCCCCTATTTAAACTATATGATTAGGCAGGATGCACGAGGTTCATTTTAAATAAAAAAATGTGAACTTTCAATGAGAACACATGCAAAAAAGGGGAAATTGTGATGCTAAAAGGAGCAAATAGGGATAAAATGAGGAATACCTTGATATCACTCGTTCCTTTTTATCTAGTTGTATGGTGTTTAGAGGTACTAATCACCGACCACAGAACGTTGATGACCTTAAAATTACACCGTTTACAATCTTGGACGAGGTTGGTGAAAGGAGATTGGTGGCGTGTTTATGTTTCAACAAGCGATCTTTAATGGCGTAATTTAGTGTTCATAGTATCGTAGATATTACCTGAAACGAACATAAGATAATTAATTATTATAAATATACTTTAAAAAAACAAGAACAATCTAATATTTACAATAGAAAGTCTTACGAAGAACATTAAAAATTAGTAATCTAAAATAAAAACAGTTGTTCGAAAGCAATGATGTGAAATAAGCTATGAAAGTTATACAAACGTAGCTTAATAATCACAACAATACAAATGGAATAATACTAACAATATAAATATTGACAATATTAATGATAATACCAAGTATAAACAATACTAATAATACAAATATAGCGAATATTAAAGTTAACTAAGCATTGTTAATAATACAAGAGAGGAATAAATGATGAAATATAAGCTAAGTGATAAATGATTCGTGAGGCCGAGCTACGTGGAGTTCACGTGGGGAGGTTATACGTGGTCGGAAAAAGCATGCATGGAGTGGGGCAGAGGCCACATAGGTCGGCGTATGTCAACTGGAAAGTAATGGAAACATCCAATCAAATCTTGCTTTAGAAAAAAGTGAATGCGTGGAGGTCGAATCGTGGTCAACCAGGTAGATGACTCATGGTTGGTCATACTACACATGGTCGTGGCTCTTCACATGCATGATGACACACTGAGAATCATAGAAAATGAGGAATATATAATTGGCTATGCTGCCACAAGCACTGTTTATAAATGTGATCGAAAGATTTGGAAGCCAATCGCTATATAGAGATACTATACAATAACGACTCAAAAGGCCTGTGTGGATTTGAGATTGAGTTGGGAGTTTGCATGGATAGTCACGACTCACAAAGCCGTGTGAATTTGAAACTGATTTGGAAATAGTTGGAAGAAAATTGGGGTCGTGTGAATCTATTTAAATGTGTTCTAAAGAAGTGTAAGCCAATCGCAATAGAGAGATTGTACAGTCACGACCCACAAAGCTGCATGAATTTGAAACTGAGCTAGAAACAAATGGAAGCATCATGCATCTGAATCTTATGAGTCTGCGTGGATATTCACTTCAATTTATAAGAAAATCACTTATACAAAGCCTGTGTGGATTTAAAACTGAACTGACAACAATTGGATGTGTAAGCATCGAGATTTTATGAATCTGAGTAGCAGTTGTTCTTTCTGTTTCCTTCACCATTCAGTATTGTGCTAAGTCCCAAATAAAGGGTGGGAAGAGTTGTTGGGAGAGCAAGTCAGGCACGTCTGGAGAGAAAGCGGGAGAGGATCCACGTGGTTGGAGAGGGCCTGCGTGGATTGGTTGGCCGAAGCAAGGTGAGGGTTGGTCGAGTTGCGTGGTTTAGGGAGCTCAGGGATTGTCTATGTGGAGGTGGCCGAGCTGGCCGTGTGAGGGATTGACGTGGAGAGGTAGCCGGATGAGATCAGATGGAATTTGAGTTGGTGGAAGAGAGATGGATGACCCAGGTGGAGATTGTGGAAGCAAGAACTTGCAGAAGAAAGGGAGATGGGGGCACCGAGTGGCCTGGGATGGTATTGTGAGGATGGTTCACCGAGGAGCTGAATCGAGGAGGCACAGGCAAAGAGGCACAATGGCCGAAGGAGAGGAGAGGATGTAGCTCGGGTAGGGAGGGAGAGTGTTAGATTAGATAGGTGGGGAGTTGTTGGAGGTGAGGTAGAGAGCTTAGTGATAACTAGGGGAATGTGTAATTAGGATAATAATTTTTTTTAATTTAATTTAATTTAATAATAATTATATATATATTTAATTTGAATTTTTAATTAATATTATTTATTTAATAATAAAAACAAACATGATATGAAATATAAACAACCAAATAACAAATTTTTGAACACAACAAAAATTACGTACCTCGAAGATGACCAAAACTGGAATAATTATAAACAATAAAATGATGAGAATATTATTACTGTGAGAAGAATGTGAGAACCAACACCTGTACAAGATGAGAAAAGGAAAAAAACAATGACCAAAACTTGAATCTGGTCCCACTGGCATGCCATAATGTTGCACAGAAACTTCATTCTCACCCAAGATGAATGTCGTTCTCTGAAGCCACCAAAGAACCTCGAATGATGGAGGGCTTAAGGTGCCTTGGATGTGGATGTAGATCTGCAGGCGCCAAATAGATAGATGTGAAAATGTCTACAAAACTAAAACAAATACGATTAGATAACAATATGCAGGGGTTTCCCAGATAACGTCGGTTCCAAGAAGTTATCAACTTCCTTGGAGGATGTCAACCCCGTGTCCAAAAAGATGGAAATAAATGATGAACAGTAGATAGCATGTAGAAGCAAAGAAATATAAAATGCCAAGTAAATGGAATGATGAGGGCACTTAGTTGGTGCTTTGATATGGAGATGAAATGGGCATCAAGATGGCAAGATGATGAACAATGTCAAATATTTCTCCAACACTCCTCACCTCTAACTTCTAACAATGGAAAAGGTTTGCCTTGACCTCAAACTTGCAAAACTTATTTCAGAATTTTCTTATTATTTCTAAAACTTATTCAGATTGTCTTATTATTTCTAAGACTTGATTGAAAGAAGGGAAGAAGGAATGCATATATAATATGGGGAGGGGGTTAACTGAGGGATATTAGATAACCTTAGTTTACAAAATTAACCTTGATTAAGAGATATGATTTAAGTGATAATGGATTTGATTTGAGGAGGGGCTCATGCTTTGAATTATGTAATGTCCCCTTTTCGAGACATTATTAATATTTATTTTTCATTTGCATTGTAACCCCTTGGCATGCCTAGCACTACAAGTGGGAGTCTCTTTAGTTAGTTTAATGTGCACATAGGTTAGTTATTTTTATTTATTTAATTAAATAAATAAATAAAGTGCACATAGTCTTAGTATTAAATATTTTAATGAGAGTTTATGTTTTCCCTCCAAAAGGGAAAGGTCGGTCTTTATTGGATATTGCACCCCTTAGTTCTATAAAAGGGAGGTCGCATTTCCTTAGAGGGTATGTTGATGAATTATTGATTTCACTCCATGCTTGGAGAATTGGGATGTATGCCCTAGTTCTTGCATTGATCTCTCTCTTATTTGGATCCATTATTGAAGATTATTGAAGACTCCATTGTTCTTTCCATTTTGCTCTCTTGTGTTGAAGGTGTTTATGCATGATATTTTCTCTCTAGCTTTGGTGACTTGTCTAGGGTATTGGCGCATTTTATTGAGGGTAAAATCTGCATGTTATTGAATATTTTGAAGGGTTCTAAGAGCTGGAAATAATTTACATGTTTTATGCTAACCCTAGCGACTGGTTTGGGGATTTTGGGGCTATTTTAGAGGGTCTTCGGTGATCTAAAAATTCAGATTTTAATATCTTTGGAAAGCTCTTGAATTATAGATTATTCTGCATTTTATTTCACGGAAAAGATGAAGTATTGAGCAAGTTATGAATTTTCCAAGTTTCAGTTGTTTGTGTCAAGGTTTTAACTACACGTTTCAGATTTCGTAGGTTGATTTGCATGCCTTCTACTTATTCAAAAATTGTGATCTATAGCTTGTTGGAAAGCTAAAAATATGAAGAATATTTTGGCATTGGTTTGATAAAAAAATATTAGACGGTGAAGGAGTTATTAATTTTTGAAGTTTGTAGCAGTCTAGTAGATTTATTAATTAATTACTTGCTATATGTAATTTCAAATTTGAAGTGATTAATTTCCTAAATGGTTCTCCCATCTAGTCCACCACCTTGGCTCACTCTAACCCTATTTGGGTTGTATTGAAACTAACATTAGATTATTTGAGGTCGAACTAGGAGGGTTTAGTCCTTCTAGAGTCGATTCAATGAATTAATTTGCATATTTGGATAATATCCCAAAGGGGATATTACAAATTATTATGTAAAATAAAAATGATGTGATATTGAGTGGGGAGAATGATGGAAAAGGTTAGGTGTAATAGTGCATCCCATGTGGATTATTTTTCACTATTATATTTTTGAGTGGGTTGTTGGATTGTGAATGTTTTTGGGTATATAATTTTGGGGTATTGATTTTTAGGTGAGATAATAGATTTGATTTGATTGAGTGGGGTCCATGTGGGTTCATGATTTGGAGGATTAGGTGTAATAGTGGATGTGATGGGGATGAGTGGGGTGCATGATGTGGATGATTTTGGAGCATTTTCTTAGTATGTGAGGTGATGTTATTTAGGTTAATAATATTAATTATGAAAGGGGATTACATGGAATCCATTAACACATAATGATGATTAATGATTGAAGGGGATTAATTAATTACTTAAAGGTAATTGTGTTTTTGATGGGAATGGGATTTAGTTTAGGGAAAAAGGAATCAAGAGGGTAAGTGTAACGAAGGAGAGTAAATCCGGGGTGAAGGAGAGGAGCTACACCAAAAACGGCGTCTACACAAATATATCTCGCAACTCTCCAACCAATCTCACTTACCCATGCCACATGCCTTGTCTCCACCGGTTTTCTTCCCAAGGACCATGAAACACCACCAAACCTTTAAGAACTGACCTAGAAATCATTAATCACCTTATTTGCACAACCATCATGCTACTATCATGATCCAATGAGAATGATCAGCCCCAAAACTCATACCTCCAACTCATTTTACATGCTCTAGGACTAGGAATAGGCCTATGATGCAGCCTAAAATTTACCACGAATAACCCAAGCACGTTGGCACATCACCCATCCTGAGTTGAGCACTCACCTAAAGCGCGGAAAGGTATCGGGCCCGTCCTTAGATTTTTTTGTGCAAGATGTGAACATGATGAAGATATAATGCATTCAGATCCATAAATAACATAAACATTCCACAGAGCATATTCCAGATCTAGATCTTAAAGAATCATGAATCAAATGCGATAAACATAATGAAATCAACCATGTAAGAACTAGTTACATTCATGTTTAACACCATTATTTACCCGATACACTCCATTATATTAAACATAGTAAATATTGAAGCTTTTACAATAAATAGTAACATAAATTTATGTGTGCATCGATCTGGTAGCATAACTCTCTGATAGCTCATACATAGTGTCTCCTAACTACACAAATTAATACATATTTATAAGGGTGGGGACTTGCCCTTCACCGCTTACGCACTTCCCAAAATAGGTCGCATGTTGAAAATAGTCATGCGCCTTTACAATAACATACACACATGCAAGTGCACTAATAATAGATCTCTTATAGTTAAATGACAGTAGTAATCCTATTATTAACTTGAACTCATGCATGGCACTTAGTAGATGCTCTTCCCAAAATAGCATTTGCGTGTCGCGTAAGTCTCCATCTTGTTGTGTGCTCCGTACGCTATCTCCAAAAATAGCCCGTAATCATGAAAATGGCTAAGTCTCAAATCAATATGTCTTTTATGCGCATTTCCTTCCCTATCCTTTTGTGCCTTCAAATATGCCTTTCTCCGTGAATCTTCTATGTGCCCTCTCCTTACATGCGTCATATTTTTGTCTACTCAACAGACCTAAAATGACTACTTCACACCATGACAAACTATGAACTCTTAACTGACTACATTGACCTCATACCGACTCTTAGACACCCTTAAAACATCATATGAACCATGGATGTCCTTATGATAACCTTCATAGTTATCTCATGACCATCCATGCTTGCATCCCATGCCTGACATTATATCACTTCACCAAAACTAGACACTACCAATTAACCTTCATGTTTTACACTTTGTAAGACACCTCATGGAGACTGATATGACACCTACACACCCTTTACCATAAATTGACTTGACATCAATGACAACACTAACACACAATGGCCAACAATATCCCCTTTGTCATTGATGGCAACCTCGAGACAAAACACACTTGCATGACCTCATTTCAACATTTTTATGCTTCTCTCCCCTTTGACATCTATGAAAAAGGATATATCGGCAACAAGACATGGAAAATGATAACACAAGACTAGACACAATGGAAACAAATGAAAAAATGACAAACTTACTTGACTCAGTGACTCCCCCTTGTATGTACTTTCTCCTTTCTCGACCTTATTCAACGGCATATGATGATCCATGGACCTGAACACAGCTGCCACCGAAAATATATCCACTTTACTTTGTCATTATTCACTAGGTCTATTTCATGCTCAAAACCAAGTTTTACTTTACAAAACTCTTTTTTGCCTTCTTCAAGCATGAAATCACAAGATAGTTCCTTAGAAAAATGTACACAACTCATCCACACATGTCAACAAGCATAATGAATTTGAAATATCATCTTATCTTTTTCATTGATCTATCTCAAATTGATAAGGCATGTAGACTTACTTACCTATACCATATCTTGGTTACAATCCTTTAGGGTTGAGATCCCTAAAACTAACCATCAATTCAATTTAGACCAACTTTTCAAAGCTCTAAACACATATACATCATGAAGTAGCTCCTTATGACTCCCCCTAGGTTTGTGCTACCCATATCTTACAGAAAACACAAGATTAGGATCTCTTACCTTGATTTCAAGTTATGTAGATGGATCAACACTAACTCTTCTTCCCTGAAACAATTCTTCAATGTATTCATCCTTATTTATAAACAAATGCATCCTTCTTGAACACATGGCTTACATCTCAAACCATTGTACATGTAGCCATCCTTCACTTTGTTATGCAAGCCTTCTTGGCATCTTCCATTCATCTTATTATGAATCCTTTATGATTAGACCAACATTAAGTACATACCGGCTCCCCTTTTCTTGATAACCTTTCTCAAACTTGTACCTCATTATTATGGAACAATACCATGTTATTGAAATCTATTTGAGCATATGACTTACTTTACTTAGACATAATACACGTAAATATAGCTAACTCTATCTTCTTAGCACATCTAGGCACCTTTTGCATCTAGTAGGAAGTCAAAACTAACTTCCCATGTCTCGGTAAGTCTCCTCATATCTATATCTCATTTTTTTAGTTCAAAAGCATGCCAATTATACCTTTTCATGTTGTAAATTCCTCTTCATAGTGTCTTCATAGATCTTTTCAAGACCTTATATACTCCTGCTCAACAACATCAAACTCAAAATATACAAACTTGGACCTTGAAATAAGACTAGCTTGACTTGCAAAATAAAGTACACACCTTCACCGACCTATAGCACCACATTTTTTCCCTTCATAGACACTTAAATTGTCAAGTGATAATGTTCCCTTACTATGATGCATTAACACAAACTTTATGACCATGTACCCTTTATAAATTCATTTCTCATAAATAATGAGCATTTAGACTACTTCACAACATAAACCATCACATTGAGAAACCCTAATTTTTAAAATTTGAGGTCACCTATTTGTCCTCGAGACCACTATAGCACTTCTATGAATGAAATGATAATACCTCGGTTTGATGATGTCCTTGCACATATTTCAACCTCTCATCTATATCTAACTCTTTATTCCATGTCCAAAGGAGTTTGGAAAACATGTAGTCATCTTAATTTCATGCTAATGACACTCCTTCTTACATGTAGCCATAATTTTACACTTGCACAACACATACTCTTGGTGGATTCAACTCATAACCTTTCATGGTCATAAACTTGCCTAAAACACACTTCATATACTTTACCATTTCTTAAAGTAACATCATACCTTGTCTTGAAGCATTGAACTTCTTGAAGGTTCTAGCTTGTGTAGCATACCTTCATAGTCTTGTAATGCATGCCTCATTATGCATACACAAAATCCTTAACATTTGAATGCGCATAAATATTCCACATATTTCATATCACTGGTAGGCTATGACCGAATGACTTCGGAAGGGTAGAAGTTGACTATCTATCTGTCTTGACATGCTTGGGAAGTGTATTAGGGCACCCAGGGTGCCACTGGTCTAAATTTTGGGCACTAGGATTTGTGAAAAAGCTCACGACTTGTGTTTGGTAGTGTCGTAAGGATATCTAAACCCTACTTGTATGTCTCGCACTTGATTTGCTGGATGAACTGAATAATGACCTGTAAAATAAAAGGTTAGTGGGGTTGATTGTCCTTAGCCCAAACTAGTGGACTTATCACAAAGCATTACACTACATTCACGGACCCTAATGTAGTTCCGGTGTGTATGTGTGTAAAATTTTGTGCCTAGGATGCCCTAGCGCTTGATGACATGATAATAAGGGGCAATAACTAGATGTAAAATGCAAAATAATGGATGGAATGGAAAGAATACAACCTTTCCCCTTATGTTTGTGTGATGTAGATGTAGAAGAATCCCAAATGTAGTCCCTTGCCTTAGTAGATAGTTTCCCTTGATGTGTGTGATGTCTCACCCATAATGTAGTGAGTATGTTTTGTTTATATAGGGATATCTTTCTCAAATTTCGACACTTGGTGACCCAAAGCAATGATCTATGACCTAGGGTAATACACGGGCTAAATGTTAAGACCAACCTAAAATAAAGAAATTAAGATTATAATGACACGGGCATCTAAAATCACAAACCAGGGCACCCAGGCGCCCAGGTCAGAACCCTAGGCACCCTAGCGTAGACCTAAAGACAACAACTGAACAAATTACAACATCTGAGACACCCTAAAAGATGGCCAAAACTATAGAGACAATTGAAAATTGAACAAGACAAAACACAATGACACACGACTAAGCGACTGAAGACCTAGAGATGGGTCACTAGTGAATAGTTTTATCACACAAGATCCATATATGAATTAACATACCCGATGGTATAAATGTAATAGTAAGTGTGTGATTTTGTGACTACACAACCATCTCGCTTTGACCATGAAGTCCCACATACTATCCAACACATTAACAAACAAATCTCAAACCTAACATCCTACCTTAACCAATCCTTTTCGTTCCATCTAAACCAGCGATCCCATATTTATCCTAATATCTTAAAAACCATCCAACACTTAAGTAACAAATATCGATCTTCAATCTTCAATCTTCAATCTTGAATAAACCAATCACCCCTAAACTATCATCCCCAACCAATCCCATCCACAATGTCCCCTTTCTAAGATCCCTACCCCTCATCCCATTGACCTCCTCCTCCGAGGAACCCAAATCATCTCAATCCACACCCTAATCTAATCAACATAAATCATCATCCCAACAAGCCGGTTTCATCGACTTTGACCATCTCACTAACTTTGACCTGACCAAGATGACCTCCTTTGTATCCTTTGCTAATCTATCCACCCATCCCAAACCCACACAACCATCCCAAATCCCAACCTCTGAATCCCTACCAATCATCATAGCAACACCTTCCTACCATCAAAACTCATGTGGATAATCCACCACCATCCAAAATCTCAACTCCTAAATCTAATCATCATAAAACCTATCATCGAGTCCCATTTACATACCCATAACAACCCTAACAACTTCATCGACAATCATCATCTTCCACATATCATCTTAGTCCTCCATCCTCGCCATCTTCATCATCCCAATCCAATCCTACGAACTTTCTCTCCTAGATAGTCCCACATCCCCTAACCCAACATCAAATTAAGCATTTAAGCTTATCTCATCCCCTCCATCACCTAAGCCCAATACCTTCTCATCCATCATGACTTCTAAGTCAATCTCATCCCCTTCCCCCCCGATCCTAATGTGGATCTTACACAACCCTCATCCTCTTTATCCACACCTAATCATGTTTTACCCCCTTCATCACCTAAACCTAACACTATTCTATCCTCTAATCCTATTTAAAATCCACCATCCCCCAATTCTAAAACATCTAACGTGACTTGTACATCACTAACTCCTAAACCTAATAAATCCAATCCTAATCCTACCCAATCTAATGAGGCTCCTATACCTTCATCTACTTCATCCACCAAATCGACCAAATCTAATGAGGTTCCTACACCGCATCCATCTCCCAAATCCCATCTAACTAATCTTAAATCACCCAAATCTAATGTGAACCCCATATCACACCCATCCCCTTCATCTACATCTACTAATCCCAAATAATATAATCCTAAGCCAAAACCATTTACCTCAAAACCACATACTCAAAACAATCCAAAATAAACTAAATCTACTTGACCTCCAAACCTAAAACGTCCACTTTTGGCCCCATGCCTAATCCATCCCCTTCATCTTCTAAGCCTAATTCATCTCATAAATCTAAATCAACCAACACATCTCATTATCTACCCCATCCCGCACCTTTACTTCCTACCCCCAAAACCATTTAACCCAAACCACTTCACTCCTTTAGGATAATCCTTGACCACCATCTTCCATCGTCTCAAAACATTCAACATGATCATTCATCCCCTTATTAAAATCCCACAAACAAAACCTTCCCAAACCATCTTGGTATTAAGAACATTATTATCGTGACTTCCATCGCACCCATGGACATTTGACCAATCATTGCATGTAATTTTGGTCTTATGTCCAAAACCTCATTAACCAAGGAATTCTTATCCTTGTATCTCTCTATCCACCACCTTTTCATCCCAATCCTATCCCTAACCATCGTCCATCATCCAAATCCCACTCAACATCCAAACATTATCATCCATCCAAATCTCATCATACATTTAAATGTCCCTCACCAACCAAAACCAATTACTATCTCACCTCTAATCCTTTGTTAAGTTCGACCCCTTAGTGGATGAAAAATTACAACCCCGGATCTCATGATGACCACATGACATCATCTTCCCCATCCACTTCATATCTTATAGCCAAAAATATGTTCACTAATATGAAACATCAAGGTAAAGGCATGGGCATCCATGAACAAGACATTCTCTCTTCATCAAAATCCGGGTCATTTAGGCTTAGAATATAAACCTAACACTAACAACGTCCCTTCCACTACTTCGTTGCAACGCATTTTTACCACTCCTCTTGTCGATCCTACCATCCTAACCACTTAACTCATAGCAAATCATTTAATCCCCAAATACCAAACACCTAAAAATGGATTGAGCATGTAATTCTTCGCTGCACACGGATGTGCTTTCCTTCCCACCCATCCTCCTTACATCTAACATCTACATCCATTTACATCTAATCCATTCTTATCATCACATCCACTCATATCCTCTTCTAATCCATTCATTTGAACACTTGATCAACTTGCTCACACATGTTGTAAGATAATAGTACCTGAAGTGCTGACAATATGACCTTGTCTATCTTTACCTACAATATTCAAGCACACTTGTCCTCCTAGAGATCCACACACTTTAACATACTCAATTAACTTGTGGTGAAGACCCTTGGGTGTGTCTGTTGACACTCTAGCTAATGTCATCTCCACATTCATTTCCATCCCCATCAAGCCACTAGTGATTCTTAACCCATTGAGAGTTGTCAAGAGTGGATGCTCTTTGTGCGAGAAAATACAAATATCAAAAATAAAAAAATCTCTCTAGGACTATGGACGCCTAGCTCACGGTAGAGAGCAATGTTGTGACAAGAATTAGATGCATCTTCGTTGGGGCTATGGATGTCTGGCATAGAAGTGGAGAAATGCACGACTTAGCTGTATACATGTACCCTCCATTCACCTATTTTATTTAATCTCTCCCTATACATTGGCTAGTTTGTCTTTAGACACTACCCATTAAGTCTTCACTTCAGTGGTAATTAACCATCAAAATCACACAAACTTTGATCTCGCAGAGACATGGGCTTGTATGTTGTCAAGTATTGTTTAGACTTTGGTCACACTTTTGTTGTAGGCCAACTCTTTCCTTATAACATGTTCCATTAGGCTCATCTTTTTTCATCACGATGTCATTTTCCTTCCATCTGTCTGTTGGTCCAAAATCATTGGGTGGGCGAGATCTATGGATAGACTAGCCAAGCAAAGGTGTAGGGCATAACCCTCTCTTTGAGACAACAAAACAAACCGGTTTATTACTATTCTACTGCGGGAATGCTGCGCAAGTCCTACAAAGATATTCTACCTTCGGGGGTTTGGGAGATCTATCTTTGGACTTAAGGGAGTGGGACTAGCGGGAGAAGAGGAACGGCGGAAGAAGAAGGAGCAACTACAGTGTACTCGGGGAAATGGGTTGAGACGCTTGGCAGTGGCATTGATAAAGAAACCAAACCTCCAATGCTCACAGGGGTAGGAGCTACTGTAGGAGAGGAAACTATGGGGGCGAAGGAGCTGAGAGATGAGGGAAGAAATACTGGGGGACAGCTCCGTGAGGGAAGAGAAGATGGAGGAAGAGGAAGGGGGAACAATAGAAGATGGGGAGAAAGACGTAACTGAGAGCAGTTGCTTGGCGACTTTGAGGAGGAAGGAGGAGCGGGGAGATGGGATGGAAGGAATTTCAACGGTTGTAGCGGTGGCGAACATCCTCGAGTGGATGTGCCGTTGGAACACTGCACCGCTGCTCTTTCTCTAGAGATATCGCGTGGTTTCGACCTATTCTGGGCGGCGGAAGGAGGACTCTTGGGAGCTTGCTCCTAAGTAGCTCCAGACCCCCTTCCTTGTCTTTTCCTTTACCCTTTGCAAATGCTTCGGCTTAGCGGGTGCATTACCCGAGGAGGCGTGGTGAAGTCTACCCCCAGAGGTAGATGAGACCATTGAACTGCACCACTGATATTTAGTATGCGATGTAAAGTGCCTTTTACCCTCTCTTGATAGTCCGAGGTGCCTTTTTCCATCTATCTCAAAGAAATGGCGATTGTCCCCGTCCGTATCTAGATATACCTGATCAACTTCTTGATCAGTCGTTTGGAAACCTTTCGGAACAATGGCCACACCATACTGGATGATCTCTGCCAAGGCCAGGCGGGAGTGATCCTTTCTTCTAAGCTCGACCTCATGATAGAGATCGATATAGACATCCTCGATCATGGGACGTGGATTGGATCGAGCTTTGCCTTTGGGAGGCAATTTCGTGGATCGAAGGTTGGCCTTGCTGGGAAATTGTGCTTTAGGTTGAGCAGCTCTAGTTCTGTAAACATTTCCCGGGCTTTGGTGTGAGAAGTGCATGTGTACCTGCCCACCATGAGGGGGAATGGAGTTCCACCCTTCTTTCTCTTTAGGCACTTCTCATGATACGTGATGAGCTATCAGATAGCTCCAATAGGATTAACTTAGGGCCTGCATATCTTGGCAACTTGGTGGGCTCCCCCAAGAAGTTGGCGGCTCTGAGATAAGTAAAAGTGGGGAATTGTGTAAACAATGCCCCCACTTCTCTGTTGCGGTCACAATGCTCTTGGTCATTCGACCGTGAGTCATATTTGGCCTCAATAGGCAGATGATGCCATAGAAGAAGGCATCGTTGATCTTGCTAAACTGCGGAATGTTGTTCTCCAGTTTCAACTCTGGATAATATTCGTATATTTTTACCCTGGGCCATACCCGCATCGGCTCATCTTTGGGTAATCTCTCTCGAGGCAGTGGCGTAGACCACGTAGGAGTTCATGTAGAACCTCCCTGTTGTTGAGAGTTGTTGGAGTTGCTCAGAGATGGTGGTGCCGTTGATGATTTATGCCCACGTAAAATGCTGATTAGGCATGTTTTTATTCATCGTTTCCAAATACCTGAGCATCCATTTGTGGAAGTAATGGGAATCAGGAAGCCCAAAAACCCTACTCAA
This sequence comes from Taxus wallichiana var. yunnanensis, assembly GCA_018340775.1. Taxonomy (NCBI): domain Eukaryota; kingdom Viridiplantae; phylum Streptophyta; class Pinopsida; order Cupressales; family Taxaceae; genus Taxus; species Taxus wallichiana. Next base: position 7,611,663 of record JADAXU010000142.1, on the reverse strand, counting down.
GAAGGTAATGGTGTCGCTTGCTCCTCCGAAGGTCATCTGCAATGAATAACACGGGCCACCTGGTTATTACCTTCTTATTCTTTAGATAAACCTCGTTCATGAGCTGCATACATTTGTCCTCATTTTCATCCCATGCTTTAATGCAGTCTTCTTGACTTACGGCCACAAAGTGCCGGTGGTGGGGGATACCTAGCATGATTTCGAAGTGTCGGGCAGTGAGGTTGATTATAACCTCCCCTTCTCATTCTCGACACACCTTGTGTCTTTGTTATAGCAACGGGCCACCACCATCATGAACTCATTTCACCGCGCTAACGGGGATTTCCCAGTGAAAGTGCGAGACCACTTTGCCCACTAGTTTTTTTCCATCCATGTTGGTGCTATGACCCTTGCAGTTACGGCCCAAAATATTCCATGTCTATATGGCCAAGTTCGGCATCTCTGATGTCTAAGTCACATTCTGCATGGGACTCGGGCATCCTGACCCTTTGATACTTATATTTCATTTCTTCCTCTGTGAGTTTGGCCTTACCCTTTGACTTGGTTGGCCTCTTACTTGATGTAGACATATGCGATTCCGAGTTCAGCTGCTGATCTGCAAGAAGAAGTGTGAGGTCCAACGTAGAAGAGCCATGTTAGCCATTAGATCTTCCATCAAAGCTTTACAGAATGAGGAGTTAGCAATTTAAAATATTAGGGTGCGGGCGCGGGAAAACTACTGACTGCGAGGCTCAAAAAAGCAAGGCGCATTGATGCAGAGTGTTGCAAGGAAGAAAACAACACCAAAGGCGCAAGCGCAAGAATACTACATGCTGAACATTCGGTGTTGATGTAGAAGGATTTCTTGTTGTGCCGTTGTGTAGGATTTAAAGCGGAGTGCGAAATAATTTTTGTGTTGCGTAGGCGGCGGGATGCGCCCGAATGCTGCGCAAATATTGATCGTGTTGCAAATAGTTTTGGTGTGCGAAGGATGTGGGATTAAAGGGTGTATCATCTTAGTGCGACTTTAGGTGCGCGAGGGCTTTTTAGCTTTAGCCAACGCAGAAAATTTTACATGTCATACATGTTGGTGTATCCGGAGTTGCGCCGTGCCTTGTTTGAGTTTTAAGGGTTTGTAAAGGGCGCGAGAAGATTACATCTTTGCGAGCGAGGGGAGCAGTGTGCCCTTTGGCATGACTGTGTTTTATGTAACAATGATGGCGTTTGCACCAAGGGAAAACCACGGCTGTGGATTGTGATATCTTCGGATTTCTTCTTTTTCGATTGGTTTATGTGGTTTTCAGGGCTCTTTCAACATGGATTTAACAGTAAGGGGAATAGAGTAAAGAGGATCTTGCGTCATTTACGAGACAAAGCCCCTCAAACCAATGAGATCGGAAGGAGGGTAAAACTAGTTTGGGGGAGAGAGAAGATTGCAAAATAGGCTTGGAGGGTTTAGGTTTCTTCAGATTCATTTTATTATTATTCCACAAACAACCAAACCAAAACAAAAACCACAAGAAAAGTAAGGACCACCTACCCTGGGATATATAGACTGGAAGAAACGATGTGGGGCCCATGAATGCAACGCAAAATGACACGAGGATGACAGGGCGGCAGTGCGGAGGAATAAACTTTTCACGTGTTTTGATAATCGTGAAAATGACATATCGGATGCACTATTTATAGCGAAAAGGTGCGATAAATGCGTCGCTGACCATTTTCAAAGGGCACACAAAATAGCATGCCAACATGAAACTACTTGCGCCTTTGGCACAAATTTGGGACTATCAACATGGGGTTTTTAGTGCCTTGGCGCACCGCTTAAGGTGCAACATTTTTAGTGTCGACAAGTTGGCGCATGCGCCTCGGCTGAGTTAGAAGAAGGGCGCAACATGGGGAGGCGCAACATTTTTTTTGTTGACACGACAGAGAGTGCACCAAAGGTGCAGAAGAGGGCACATATACATTTGATGTTGCATGAACAAAATCATGCCCAGCCAAAAAGGACCAAAATGACTAAGTTCGAAAAACCAGATTCTCTGGAAAGGGATTTTAGGCCATTTGAATGCTAAGGGACCTCGGCGAAACCAAAACAAAATTTTGGTATGGTTACCTGTAAAATTTCCCTTGTCAATTTTACAGGATAACACTATCACATCCACATCCTTTTTCCTTGGATCAAACATCCATGGGTAGATGATGATCCTTTCCCTTTTATCTAATCCTCCTCATATCCCCTTTGAACCGTCATCATCATGGTAGATGGGGAATCCTTACTCCCATACACTAGGGGCATTATCCATTTTAGATACCCCTCACTTCCCATCTTACCCTTCACCTAGGGAAAATTGAACCCATCCATCCATCCACACAGGACACCCTAATTCACACTTGGGGGCACTCCTCATCTATCCATCAATCCATCCCCCAATACCCATGGGAATATCTTATCATCTTCCATATCCCCCATCTTATCCTATCCCACATCCCTCATCCTATCTATCTCCCATCCCACATCCCATATAATCCTAACCAATCAACTCATCCCTATCCTATCTAACCTATCCATTTTCCCTCAAATCCTTCCCTTTCATCCTACAACATGCTTTGGGACTTACATGAGAAAATTGCATTTGATTAACTAAAAATGGGGATAATGTGTAGTTAATCTAATCTAGAACAAAAAGTAAAGATAGTAAATGACTATGGAAAATGACCCAAACAACTATGAAAATGGAAATGCTAAACCCTAGAGTACTAAGAAAGTTAGAATGAACTCGAGTTGATAAGAGAAGCTCATTGGACCGTGTCACATAAATGACTAGGAGGAACATGAAGCAATACGACTATGCAGAGGTCCCGAAAAGGATGGATCAAGAGCTATCTAGCTGGACTGGAGCGCCTGGAGAGGGACAGGGGTGCCTACGAGTGCTCTGGTCTATAAAATGGGCACCCTAGTTTATGTAAAAGATGCGGAACTAAGTTTCATATGCACGGCGAGGTGATGCGAAACCCTCATTGTTTGTTGTATTAGATTCACTACATTGTGTCGGTGTTGTTGATAAGCCAAGATGTATAGAAGACCTGCAAAAGACCAAAGAGGAGTATCAAAACCCTAAAAAAGAAGAATACAAATGAATGGGTCAGATTGACCTCAGCTGCCACAACAATGGGCTTATTAACTAAGTGTTATAATACATTTTAGACCCAAATGTAGTTTTGATGTGTGTGTGCATCATGTGCCCTAGGCGCTCTTGTGTCAATCACACTTTGTGAAGTAGCAAGCAAAATAACTAGATGTAAAAATGTAGTAGAATGGTGCATGAGATATAATAGAATCCCTCCCCCTATGCTTGTGTGATGCGGATGAACCAACCTTGTACTTGTGATGGAGATAATGGATGCAAATGATCTTCAAATGGATGCAACTCAAGGTGGATGGTAGTAGTGACCAGTGCTTGGTCCCTCATTATGATCTCATAACTCTATATTTATAGGGTTCTCTTGATCTAATTTCATAATTAACCACGAAATGGTTGACCACCAAAAAGATAAAGATCTCAAACGGCTAGAAAGAGCCCAAAAAGTGGCAAGAAAGTGTGAAAAGGATCGGGCACCCCTGGTGGGATCAGGTACCCATGGGCACCCAGTACTAATCTGGGCACCCCAGTCGAGGCTAAAATAATGCAAAATGATGAAAGATGACTAGGCATGTGGGTGCAAGAGGTCGGGAATGAAGAAAGAAAATAAAATAAGATGGCCAAAAGATGGGGGTTAATTAGTACTTTCTTCACTCAAAACCTTCTAAATAGTAGTATGAGACTAGGACTAAATAATGTCTAAAGTGCATGATTTTATGTCTACATTTTCCCCCACTTTATGTTGGTGAGCGGAAAGCTTGGTAACATAAAGTAGATAGAGATGCGTACCTGATGTCCATGAAGATTGTAGTAGAAAACATGCCGAAGGACTAGACAAAGCGTGGAATGACAAAAAGATGATGGAGCATGGAAACTAAAGATGAAAAAGTGCAAAAAAGTGATGAGAGTGAACCTAGGGTGGAAACACGTGTGTAATTGCTAATGTGTGTGATGTACCTACATGGTTAGTATGGTGTGTGTTTGCCCATGAAAATGTTTTGTTGACGTCATTGTTGTTGTTGTTGCCCCCATTTGATTGCTTGTTTCTCATATGACCGGACTTACAAGGAGAAAATGATCAAGTAGTCAAATATGTATGTGTGTATGTGTATCTATGTATGTATGTGAAAAAAATGTAATGTAAAAGACGGATGTAAAAGTATGTAAATGTAAAATACGTAAATGAAAGAGTGTAAATGGAACATGTGCACCTAATCCATGTCGAGAAAGAGAGTTTAGAAGGATATCTTGTACTGCGAGTTTTTTGGGTGATCTCACGCTACCTTGGCTGAAGAAGTGTAGGGAGAAAGTTACATTATTCTCCTTCCTGTAACTTCTTCCCTTGAATGTGTGTGAAGAGATCTTTGTATGTCCTAGTTTTTTGGGTGATCGACACCACTGGCCGAAGTAGTGTAGGAGGCACACCCACTTGTAACCTCTAACCTTTATGCTTCTTCCTAGAATGCTAAGGACACAATGTCATGTAAAAGTCCTTTGTGTATGGGGTTCTGTAGATTGGTCTGAACCCACTCGTTGTATGTAACCCAAAATTACAAGGGCGTAAACTGCACCAAACTAAACTTGTGTAATTATTTTGTGTAGAATGTAAAAACCCCAAATGATGCCCCCTCTTTGGGGCACATGCAACGTTGCTTGATAGGAGATTGTGACCCCAAAAGGACCAACCACATGTACTCTAAAATTCTACCTCGAGGAAAAGGAATGCATTTGGTAGAAACCAAGGCATGCACAAACAATAAGGCTAGCCAAAGACAAGTGTTAGTATGAACAAGCATGCATATAGAAAACAGTGTATAAGCTACGCAAACAATGTATAAGCTACCAAGAAAAGTAGTAATGTAAACATGCAAAGAAGACAAAGTAAGCCACACAAAGCAGGCTTCAAACATGGGACATCACTCACGATGTCACAAGACACGTAAGTCCATCATGGCCATAACAAGTGTGCACAAAGGGCAATGCCCTTAAAAAAGAGCAAACAATAGAAAATCAATATAACAAACAAGTATGGAAGCAAATATGCCTACATAACAAATGATGCACATGAAGCACTGTTAGCACGTTAGAAAGATGACTAGTATGAAAAAGCATGTATAACCAAGTAATGTAAAGTGCTAAGTATAAAATGAAACAATAACACCTGTGAGAGATGAATGTGGATGCCCCCAGTGACTAGTGTAGGAAGGGTAGAAGGTGAGCATCTATGCTATGTGTAAGAGACATGTATCTATGATCACAACTAGAAAAGATGTGAACGCACATGTGTGGATGGTATAGATAAATGACATACAAGTTATCTAACTAGCATGTGTAATAAAGTGACCATGAACAAATAAAGTAAGCAAGAGTAAAAGTAACCATCGTATGCAGTATGTTGTGGATGGATGGAATGGAATGCAAAATGGAGTGATAGGAGAGACACGTGCCCCCCAAGTGAATGGAAATGTATGCAGTGAGGTTCATTTGGTTTTCCCCCTCAGCAGTCAAGAATGAACCACAAATGAGAGTGCATCATCAGGAAATGGTCGAATATTGTGTGTTGTGTCTAACATGCGTTATGATGAGTATGTATGTGTAGTGATGATGATATGCGACATATAGAAGAGATGTGCATGAACCTTATATCCTAAGTGTATATCATGACAAAATGAATATATGAGTGATGATTTATCCCTAAGCATATATCACTACTAGATGGATAGAGAAAGTGACAATGTGGCCTATAACGTGTGTCACTACAAGATGAATGGTAAGGAGTGGTGATGTAGCCTAAAGCATATACCACTACAAGATGAAAGAGTGAGTGACGATTTAGCCTATAGCGTGTGTCACTATCCTAGAAATGTCACATGATGGAAGGTCAAAATGAGACACATGTGAGTGTGATAAGGTCCATTTGATTTGTAAACCCTCGGTAGTCAAGTATGGATGAGGAACTAAAGTGTGTCATAGGGTAGTGAGTGCGCGCGTGTAGAAATATGATGTAGTATGTGTGATGATGATAGACGACCATATGGTGAATAAAATATGTAATGTATGATGTATAATATGTAATGCAGATAATGTATAATTTATAAGATGTAATGTATGATGTAGACTAATGAGTGTAAGATGTGTGTGATGTAGTATGTAAAATGCTAGACTCGTAGACCATGAAAGTGTTGTATATGTATGATGAAGACTAGTATGATGTGTATGTGTGATGATATGATGGATAGGATGCAATGCAAAAATGCATAGATAGACTAGTAGTGTGAAATGTGCGCTATGTGATGTGTATGATGAGTAGTATGTAATGTTAGATGTAAGTGTGACACATGTATGATGAATACGAGTACGATGTATGATGTATGGATATGCAAAGATTGAAATGGTATGGACTAAATGTATAATGTATGACGCAAGATGTAAAACACGATGTGTGGTGTCTATAGTGCAATATGTGGGGTTCATGTGTAGTAATCCCTCAACATTCAAGTGTGAACTGAAGCACAAGAGTGTGTCATCGGGTAATGACAACATGATAACGTATGTATGACTATGCAAGATGAGATGATGCTAAGATGAGGTATGTGTGAGTGCTAGGAGTGTAATGTAGTACTATGTAAGGATGTGAATGAATGATAATGCAAAAATGAGAGATGTGTTAATTCTAATGTGATGGGGGGGATGTGCGAGATGTTATGCCCCCTAAGTATAGAGGATGAAGAATTGATCATGTAATGTCATCTAAGAGATCATCAATTTTAGGGTCAAAATCATATGGATAAGCATTAGATACCTAATAAGCAATAATGTCTAGTTGATCACATAATGATCCATAAAGGCATAAGTTATACATGCCCATGGCATATTCCTCATTGGTAAATGAAGGAAGAGGACAACCATGTGCATACCAATGAGTAAGATTCTGTGTATATCCAAAAAAGGAACTATTGCTAATGAATATATGCCCAAAAGGCATGGGGAAAGAGATGTTTATATGATCATGATCAAGAGTGCCCCTAATGTAATCAAACCATGATTGTCCTAATGTAAGTGGCGAAGAAGGAGGAGTGCACGAGAGATAGAAAACACACGATAAACCATAAGCAATAATAATAGTGATAAAGCCATAATATAAATGAGGATCATGAGGAGGAGGATATAGGTCCTCAAAATCAAAACCGAATCGGGCTAAACCTCATGTGTACATATGTTGTGTCATCGCATGTAGGATCAAATGGAATATGTTCCCAATATGAGTCATTCATGAAGAGTGTGCAAGTGAATGGTGGGTGTGCTAATGTAGGTGGTACATGTGAAAGTGTAGGTGATAGAGTGACATCCATAGACTAGACATGCCCCTGATAAGGAATCATAACAGTAGTAGTAGTAGGTGGCATAGAAGAAACTATCTATCACATAAATGGTACCGTCCAGTGGTGGTAAGTGAGGTGGTTCTTCCCTAGGTTGGGCTCGTTTGTAATATCTATGAGCGTGGAATAAGAAGACTAGTATTAGGAGCCCGGTCGCAATACTTGGAATGGATCGCGGTCATGAAAAATGGTGTACTCAATGCTTTCATGTAATAATTTTACACAATTATGTATGGTAGAGGCGATGAGCTTGCATGACATGAAGCCATGGCCTACCAAGTAGACAATTGTAGGAGATTGGGAAATCAACAATGAAAAAAGATAGTGTGGATAGTCTTGGGACCAAAAGTGATGGGAAATGTAATGTGACCGAGACATGGATGGACATAACCATCATAAGCACCATGATGAAATACTAGATGGACTAACGTCATGAGTGGAGAGACCTAAAACTTTAATGAATGACATAGGACATAAGTTAAGTTCATATCCATTATCAATCAAAGTGCGTTTAACAACTACATTATGAATACAATATATGATATGCAGAGGTGGGTCATTATCAAAAGTGTGAACATCAGTGGGAAGGTTATACTTGAATACTATATATGAAGAGAATGCATCGGTAAATGCTTGATAAATTGAGTTTGAATGCATCTTAAACATGAATGCAGTGGTAGCGATAAAATGTTGGACTCTATGTAGTAAATTAGGATTTGTAAGAAAATAATCATTGATTGAGATACTCATGATGACCAAACCCTAGGATGACAAGTAATGAATGAAGAACCTAGAAGCGTGAATGATCGATTCGGGTTCACCAAAATGATTAACTAAAAATGGGGAATATGTGTAGTTAATATAATCTAGAACAACATGTAAATACAATAAATAAATGCAGTAAATGACTATGGAAAATGACCCAAAAAACTATGAAAATGGAAATTCTAAACCCTAGAGTACTAAGAGAGTTAGAATGAACTCAGTTGATTAGAGAAGCTCATTGGACTATGTCATAAAAATGATTGGAGGAATAGGAAGCAAAAGCAGTACGTGCGAGAGGTCCCGAAAAGGATGGATCCGAGCTATCTAGCTAGAATGGAGCACCTGGAGAGGGACTGGGCACTACGGGCACTTTGGTCTGAGAATGGGCACCTAGTTTGTGCAAAAGTCTAGAATGAGTTTTATAGGCCCGAAAGGTGGTCTCAAACCCTCGATGTTTGTCGCATTAGATTTGTTGTCTTTGCGCTAGGTGTCGTTGATAATCCAAGATGTATAGAAGACTTGCAAAAGACCAAAGAGGAGTATTAAAACCCTAAAAATAAAAATGCAAATGAATGGGTGGACTAACCTCAGCTACCACAATAGTGGGCTTACTAACTGAGTGCTACACTACATTTCAAACCCAAATGTAGTTTTGGTGTGTGTGTGTGCATCATGTGCCCTAGGTGCTCTTGTGCCAATCACACTTTATGAAGTAGTGAGCAATAACTAGATGTAAAAATGTAGTAGAATGGTGCATGAAATAGAATAGAATCCCTCCCCTATGCTTGTGTGATGCAGATGAACCAACCTTGTCCTTGTGATGGAGCTAATGGATGCAAATGATCTCTAAATGGATGTAACTCTAGGTGGATGATAGTAGTGACTAGTTCTTGGTCCCTCATTATGGTCTCATAACTTTATATTTATAGGGTTCTCTTGATCTAATTTCGTAATTAACCCCAAAATGGCCAACCACCAAAAAGATAAAGATCTCAAATGGCTAGAAAGAGCCCAAAAAGTGGCGAGAAAGTGTGAAAAGGATTAGGGGGCCTTGGTGGGACTAGGGTGCCCATGGGTTCTCTACTACTAATTTGGGTGCCCCAGTCAAGGCTAAAATAATGTAAAATGAGGAAAGATGACTTCGGCATGTGGGTACAAGAGGTCAGGAATGACGAAAGAAAATAAAATAAGATGGTCAAAAGATGAGGGTTAGTTAGTACTTTCTTCACTCAAAAACCTTCTAAATAGTAGTATGAGACCGGGACTAAATAGTGTCTAAAGTGTATGATTTCGTGTCTATAACATCCCACCTTACATCCCTTCCCATCCCCATGAGCTATCTCATCCCGAATCCTTTCATCTTACCTATCCTCAACCATTACCCCCTCCCAAATCCAAAATCCCAACATCCAAAATCAAATAATCTAAACATCCAAAATCCAAAATCTAAAAATCAAAACATTTAAAAATCCATAAAAATATCACAAAATAACACCAACAAATCCATACAAAAATGCAATGTGTGTGTTTGTTTGTTTTTCTACGCATTACATTTTGGCCAATGATATGAGGCCCCTTTTGTTTATTTTTCTTTTGCACTGATCCAAATCTGAGAACCATATTTTTTTCATTAATTTGTCTAATGGTATGAGGATAGGGGCATTTGGTAATTAAATCATCATGGTCTTTATACCTTGACGCATCTTGATTTATGCCATATCATTAATCACAACTACTAATGATGATAACAGTGGGCACTTTATGGTAGCACACCCCCTTCTATCATCATCTTTTAGCCTTATCATCATCCAAACCTAATCCTCATCATCATCTAACCAACTATTTAGCCTCCTCGTCCTTTTATCCAATCAATCCTTTCTCAATCCACATCCACATCCACGTCTTATCATCTCTCATCCAACATCCAAAATCCTCACCCTTGGCTAGGGAATCTTCTAACATCATCTCATCAATCAAACTCAAACATTCTTTAATAAATTCATCAATCATTATCCTAATCCTCTCCTCGTTAATGTCCCATCATCCACATCAATCTAAAAACCAATCCTTATTCTCTCATCCAAACACCTTGATCTTCCATCCTCCAAATCTAACATCCTATCTTCTATCCGACCAATCAATCCTAAATATAACATCATCTTCTAATCCCCCAACATCCTCAAATATAACCCCTAGGGCCTATCCTATCTTCAATCATCCTATAATCCAAATCTTAACTATTCACCTTTGTCATGCATCGTTGACTTGGACATCCAAAATATAAAATCCTCCTCTAAATCCTCAAATCTTCTAATCCTATAATCCTCATCTTCTAATCCTCTAATCTTCATCCTCAAAATCCTCAAATCTTTTAATCCTCTAATCCTCATCCTCTAAATCCTCAAATATTCTAATCCTCTTAAGTCCTCAAATATTCTACTTCTCAAATCTTCTCTCCTATCCTCTAATCCTCTCTCATCGTCCTATAATCCTCAATATTCTCATCCTCTAATCCTCTCTCATCTACTAACTTGGACCTCTCCTCTTTTCAAGTGGCTACTGACTCGTTCCCTCCTTTAACCCCTTAAGGGGGCATTATATCACCATCCTAACATCTTCTTTTCTTTTCTTTGAATTGTCATTGCTCTGCAATAACACTTCAAAGAGGGGAAAAATGTAGACATCTAAAATGTCAACATGTTTAATCACGATTAATATATCCCAAAAATATCCCACCTCATCCATATAATCATTCAATCGCAAGATTAATTATCATTATTTAATCCATTTTATCATAAATACCCTTTATCATTTTATCATTATTTTATCCATCTTATCATTAATCACTTTTATTTCATTATTATATCATATTATCCTATAATAATCCTTCATTAACATTTTATAGGAATTTAATATTCCTACATCTCACCTACCACCTACTCTACACATCCCTACCTAGCCCTTCCATGTAAACCACATTTAATCATCTTTATTAACCTAATCTAATTATAATCCTAATCATATCCTCACCTCTAAATCTAGAGGCTTCTATTTCTAGAAGCCTCTCTAAATCCCCTCCTTCATATTTATAAATTCAAATATATCTCCCTCCCTCCATTGAATTTTATTCAATTTAATGGAGAAATCTCAAATTCTAGAAATCTCCATTCTTCTCGTGTATTCTCCACCATTGATCCAAACCCAACTTGGCTTCATCTTAGCCATTGAATCCTCCACCCACAAACTATAAATTGAGCTTTCCTCCTCCATAAGAGCCAATGGGTCCAATCCATAACAAAACTCTGCTCTTTTATTCATCCAATCAATCCATTCTATCATCACTTTATTATCCAATCTATCAACCATCATCTTCATCACGCAAATCCAAGCACAATCAAAGGGGAGATGTTGTCCAAATGAATCCACAAATCTGAATTAAAGCAATTGCGAATAAATAATCAATCCAAGATTAAATCCAACACATCAAAGAAGGAGTTGTGCAACTTTTAGGTAAGTGCAGGTATTGAATCTTTCCTTTTTTTCCATCCATTGCTCTATTTGAGGTTTTATTCGAGAAGACTAGATTTAGGAATCAATTGGTTTGTTTTTGGTTTCTAACTTTCATCTAATCTTTTCTTGCAATACACATAACAAGATTCTTTGAGCACAATATATGTGGTCTTGATTAACAACTCGAGAGAGAACATGAAAAATATTTTTATTGGTGATATTCAATGTAGAAGTACTCGAAGTAATATGGATTGGCAATCAATGACCCTACTTTGAGTACACAACCTAACACAAGAAATGGAAAGACCCCATTACTGAAAATTTGTAAAAAAAAACCTAATCTAAGGGAAATCAATTAGGGTATAAAAACTTTACCCCAAGATAAGACAAAGACAAAGGAAAATAAAAGGAAATGCTAACAAAGAATGTTGTAACTATTGTGGTAAACTAGGTCATGTTGAACATCAATGTTTAAAGAAAATGACATACTTGGAAGTGAAAATTAATAATTAGTGGATCAACAATAAATGAATAAATATTGGATTTAGGGGCCTCAAACCACATGAAAAAATAAGGTTGTCTTTTTAAAATTCTCTTAGATAATAACACAACAAAAATTATGTGGGAAACCAAACTCCTCTTAATGTTGAAGGTGAAAGGCCCATTGATATGAAAAATGACATGTTCAATAAAGCTCTCCATGTTCAACCTTGTCTACAAACTTACTATCCATTTATCAGATCAATCATTCGAGTGAAGGAAAGAGTGTCGATTTTACTTGAAACATTATTGTTATCATACTGACGAAAGACCATTATCTTATATAGCTACTCATAAGGTTGACCATTAAGCCAAATTATACAAGTTTGAATGATTTGTGTTTAATCAACCTTTACAAGTCATTTTTCCTATGTAAATGACTTAAGTAAACTTTGACATGTGTGTTTGGGTCATCATAAGTATCACTCATTCTGATGTTATGATCCTCGTGTGTGGATTTCACTAACACCTCGAGGTTTTGGTGTAATGGTTCGTTACATTTAGAATCAGAGTGACCAATAAGGTTCGAGTCCCGACATGGGTAGCTACGCCGATATTGCAATGTTTCACTTGTGGCTCATATAGGGTAGGGTGTGTGCTCCCACTATATAGGTGCAAATCTAGCCCGAGGGTCAGGGATACGAAAGCGTGGTGGGATGTTATGATCCTCATGTGTGGATTTCATTAACGCCTCAAGTTTTGGTGCAACGGTTCATTATATACAAACTCTAATAAACACAATATGGTTATTAGGTTGTCAAAGGTATCCTAAACACAAATATATTTTGTTTATGGTGTGTACTTGAAACCAACACCTAGATTCATTTATAAAACACAAAGCATGGACATCCAATGACAATTTGTAATTTTTTCATGTAGTGACCTCGTGTTATTTCCACATGTTTATGAAGCGTAAATATGTGTTTGTATTCATTAATGATTTCTCTCACAAAACTTGAGTTTGCTTTCTAAAAACAAAGTGAAGTCCTTGGAAACTTTAAAATTTTCGGTCTTGATAAAGAACCTATTTGAGTGATAAATAAAACATCTAAAACTTGATAATGAGCGAGAGTTTGTTATGACCATATGATTACCTTTTGTGAGAAACCATGAATTCACCTTCAATAATCGAGTACCCTACATTCCTAACATAATGTTGTAGCTAAGCACAAAAATTACGCACTTTCGAGGAAATGGAAAATTATATGTTACATTCTAAAGATTTGCCTCCTCGGTTTTGTGAAAAAAACTATTATGTGAGCAAGCTAAGTTCAAAATCAAGATTTCCACTCAATAGTGCTTGATATAACACCAAAAGAAAAATGGTCTAGTGTAAATCCTAATGCTTTTAAATCAAGGTTTTTGGATGTGATGTATGGGAACATATTTATATGAAAATAAAAAACGATGGAAATGAAGGTCCACCCTTGTATCTTTGTTGGTCATTGTGAATATGTGAATGCATATTGTCGTTTTGTTTCGGAACCACTAAGATTATTTTTTGGTGCAATGTAGTATTATGAGCCATCACTTACATGTCCTCTATTGTATTCCATCAAGTTGGACATAACTTACGAACCTTCTTATATAAGAATCCCACTTAGTGAGTTCCTACGATTCATATGATGAGTTGTAGGGGATAAACAATACCTCCACTGCAAGTGCTAGAGGAAATTCTAAATACACCTACTTAACCCTCACAACCTCACCCAAAATGGGTTTACATAATATGGAATGAGATTGGTGCCTTGGCAGGAGATCCTATATTTCTAAACAAGATGAGATCCCTATGTCAATGTAGTGCTGAACATTTGACATAATTATAAGTAACATGGGATCCCAAAACTTATCATCAAACTTCTAAGCATCCTGAATGGTGGGCATATTTTCCATAAAAATATTTCTTTGAAAAATATCAACACTTAGGATTAGGTTCCACTTCCAAAAGCAAGAAAAATCATGAGGTACAAGTGGGTGTATCAAACTCATATGCGATAGATGGGTCCATTGACATGTATAAATCCAACTTATAACGAAACAAAGGATTTTTCATAGATTGAAGGTGATGATTACCATGAAACCTTTGCTCCACGATCAACAAAAAGGACTTCGTTCAAATAATACTCTCCTCAATAGTGACATAGGGAAGGGAATTCTAATAGATGGATGTTAAAAGTGCCTTCTTACATGGTGATTTGTAGGAAAAAAAATCTACATGTCCCAATCTCTAAGGTCCTTTAATAGTAATAACTCCAATTATACTTATAGATTAAAAAAGTCTTTATATGAATTAAAACAAGTTCCTTGAGCTTGGTATGAAAATATCGACATGTTTCTTATCAATTCTAGTTTTACTTGAAATCTTGTGAAATATTTGCTCCCTTCTTACAATTCTTCAAGGAAAAAGAACTTTGTTCGCATAATACTCTCCTTTAAAACAAGTGACATAGGGAAGGGAAGTCTACTAGATGGATGTTAAAAGTGCCTTCTTACATGGTGATTTGCGGGAAAAAATCTTAGTCATCTTTATCGATTTGATACATGCCTAACCTCATTTCTTCTAGGGTCTTGAAATTTCATAGTTTGACAAAGGTTCGTTGATAGTAATAACTCGAATTATGCTTGTTCAGATTAAAAATTCTTTTGGTTAAGTCTACTCTATTTGACTTAAAACAAGTTCCTTGATGCCTTGTTATTATCAGTATGAAAAGATCTACACATGTTTTATATCAATTCTAGTTTTACTTAGTTTTCCTTCGACCTTTATTTATCTACAAGGGGATCTAAAAAATAGATGAATATCTCCTCATTCTAGTCATCTTTATCGATAACTTAATCATTGTTGTGGGAGGAGTTTCCTTTTGACATATTTCATATTTCAAATTCTTGATTTAGAAAGCATAACAGCTAGTTTATTTGAGTGGATCATACCTTAAGTTTTTCGTGGAAGAGAGACATATCCTTACTTGGTGAATTCAAAAGTTATTAATGGGGGAGCTTCTTAATACAATTATAGTAGTCATATTACCCTTAGTAAATCTATGTTATATATCTACTTTGAGATTTCATTGATATATTATTTATGCTATGCTTGTGGGTGTTTCCTCTTGGCGAATTCGTGGTTATTTATAGTGCTTACTGCTTGTGGTGTTTTGTCTCGTGAAGAATATGACATATTTAAATAAATTTTATCTCTCAAGAGTTCACCATAAAAATCTAGCATTCAAAACATAATCATAGAATGTTGATTAATTAATTTTAAAAATGATCTTGTACATTTTATAATCATCAAATCCATATTTTGATAATAATAATTCACATTTGATAAATGCAAACAATATATATTTAAATCTTACCTTCAAACTTCACATTATTTTACATTGTTATAAAGTTGTTATTTATCAAATTTTCTTGATCATTTTGCTACGGTAAGATAATTGAGAAAATTTTAGTGCTTTTATTTGAAGTATATGCAAGTTTAAGACATTGCAAATCACAATGCGATATTCTTTCCGAACTTACATCTACCCTTTTGTCAACTCGTGCCCGTTAAATTTGTTAGAATTGTCATGATCAAAAAAGTTACTTTTATTTTGTGACACAATTATTCAAAACTTTCTTCATTATGAAAGATTTGTGTTATAAAAGCCTCATTTGAGATACGAAATATGATCTCTATACACTCTCATATGCTTCCTAAAATTGAAGTCTGCGCCATTTTTTTGACTTAAAAACATTGTTTATGTACATGTTTTGCAAGTCACATGAGCTTCAAATGCTCCCAAATAATAAATCCAATGATCTACTAAGAAAAATACCATCATCCCATGACATCACAAATAGTTTGTGAACAATAATTAAAGGTCATCTTTAATTAACTTTCATAGTGCTTCCGAGGATCTTCTTACGATTCCCTACAAAATAAGTTATTTCTTTTCTTGTAATTTAAGAGTTATCTCTCCATTTGTATTTAAAATTATAAATGTGACAAACTTGATTGGTTTATATTTCCCAATCATATGGATGTGATCTTGTGCCGTTGTTTTTATAAATTGATTCCACTAAGGATCCATAAAAAATATAGGAGAGCCGAAATTCAAATTAAGATTCTCTCCCACTACTTTCAAATTCATCGAAAACCTTGCGAGTCCACGTCATTTATAAATTTTGGATTGTTTGATACCTTTCTCGAATACCCATACTTCCATTTAGTTGTACACATTTTATTAAGTCCAAAATGGTGTAAACTAGATAAAGATTATTTTCTTTGCGAAACATAATTGTGTATTTTCTTATCTGACCTCTACATAATATATGTCCACGTGTAGCACTCATTACATCATCCGATTCATCATAATGAAAGACCAAATGTATTTATATGGTTATTTCGTTAATGTACATGTAAGCAACATAACCAAAACTCAAGATGAAAAAATATGGGGGTTGGAGGAGAAACATATAGTGATCTTATGGATGATATAAACAATAAGGGAGGAAACCTACATGCATATTCTAAGCATATTAACGGTGTTGCTTCTACTCACCCCAAATTCAACTAGTGCTAAAAACTTTTATAACATAATATGTTACAAAAACAACTCTCTCTTTTAGTCAGAAGTAAAATCTAATAAATTTGCTCAAATGGACCATATCACAAAGTTTTAATTAAAGCTCGAACCTCCCAAAAACTATTACATAAGGAGCAATGTGAAAGTTTTAATTAAAGCTCGAACCTCTAAAAAAAAAAATATTACATAAGGGCAATGTGAAATATTTCCTTGACATCCATGTAATGACTTTATACTCTTTGAAATATATTTTTCTCTCTAATTATAAAAGCATTAATCTTTTTAAAATTGCATCTACCCTTTTGCCAACTTGTAAAATCGGTGGTGGATTAAATTGTAGAACTCTAATGAGTTGCTTTTGTAAATGAGAACCTTTGGAAATACAAGATGTATTAGGATCTTCTCCATGCGAGAGATCAAATTCACAAGGTCTCCACTTAAATGAATTAAAAAATTGGACTATAAAAGGATATCCTATATGTTGTATGATGAGTAATTAGAGTGTCTCATCATAATGGGCATTATGCTCCACATTTCCATACGAAGATGAACATCCACATGTCCGAGGGTTTCAATAAAACGATTTGAGTTGTCTCTAAAAATCTTATATGCAAAATAAATGTTTGTTTCTCATGTATCCAATATTATGATCGATCTACAAATGAGCTTTCGGGCACCGACACTTATCATTTCACCCTTAATAGATATAAAAGGAACTCAAACTATATTTGTTGTTTTAGGGTCTATGTTGTTTATTTCCTTAAACGTAAAGGAGACACACTTTGAAAAAATGTCGACAACATAAGGAACCATTTACGAAACCCATGAATACGCCATCCTCCTTGCCTCCCAAGTCTACCATATGCGAGGTCATTGATGAACATGCACGTTAAATAAACATATTAATGGTGTTGGGATCAATTCCACGACCAAAATATCTTCCTTTAAAATAGTTGATTCGGGCTTAATTTCATATTGTTCGTATGGATAATTCAAGAGCACTGTTACTTCTCTATTTCTTTTGTGTCATTGTACAACTTTTGTTGACCATCACTAGTGGAGCCACTCCTATTGTTGGACTCTCGCTGCCTAATACATTTCTTCCGGGTGCCTTTTCGGCAGATTTCTACACCTAGAAGTGATTGAGGATCACATGTGGAGCCAATAAATTTCATCCACTAGTAGATTCCCTCAAATTTCATCCTCATTTGACACGGGATCACGAGTGTATCTTCTTTCCTCTGTTGCTTTCCCCTTCCCGACTCCTCCTTATCTCAACTTCCTATAAATTCTTCTATTGCCAGGGTCGAAGAAGATATTCTTATTCTTTTTCATTTATTGAAGGATTTGTGTTTATATTAGAAAGATCTACAAATATAACAACTTTTTAATCTTAAAAAAATTGAGTTGAATTCATGTGTCTTTTATGTTACAAGTTCATAGTACCCTTATAAACATTGAAAAATGCACACATGAAAAGAATTGTGATTTTGGTGCACAAAATGAAGTATATACGAGAAATAAAACCTACTTTGTAATACAATAAAAAACATTGCTAAACATACACAAAATGACTCCTTGATCGATGCTTTACGAATATAAATAAAGTATCATAATCAAGAGAGTTTTTTTCACGAGTTAAGTTATAACATGTGACACAAATGCGATGTTAAATTTGTGCCTCATTTACACCACCTTTGTCCCTTATTATAACATAGGGAAACAAAAAAACCAATGTTGCAAAATTAACAAAAACAAGGCGATATTCACACTTTACATAGTAGTGAAACTTCATACCCATCACAATGAAACCCCATCAATATGACAAACAACCCAAATAAGGTCTTTATGGTTTCTTAATCCCATGAGTCTACATTCATACATATATTTTATATCGAACATAATGTCTTCTTCTCTTATAATTTTTTGTTTTTTAAGTATAAATTTCCTAACTAAATTAATAGAAATCAAGGTAGAGGTAATCTAAACCCATTTATCCATATTAAATGAATTAAATGAAATAAACGATCTATGAGACTAACAATAACTCTCACGTGTCAATTCCTTAAAGATTTGTGCACCGAACAATTTTTTTTAAAAGAGGATGCTTCTCCTTTGAATTGAGTTAAATAAATAACATCTCATCTAACCTTTTTATTGTCTCTTATTAGAATTAATAGTGGCTTTCATAATTAGCGCCATTTAGTGGGTTACAATCCATAAGCCCTATGACCATATGACCGGAGGCCGAATGCTGCCATAGAAATACACTTCATCTTATATTTGGGGTCATGCTATTCGCAGAGAAAAGGAGCGACTCTCTCTCAGTTTGATACTAGTGGCTAAAATATATTACAATTCTCTGGTGTGGTTCGTAGATCTGGTAAGAGGTTAGATCCAGATCTAGATCTGAAAATGTCGGGGGCATTCGATGATTCATATGTCGTAGGAGGAGGGGGAGGAGGCTCGGCATCAGGGGATGATCTCACCAGTCGCCCCTTCGACAGCGATGGCTATCTGGGATACGATCCTCGCCTGCCTTCTCAGAGATTTGACTCCTCCTTCGCCGACGACCACTTTGCTCATTCCGACAATGGCGCATTCGACGATGGGGATCTCGCAGGCACAGGCTCAGTCGCGGGCGCCGCCACTCCTCCTCCCCCTGTGTACGTCACTATATCTGAAGACGAGGAAGATCCCATGCAACAACAGCCGCAGCATCAGGCAGATGCTTCTCCTCCTCTGCTGTTCGAATCCCAATCCCTGGATTACTCGCCCCAAGCACCCTCCGCCGACCTCAATGGAAATCAGACTCCCTTTGATGTCTACGAGTACGGCATGCCCTCCGACGGCCCAATTCTTCCTCCCCCCGACGAGATGCAAGAGGAGGGTTTCGTTCTTCGCGAATGGAGACGGTATCTATGCTACTCTCTTTACTTAAATTACGCATCTAATGGAACGGATCAAATTTGCTGTGTTTTAATCAAATTTAGAAAATTCTCCTTGCCGGGTGACATTAGACTTAAGTGCCACTACCGATAGGTATCTGTTTCGTCAAATTCATCTGTTGGGTGTGGCTGATTCGTCAATTGGGTACACCACACCTAGTGAGTTGGATTCAGTATTTTACACATTATCAATACTCTTTCAAATCCCTATTCATTTTACTCTTTGAGCTCATTCCATTGGATACTAGATTGGATGAAATTTAGTCATCTGCATCAGGAGATTCGTGCCGCAGAAGATCCTGAATTTGAAACTTTCTACACAAAAAATATTCTCTTGAACGAAGGTATTCGTGCTTGGATGGCGGCTGATAAGATACAGTGGCTGCAGATGTTGCTTTGTATTCGTAGAATAAATGACTTAAACTGTCGGTTTTAACATTATTTACTGGTGGATTTTCGTCCAATCACCTTTACGTTCCTTACCATCTACTTTCAACAAAGAGTTAAAAAGATGCCCATCTAAAAGCCATACGAATTTAAAATGACATAGGAAGAAAGTCATGGGCAATGAATCTTAACAAAATTGTTGTCAGTGTTGTAGATAGGGTAGATGCTGAATATGCAAATAGATCTGTCATAAGTTTTTTTAATTTAGCTTACCTGTTTTTAATGGGAACTAACTCACAAATGAGCAGAAAGATCTTCTTCAACAGCTGCTGTATATTTGTGTTGCAGTAGATTCTGTTTGAAGAAACTATTGCGGTTTCGCTGGTTTTCAAAATTTTCATTGTTTAATAGAAAGTCATTTTTTTATCGGGCATTTTATAGAAGAAGAAGGCCGTGGGGTTCGAGAGGCTCTTCTTTAACATACAAACTAACAATCAGCTTAATAAACCAGGCAACGGGCATCTAGGAGGGATAAAATTTTAGGTTTCAGTCACCCCCTTGGGTCCTTTTTCCTAGTTAATTTCTTTGGTTTTCTTTATTTATTTTCTTACTTTACTAGAAATGTTTGAATATTTTAGCTTTTCAGCATTCAATCCCGTTGTTAACTTTCTTGACATTTTCTTTTTCTGATTTTCCATAGTTTTCTCTAAATTTGGCATTCATTGCTCATGTCCAAGTTATAATATATGCATATATGCTTGTACCAACTTAACGACACAGATATCATTGTTTACTTCAATGTAAATTAACAGGCATTTCTTAGGCAGGTTGATCCACTGCAATTAGTCTTTTGGTTTTTCCTCATCGTTGGCCTCAAAGCCAAAAAGCTAGTAGCATGATGGGACGTGGATCTGTAATATGCTCACACAAATTGACAAGAATGAGGGCACATATATGTAGCTAGTTTTGGTTGGTGTGCCAGTGGGAATTTTCATACTGGTAAATCTAGCATTCTGTTATAGATTTTGTGTTTGTTCACTCTCATGGACACTTGTCTGTAGAGTTTGAATTCTCCATAGCGATACAATGCATTGGGTTAGTGCAATATCAAAGTGCTAAAGGACTTGCAAGTTGAGACCAGAGCATCGAGAACCATGAAAAATTATGGATTACTTGCTCTGTTTGATTGATTTTCTCTCTTTTAGGCTGTGTGAATCCTTTTATCCTGGCACCATTGGTCTACCTTTATATTTTTTTAATCTAATGAAAGGTTGTTGCTCTCTTTTAGAATTTGTCTGATATAGTGGCTTTTTGGTTCATAGCGAGGAAATATTTAGAGTCGACACTTTACCAGTGTTACGTGGGGATGGAGAGGGGTGTTAGTGGGGTGTGTGTTATTCTGGACTTTTTATTCGAAGTCTTTTATTGCTCTTAAGCTTCTTGAGTACTTCAAGTTTGATGTGCATGATTATGTTTTATGAACATCAAGAGAAATATAAATAACTTGTATCAAATAGTCAAATATCTTGATGATGTGCTTTGTATCAAATGTCTATATCTCTCTGCATTCCTCTATCCATACCTTTCTCCGCATTCCTATATCTATATTTCTCTGCACTCCTAGCTCCCTGACTCTAGCACATAATTCAATTTTCTGAATGTTTGTATCTTTTTGTTAAATGTTTCTTACATGTTTTTTTTTTTGTTTTTTCTTTGTATCCTGGGGGCCTTTACTTCTCCCCAAAATCTGACCTGGGGAAGTTTTCAAGCTTTATGGAAAAATTTAGTGATTTTGGGAAAACAATCTAACTATATGCTATTCATCATTTTCTTTACCAGCTTACTGGGTGCAACTACTTGTTAGTATGGTTGTTCCATACCTACGAAGATATTCATTGCCGTATTCACGTAGTATGATTTTATCAACAAATTTTGAGTATGATGTTTTCTTCTCTGGAAAAGATAAGAAAACATAGAAATAAGTGAAATAGAAAGGAAAATGTGCAGGTTGGAAATTAAGATTTTATCAACAAATTTTGTTTTCCAAAAACCCTTTTGAGTCAACTGCAACAATCGAGTGCTTTAACAAACAAAGCCAGTTTAGCATTTCTGGAATTATTATTTGATGGATTATCATATTTCCCTGTACATTGCTTTTTTATGTTGAATGAAATATAAAGCTGACATACATATCTCTATGTTTTTGTAGTCAAAATGCGTACGACTTGAAGAGAAGGAGAGAACGGAGAAGGAGATGCTGCATCAGATCATTGATGAGGCAGATGCCTTTAGAGAAGAATTTTATAATAAGAGAAAGATCCACTGTGAAACCAATAAAAACAACAACAGAGATAAAGAGAAGGTGATTTACAAGTCTGCATTCTGTACAAATTATTCATGCTTACTGCTATTTATGTTGTCAAATAAAATACATCTTTCTTATCTAGTTTGCATACTCAAATAAGTTCTTTTTATTTCACAAAGTTTTATTTCTCAGTATTTTCTTGTTATTATATATTTAGACCTTTTTCGCTTGTACAATTGAATGATTTTTGGAATCTCGATATTGATCTGATGTCTCTTTGCATGACTCGGACCGTATAGTTCTTTTTCATTGTGTGGACCAGATGGTAACTGGACTATGGTTATTGTATGATGATGTGGCTTTTTGATTCCCTAAGAACAAAGTGCATGGTTTTGGGCATTGAACTTTGAATGGATTGGAAGCTTTTGACGAACCTTTGTTGAACATGCATATAATGCATTACTCCCCTCCATACAATATGTATATTGAGTTGTGATATTCCCACATTGATAATAATTAAGAAAAGGTAAACTTAATAGGCACACCCTCGTACTAAAGCTTTGCCAGTAGGGAAATAAGCCAAAGGGTGAAAAGCTCAAAGCAGTGGATTATATTCACCATTCCTCTCTCTACTAACAAATTCTCAAAATTGCTTATCCGCTTTGTGGGCCCCCTTGTCTTTCTTACATTATGGTACTTCAGAATGCGTCCTCCAATAGGGCACACATGTGGAGCTTGGGTGCACTTCAACAAAGCATACAGTCATAGAGAACAACAGTTCTATTCTTGGTTGTCCAGATTTAGTAGTTGCTTTTATGTAATTTGTTTTCCAATTTAAGGATATTCTTTATTTAGCAATTTACTTTTGTAAAGGTTGACTTTGTCTATTTGTGCAGACCCCTAGGAGAAAATTAGGTTGAGGGTTTGTTTAAATTTGGGAGAGATCTAGTTTTAGGATCTGGGCTATTTTTAGGGTCTCTTCTTTAGCTATAAAAGAAGGCTCGGGGTAGGTGATTTACTCATTTAATGTGAGCATTTTTTCTAGAGTGTGTTCAAAAGCATTGTAACATTTGTTTTCTAATTAATTAAACAATGATGTTTCTCTACTGCATAAGGTTGTAGATTCTAGAATTTAAGCTCAATAGTTTTGAGCATCTAGTTGAGGGTTTTTCAAGATCAGAGTTTGCTTACCATGGTGTGGAGGAATTTTCAAATAGTCTTCTAATCAATGGCAATATACATGATTGAAGGGTCATTAAGGTAACGACTACTCATGGAAAATAGCATAGTTACCTAAGTCTTGGGGATAGGTGGATGGGGTTTATGGGACAAAAAAATTTCCCAAATTTTGGGGACAACAGGGGACAACTATTAAAATAATATATAAAAATTAATATTTGAATATTTTATTTGTATTCAATGAAATTTAGGGATTTAAACTATGTTTAATGTATTTTAGGTACTTTCAAGATCATAATTTAATGTTCTTGGTAAAAATAACAACATTTTAAAAGTAAAAACATCAGAAAACTTTTGAAAGATTTAAAAATATAAGGGATCATAATTTAATGTTCTTGGTAAAAATAACAACATTTTAAAAGTAAAAACATCAGAAAACTTTTGAAAGATCCCCAAGTCCCCAAGTCCCGAACATTTGGGGCGTCTAGAACGTCACCAAAATCTAGGAGACGTGTCCCCGTGTAACATTGGAAAATAATCATCTTGGTGATGATTGCTGTACAAAAATTTGTGTTACACAAAGACATATACCCCCATTTCCAACCTGTTCTAGATGCTTGGGTTGTTTCGGGTGCTTCGGGATGCGATGAAACGTACCCCCATATTTGGTAGGAATTGGTTTGCATTCAGTATTGAGCTATCAAGTCGAGGGTTTTTCAAGATTAGAGTGTGCTTACCATGGTGTGGAGGAATTTTCAAATAATCTTCTAATTAGTAGCAATATACATGATTGAAGGGTCATTAAGGTAATGGCTTCTCATGGAGAATAGTCATTGCGGTGATGATTAGTGTAGAAAAGTTTGTGTTACGCATAGACATGTACCCCCATTTCCAAGCCGTTCATGTTTGGGTCGTTTCCTTGGGCATGCGGATGAAACATATCCCCACAGTTCTGAAAAAAAAAGGGAATGTCGGGATGTTCCTTGAGTTTGGGGAACACAATCGAGATGTTGGGCTTTGCGAGGGGATGCCATGTGGGACCCCCTGTGACCTGCAATTTCAAGCCGTTCTAGATCTTGGGGATGCCCCCTACATTCTCATGCGGGCAATGAAAAAAGAGGGAATGTCCTAGGGATGTTCCTTGAGTTTTGGGAACACACTCGAGATGTTCTGGGTGCTTTGCAAAGAGGGGGATGCCACGGGGGATGTTGTGTCGTTCTCGGGATGGTCAAGGGACCCCCTGCGACCCGCCTGCACTTTCAAAGTTAAAATGTATTTCCAAGCCGTTTTTCATTGTCGTATTGGGTTTTTTTGGATTGAGGGTTTGAGGGTGTTGGGGATGCAGATCCTTGTATCCCCCAACCTTCTGAAGGGGACCACTTATTAGGAACCAATGAAAAAAGATGGGAATGTCCGACTAGGGATGTTCAACTTGAGTTTGCGTCGGCAGCGAACACACTCGAGATCAGTTGGAGCAGCCACAAGTGTCTTTGCGAAGGAGCAGAGGGGATGCCACATGGGATGTTGTGCCACCAGCGGCGACAACGGGATGGTCAATGGACCCAGTGTCTGAGCAGACCTGCACTTTTTAAACATAAAAATCACTTTCAAAGTTAAAATGTAAAATTCTGTTTGTTTTCCATTGTCATATTGTTGTTATATCATTGTATCACTATCAATATATCTCGATTCTATGTTAATGTCAATGACTCAATATGAAATATAAATAATATTGTATTTTGGCTTATGTGATGAATAATTGGATTAATGGTTTCAGCCTTCAGGTTTTCAGCTTTAAGTCTTTGTTTATTTATGTTATATTTGTTATATATATAAATTTTATATATTGTTTCATCAGCCGTCACCTCGCCATCCACCTGCTGTCCCCCACAATTTGAATTTTTTTGCTGTCACGGAAACCCTGTCCCTATGTCTTGCGTTCCGCTGTCCCGATGTCTTTGGTAAGTATGACAAAACACTTCATGTAGTGAAAATCCAACTAAAATATAATATCTAAATAATACTAGAACACAAAAGCCCCCATCAGTAACTAACAAATGCTGGATTGTGATACTCCCACAATATTAATTATTGAGACAAGGAGGACATATAAGGCAGACTCTCACCCAAAAGCTTTGTCAATGGGGAAAGATCCTAGAGGGCGAAAATCCAAAGTAGTGGATTATTTTCATTACTCCCCCACTAACAAATGCTTAAAATTGCTTCTGCACCTTGTTGTGTGATGATTAGTAATATACATGGGTGAAAGACCATTTAATAATGCCTAGTCATGGAAAATAGTCATCGCGGTGATGACTTGAGTACAAAAGCACTCCCAAGTGCACGCAATGGAAATTCCTACAAAAATACAAAATTTAGATAATACCACACCATGGAAGCTTTGTTTACAACTAGCAAATGTTGGGTTGTGGTGCTCTCCCATTGATAATAATTGTGAGATGAGGAACATATAAGGCACACGCTAACCCAAAATCGCAAATTGACGGTGGATTATATTCACCATTCTTCAACTAACAAATGCTTAGAATTGGTTGCAAGCTTTGTGGGTTACCTTGTCAAATATTAGCAATATATCTGAGTGAAAGCTCATTAAGATAAATATTAAATAGTCATCGTGGTGATGACATGTACAAAAGTACTCTGCGTAATAAAAAAATGCTACAAAAATACAATATCTAAATAAAATTTCACCATGGAAACCTGTATTTGCTGCTAACAAATGTTGGGTTGTGATACTTCACATTACTAATAATTGTGAGACAAGAAAGACTTTATGAGAATTAATTCATGGGCACTGAATTGTTGCAATGCAATAGAACCTGTATTTATAATTAGGCAAATAGATTAATATCATGATCTTTCTAACTCCTATACTAAGTTACTAACCTAGTGCTTGTAATGCTAGTGCAACAACGTAACAACATGCTAACAATATCAAATAATATTAAATATCCATATAATATCCATCATTAATGACTAAATCGAATGCAATCTAGATGATTTAGTCCTGGGTCCGTAATATGATGTTGGGCAGAATATGAGGCTCAAAGAACCTGATCAAGTCTACACATGAACTTAATAAATGTGTGAACCCTGCTGCCAAGGTAGCAAACATTTCTGTGTCCATATGGTTGTCCTTCCATCTCACTGGAGCTCATGGGTAACTAGCCGCTGCAATTTTTGAGTAAACTAGTAAGTGGTGCTGAATATTGGATTTATTTTGTTGGGGCTACATCTGCAATATGTGTCAACCTTCCATGAATGTTATTATTGACCTGTTTCTTGTTGGAGTGATTAATACCAACCATATTATCATATTATATCCAAGACTTAACAAACAAAAATATAGTGTTATGCTAGCAGCTATACCCTCCAAGGGTATATTTGCATTGATCTCTTGAATGTCGGATGGGCAACGCTCTGCAGCTTTGAAGGGCCATCTACTCAGTGAGTGCTCCTACAACACACCATAGCTATGGTGGCCTATTTGAATGTTTGGAATACATCTTGAACGACTGTTTTGCTGGATGGATGTTCTACCATTCCCTTCTGCGGCTCCATAAATCCTCCAAATATTTCTATTGATGAAAGTTGCATCCCATCACCAATGACCTGATGAACATCACTTTTCTTGAGCCCCACTTACCTATGTCGTTTCTCAGGCACGCCTCAGGTTTATGTACTCTATTGGATGCTGCTATTCTCCACTCATCATAGTGTCTCACATCAGACTATTGTTGACCAATGTTCCAAAATGTCTTCATTTCAAGCTGCTTCAAAGTATACCTCAGTCCTAGAATCACTGAAGTTTTCTGGTCTCCTTTGTCACTAGAACACTTTCTAATGTTGGCTCCCTGACCTAAACCCGGTTCTATCCATCTCAATGGATGATGTACTGTCCTCTCTTTGCTACTCAATCAATACACCATTTTCCAAGCAATCTATTACATGCTTGCAAGGAAAGGTTATTATTTGTCGGTAAAACACGTCCATTAATCCCATAAAACTATGGTGGTATTAATCACAGCCATAGTTCAAAAAATCGTGAATTGGGATTAATCGGCAGGCCAAATTTTGAATTGAAAATCGGGAATCGGCATTAATCGGCAACTTTATCCTTACTTTTAAAAACATTTAAATTCATAAAATATACTTAAATTAAATGTAAAAACAATGTTAAATGATGCGAGAAGTGACTCTGTACAGTATACAGTATAGTATATACTATTATACTGTATACTAGTATACTATTATAATGTTAAATGTTAAATCGTTATGCTGTTAAATGATGTTAAATGTTAAATCATTATACAGTATACTATTATAATGATGTTAAGTTGCTTGGTCCAAAAAGGTGCAAAAATGGATTTTATGAAAATAATAAAAATATTGCCATCAATGCGTAGAGCTCGAGAAAATATACACTTTTAGAGAAAACGGCACCTAAAACAGAGCCACAGAATGAAAGTTATGGCACATGCAAGTTTTTGCTGCTACATCTTCCCGGACCCTTTCCAAAAATGGCAATTTTTTTCTCTGCTTGTGATTTTTTCACCAAAAATCCAAAAAAGGAAAGAAATGCCAAAAAAGGAAAAAAATGATTCCAGCAGGAGAAAACAGGCCAAAAAAAATGCAGAAGTTAAAACGATTCGACCAGGACAAATTGGAACGATTTTCCACGATTTTTCACACGATTTTCCATGATTTTTGCAGTTTTTTCAGCTTCCAAAATTGCGATTTATCGCGATTAAACAAATCGCGATTTATGGAAAGATAAATCGTTTAGCATGGGAAAAACGATTTATCGCGATCATTGCCCGATAAATCGTGATTTTTAGAACTGTGATCACAGCTATACAATAAGATGCAATTACATGGCAAAATTTTAGCTCCACAACCAAATACTCCACCCATTTTGATAAATATGTCTTAACCTGTTGACGTCATGGGTGATTCCAAAGCTAACGGGACATACTTAAGAACATTTAACGTCTTCAGTACCTCAAGCCCAGGTGCTGCTCCGAATTTATTACTATTTCACATTGAATGACTTGGTTCCATCACCGAAATAGCAACATCCTCTGTTGTATGAAAGCAAGCTGTATAATCTTGGGTGACTTCAAACATGATTGACACATGTAGAGCTATAGAGACATCCACAGGTGCAACGCCATATAAATGACGGCTGTCCATATGATTTCATGTGATGTCTCCTTTGACTTCACTTTGGCAGGACATTAATAGTGAAACCAAAATATCTCTTTATCTCTTTGAAATTTTGGCACTTTCCAATAAGAAAATTATCAATTAACTACAAAATTTTAATTGTACAATATTTATCATAAAATTTTGTAGCCTCTACTTTTTCATGTTAGATGTTCCCCACTCTTCCTCTGGTGCATGCCACTCAAACCCAATATCTTTTCCTCCCAGAAAAATTGCTTGCCTGGTTCACTGTTGTTCTTAACAAGTCCTTCATAATGCTTATGATGCATAGTCCAAATGGATGATATGAACCCATAAATCCATCATAAGTTCACCTGTTCTGAAACTAATGTTGCATGGCCTGATATACACAATATCCCAACAGAGACAAGAGTTCAATGATGCTGGCAACCAAATGCCTGCATGCTTTCCTGATTTCTAGTTAAAAAACAATGGGATTTGTGTTATAAGGAAAGGAAAAATAGTTGCTACCATGATGTAGGAGGCTTTGCAAGTTGATTCATCAACAGTGAACACCAGAACCATAGATACTTGCACCCTTTTTTATCTTGTGATTTGATTGCCTTTGATGCTTCCGAGAATTCTTACCATCCAACAACAAGGCAGGACACCTGAAAAGCTGTCAGCAACATATTTGTTGACCCCGTAAATAGACCCATTCCAATGAGCATCTGTTGAGCAGTTTCCCTACTTCCAGATATAACAACACAAATATAAGCAGGATGCCAGGCAGAGCTCCAAGTATTGGAGGAAACAAGCCACTGATGATGCCAGGAATCATTCACATTCAGCAGAAGCTTACTCACATCAAACAGAGACGATGCTGCTTTGAACATAAAGTTGTTTTGGCCTGCATAGTGAGCAAGCCTGCATTGCAGAATGAGCAGAGCAGTCAACAAGAGCTTCATGGGAGCCATGGGTGAGGAAGATCTCATTGCATCACAGCTTCTTCAAATTGTTGTGTAGAGTATAAAATATCTAACAACAGAAACAATAATAACATTTCACTTCATACAAATATAAGGAACCGCTCCACACTTGAATTTGAGCTCCTACAAACAATGCACCACACCGATATATATTTTTAGAAGAAGTGTTGCATGCATGAACATCTCTGGATCTGGTTTACCCCCTACATATGTCATCTCCTGATACCACAAAATTGAAGAACTCCTGGATGCCAACAGATTAAATATCTGCTTCCAAATGTTCCCATGGCAATGTGGTAGCCATCACAATTGGTGCATTATAACTCTTCTAAGTAAAACCACAAATCATAAGAACCAGGTCGAAGCTGTTGAATGCCACCCTGCATATTTTGATATAATAAATCAGACACTTTTCAGTGAAAACATTTAGATTATTGGACTGATTGATGGTGCACAATTTGATCAACACATCTAGCAGACATGAGAAAGCAAACCATACTTCACATACTATAGACACACCCTATAATGAACCAATAGCCATTTCCTGACTACTGTGAATACTTCTCAAATTTAGTATGCTCAAACCTGCAGTCACTGGCCTCTGAAGTGTGAGGCCTCAAAGTGGCGCTGATTCCATATAAGAATTATTCACGGGCAGTGAATTTATTACATTTCTACAGAGCCTGTATTTATAATGAGGCAAATTGAATAATAACGGAATTTTAACTCCGAAAATAACTTGGTGGTTATAATACTAGTGCAACTGCCTAATGTTAACAATATCAAAATTCTATCTTATAGACTTATAAGGCACACCCTCACCCAGAAGTTTTCCAATGGGGAAAAAGGCTAGCAGTTGAAAAACATTAACTGGTGGATTAATATTTGCCGTCTAAGTCACAAGGTTCGAGTTCATGTTCAACGAGGATAAAGTTCGAGAAAAAGACATGTTCGAGAAAAAGACATCTTTAAGATCAAACAAATCATTTTTGTATCATTGTTATTTTCTGAAAAATGCATAAATATGTCAGGACATATTGGAGAGAAAGTATATATATATATATATATATATATATTGGAGAGCTTTCTGTCCTCCGCTTTTAGCTGGTATATGTATATACACACACACATTTATAAAATAATGCAAAGTCGTGTCAAAAACTTCCCATTCAAAAATAATGGATAAAGTTCAATTTCATGTTTGACAAGAATAAAGTTCGGCAAAATTTGAACTTTTTTGATAAAATTCAGTGAAACTTGTGACATAGTTTGCCATTTCTGTCCTCACTAACAAATGCTTAGAATTGTTTGTGTTTTGTGGGTTCCCTTGTCTTATGATTTTTAGCAATATATGTGAGTGAAAGGCTAATAAGGCAGTGACTACTCATGGAAAAGTCATTGTGGTGGTGACTTGACTACAAAAATGACCTGCTCAATGAAAAATCCCACAAAAATACAATATCCAAATAATACTACAATATGAAAGCCCCCATTTACAACTTGCAAATGTAGTGTTGTGATACTCCCACAATGATTATAATTGTGAGACAAGGAAGAGTAATAAGATACACCCTAATCCAAAAGCTTTGTCAATGGTGAAAGATGCTAGAGGGAGAAAAGCCCAAGCAGTGGACCATATTCAACATTCCTCTTTTTACTAGCAAATGTTTATAATTGCTTGTATGCTTTATGGGTCACCTTGTTTTGTGATTATTAGTAATGTTATGATTGAGAAAGATAATTAAGATAATGATGGGTCATGGAAAATAGTCATTGTGGTGATGACTTGAATACAGAAATACTCACGTAATGAAAACCCTGCGCAAATACAATATCTGGATAATATACTAGGCTACAAAAGTTCCCATTTAGTAACAAATGTTGGGATGTGATATTCTCACATTGATAATAATTGTGAGACAAGGAATAAGTATAAGGCACTCTCACACCCAAGTGCTTTGCCAATGGGGAAAGTATCCCAAAGTGGTTGATCATTGTTCTTGCCCCTTGCTAAAAATGCTTATAGGCGCTTGTGAGCTTTTTGGGTCCCCTTGCCTTGCGATTATTAGCAATATACATGAGTGGATGATTGTTAAAGGATGACTGCACATGGAAAAGAGTCATTATGGTGATCACTCGAGTATGAAAATACTCCCAAGTAGTGAAGACCCCACAAAAATTCAATAATTAAATAATACTGCAAATCATGGACGCCTCTAATTAGAACTATTTTCTTTTTGTTTGCGATACTTGTATATTAATAATAATTGTGAGACAAAAAAAGACTTATAAGGCACACCTTCACCCAAAACCTTTGTCAATGGGGAAAGAGGCTAGAGGTTCTAAAGCCCAAAGTGGTGGATTATGTTCACTTTTCTTTCCCTTGCTAACAAATGTTTGGAGGTGCTTGTGTGCTTTGTGGGCCCCTTGGCTTAAGATTATTAGCAATAAACATGAGTGAAAGGTCATTTAGGTAAATGACCACTCATGGAAAATGGTCATTTTGGTGGTGATTTGAGTATGGAGATATTTCACTTAGTAAAATGCCTCAAAGATACAATATTTAAATAACATTTATATTATTTTTAATATCATAAGTTAATGTTCCATTAATACACTTCAACATAGTTACTTTGTTCAAGAATGCCCACGGTCATAATTTGATTAATCCTTTCCTTTGGGTTTCTTTTACCTTTATTTTGAATCTATAAATTCCATTTGACAATTGGATCTCCAATTATTAAATTTCTGTGCATAATTTAGTGGCACATGCACCACAATGAATTAATAACCTAAAGAGAGTTGCTTTACGCTATATTATCTTTAGATTGTCATCTTCAAACCATGTTTCTTGAACTCCATTCACTTTGGTATATGTTCTAGTGTTTTAATTTATGACAGTATGCAACATTGCAATATGAAACTATAGCTGCATATTTCATAAAGACCATGTCCACCCTTATTACCTCTTCACTAGTGATCATCACTCTTTCAATCACTGTTTAATAGCTGTTGAATGCATAAATGGGGTTTAATAATTTATAGATGTCTACATTGTACGAGCATACACCATTTATATTGAGATTTGTTGATTGACAGTGTCATCGGTATGTTTAAAGGTTGATAATTCTAATGGAAAGTGAAAAACAAACAATAACACCACAGAATATCTACACAAGCAGTTGATTTTATTTATAGTAACCTTGCTGAAAAGAACATGAAAATGTAGAAGCTTCTGCCTCTTTCCATGTAGAAGTGGTCATCACATTTTAGGCTCATTAGTTAATGCAGACCTCTTAAATCCATACATGGGTTGAAAACTGCAATACTAATTTGACCCATTTCTGTCCATCGTGACATTGACGATGAGCTGTATTTTTAATAGATGACACAAGCTGTCACAGGCCAAGATGGAATTAACTAACTCAATAACCGTTCAACCTTTCTTAGAAACAAGTTAATCAAAGCCTTTGGATTCCTTTGTTATGAGTGAAAACATATTTGTAGTTCAAGGGATCCTTAGTGAAAGATTAGGTCCAGGGTTGTTAAAAAAGCATCTTACTCAGATTTGTACCAGATTCATAATTTGCACAAATTTGATGTTCATAAAGCTACCAGTTCTGGGGGATTGATATTCTTTTTTAGTTCAACTTCTCTCGAGGATGCCACAATGTCACACTAATGATTTGATTCCCTTACATTCCTTGTTTAGGTTTGTCCCATCTTGATTGGAGTTTCACCTTGGCACTTGCAGCTATGATGGCGCTCACACATGTTCGGGCATTCCTAGACATGTTTGCATATTCTTCCTTTGGCACAATTCAAACAAGTGTGGCGACTTATCTTCATACTCTCCTTTTCCTTCCTGCTAATTTTTCAAGATTTTATTGTGACCCTCACAAAAATCAGGTTTACATCGAAATCATCAAATAAACATTTATACTGGCATTTGTCTCCTTAATTTTTATTTGGAAATATTCAACAACATTAGCATATTTGTCATTTGGTATGTGTGCCTAATATAGCATCTGAATTCTACTCTGCATCTTTTCAACTCATTGGGAGGGGGCATGGGGGTGTGGGGGAAGCGGAGGGGCGGGGTGTATCTTCGTCTGCTGCTTACTCATTTTTATAGTCTTCAAACTTTATTTATATAAATACCATTGGCATTTGACATATGTGCCGAGTCTGGCATCTGTATTCTACTTTGCATCTATTCAGCTCATTGGTTCTTTTTTGTTTTTGGGCCGGGTGTATATTCATCTGCAACTTAACCATTTAATATGATCTTCAAACAGCAGATTTTCTATGGTTATCCTAAACCTATTATTCTATAAATTGTCTGCAGTATGTGGAATTTCTGCCATTGCAACTGTTTGTTGTGATGGTTTTCTCCTGTTTAGTTGTAATTTCCTTCTTGGAGGGTTTTCTTAGGCTTCCCCAAAATCAATGCTACCATTTCATGTAAGATTTTTCATATATTACACTGAGTCAGTGCTTTCATCCTTTGACTGTTTCCTGTGGTGCACTCTAAACCTTTATAGCTTTAGGCATTTCGGCACACATCTCATGTTATTTTTCTTTCAGGATATGTTATCTCAATCAGTTATGCCCTCGATCACTTATGGTGGATGTTCTGAGACTATAATCAAGCCAGTAGGTACTTCAGGCATTCATCAAGCCTTCAATCATCTTTTTTGTCATTTGGAGGAGTCATTTCTTTGGTCCAAATTTATTGCTTCATCATGCTTGCAACGGATTTTGTCAAGAGTTGGTCATGTCTTTAATCTAGACACACCTATGACACTAAGTCAGCAAACTTACATAACTTCTCAGCATCAGAAGACAAGCCTGTTATTGACTAACTCTCCATTTCAATTATTTCCTTTGTCACCAGGATCTGTCTAAAAGTTCCCTAACAACTTGAACCTAGCATATCTTTAGAGGACACAAAATCTATTTAGTCAATACATTGATTCTGTCTAATCCACACCCAGGAAAAATGACTTAATTATGACCTTCAAATCCCATCAACTGGTCTTTGCCACAGAACTGCAAGGATTTTAATTCCAACTGCTACATTCCACATTGCTCTCTCTTCCATAATGATTACAAGAATGAATGTTTATTGATGGAATGATGATGGCACCAAATTAAGTCGTATGATGATTTATCCTTCAATCGATGATGTCTTTTAATGTCCTTTAGGCCAAATTAATTTGTGTAGGAAATCAACAACCATGATTTATCCTTCAATCCTCTTTGCAAAGAGTGATTTAATGTCCTTTAGACCAAATTAAGTCGTAGGAAATATGATTTATCGTTCAATCTTCTTTGCAAAGAGTGATTTGTGTTGTCTTTGTTGATGCAAGGCTGAGACATCAAAAGTCCTACAAAATCCTTCCTGGGACCACAATTGCAATTTTCATGAGCCTCTGTTGAGAATTCATGTTTCTTCAATAGTTGTTGAGGGTACAATTGTGGACCCTTCCCAAGTGAAATCATAACAATCCTAAGATCATTCCCACTTGAAGTGCCTTGGAAAAAGCAATAAAAAAGTTATAAATACTCCAAGACAGTAAATATTGAAACTTGAAATGAGACAAAATTGACAGAAATGTTTTTTAACACCTATTTGATGTAGGAAAACCTCGACAGTCAACAACCATGTTTTTGGTACTTGTGTAGACAGTTGATTCAATGGGTGTTTAGATTCAAAATAAAATCACCCAGCTTTGATTGGGTGTCCTGCTTTAGGAGCTCATGAACCAAAGTTTTGGTTGCAGATATCGGTGTAAGCATGTCTTGTAGTATTATATATGCCATGTCATGCGAAGCATTATCACTCATTTGAGTGTTAAAGTGTTTCACTGTTTTCCTGTCTTCTTCTTTCAATCAATTTTTGGGACATGCTAGCTTCTTTAACACTTTGCAAGACTCCATCAAGTCCTACAAAATCCTTCCTGGGATCCACAATTTTCTTTGCAATTCCCAAGTGCTCACCAGCGTCATCAATAACTATTGAGGTTTCATGAGCCTCTGTTGAGAATTTACATGTTTCTTCAATAGTTGTTGAGGGTACAATTGCTTTTCGTGAGTGGATGAAATTATACGTCGAGGATTCACTTGTTTCTTCAATATTTACTCAATTCACAACAGTAGATGACAATTTCTAACTGTTTTTCTTCAATAATTGATGGAAGGTACACTTGCATTAGTTGAGAATTCACTTGTTTCTTCAAATCAATCATTCACAATGGATGGAAATTGTTATAAAATCTAGGAGTGTGCTAAGATGTAATGGGGTGGTCATTTTGTTCCACTTGCTTGCATGAGGATTGACTTCACTTGTTTGAAAAATATTTCCTCGGGATCTTGTTCTGCATTTATGACGGCTTTTATTTTCTCAATCATTTTTGCCCAATCCCACCAAGAGTCCTCTAAGATCAAGTTCTTCACTTTTTGAGCCCCTTCAATTGCCTCCATACGTACTCAAAGATTGGATGTTACCATCCTCATGAGTGCCTCTCGCACCTTCACTAGTCGTCTCAAGACGATTGTGTGTGATGCAAACCGAGTCTCAAAGGCAACCTAATAAGAACGAGGAACAAAATTAAAAATAAAATTTAAATTATGAAATTGAAAGCTAAAAGAATATTAAAAAACTTATATTAAATATTAAATTAAAAGAAAGAAAGAAATAAAGCTTGTCCTTACCTTCAGAGTCTCAATCGCGAGAATGATCTAAAATGCCCTGTGACATGTGGTGGTTGGTGACAAACATTTGGATTTCTTCAAGACTTCTCAGATACACTTGCATCCACTCTATTTTGTTTGCCATTTTCTTTAGTAAAATTGATTGAATCTATTTGTAATAAATATGTTAATTAACTGTATTGATTTAGAATCAGCTTCCAAATCTTGTGAGAGAAAGATCTTGGACTTCATTTGGAGAGATATCTGAGTTTACTTCATGATGCTTCAGATGGTATTGTATTCTGACTTAAAATATTGAAGTTATGATTATTAAATCATCGATTCAAATCGGTAGACCAATGTATCAGAACTCTTGAACCTGCAAACTCGGCGCCTCTAACTTACTCTTGAAGTTGACCTTGCTATGTGGTTCAAGGGCAAATTAGTGATGGATGCTGAATTGTGTCAAGTTTGGTACTTTGCTAGCTAGGCCTCTCGCATTTGGACACTGACAAATGACCTTGTGGCTAGTGATGTGACTTTTGTTTCTCTTGTCCTGCAAACTCAAGTGCTTCTAACTTACTCTTGAAGCTGACCTTGCTATGTGGTTCAAAGGCAAATTAGTGAGCTGAATTGTGTCAATGAAAATTTGGTACTTTGCTAAAAAATGTACATGGGTTGGACACTGACAAATGACCTTGTGGCTAGTGATGTGACTTTTGTTTCTCTTGTTGCAATCCAGTGCTTCAATGCTTTATACTTGTATTTCAGTGCTTATGACAAATAAAGCTTAAAAAGTATGACCAAAAATGCTTTGGAACAAATAAAGCCAGTCTAGTTGCTATATCCGCAAGTATGACCAAAAATGCTTGATGATCATTTTATTTTTTGATGATCATTTTTAGTTTTTCTGAAATGACTTTATGTTACTGAAAGAGGAAATAGACACTTTGAATTTTCAGAGTTGGATTTGGACTCAGTCACTGCTGGAACACAGCTAATCACCCTATTTGGTGAGATAGGATTGGCTTGTCTTTTGTAAGATTGAACCAGTTGTATAATTGTTTTAAGAATTTTTACTTTTGTGATGGCTTATCATTCATTTTCTATGTTGGGCAGGTTTTCTTGTCTAATCAGGAGAAATTTCATGCAAATGCTGATAAGCAGTACTGGAAGGCAGTTGCAGAGCTCATTCCTCATGAATTACCTTCTATTGAGACAAAACGAGGTGGCAAAGACAGAGATAAGAAAAAACCAACTGTAGTTATTAATCAGGGGCCAAAACCTGGAAAGCCAACTGATCTCTCTCGGATGCGGCAAATTCTTTTGAAACTAAAGCACAATCCACCACCCCACATGAAACCTCCACCACCAAAACCACCAGCAGCCGCTGCTAATGGTTCTGCTCCTGCTTCATCTACAGGGACAAAACCAAATTCATCTGTAGGAACTGCTCCAGCCACAGTTTCATCTACAGGAACAGCTACAGCAACTGTTTCATCAGCAACACCAGCTCAGCCAATAATTGCTGTTTGATATTTCCTTGAATTAGTGTTCACTGCTTAGTACCAAAATTTAGAAGGGGCACTTGTCCCATCTTACTCATGTTAATAGTTTGAGTTTCATTTGCTTTCTTTTGCAGTCTATATCTACAGTATTTTTGGACTCTGATTAGTGGGATAATTTAAGGCTGTTTCAACTAGAATGTCTTGTTGGACTGTGGAGTTTGGCATGAGGGTAGACATAGACCTGAGGCACACATTTCCTTTCAAGATGTTATTAGTTACATCTTTTTATGGTTTGCAATTAATTTACTCATAATTAGGTTGCATGCTTGAGCAGCTTCTAGCAAAGTAGACACTGAACCATTTGTTACGAGAACACTTTAGCAGATTTCTACAATGGTATTAAAAAGCTGGTTTGCGATTTTTTTGTTATGTCCTTAACAAACACTGCTGTGCACGTATGTTCTGTATCACAATAAAGACTGAAGCTATTCGTGGTTATGTGGCATAATCTTTTATTTGCTTAATGTTCTTTCACAATAAAGACTATCTATTCATGGTCATGTGGCATAATCTTTTATTTGCTCAATGTTCTTTTCAAATTGCTAGATGTAATAGTTGACTTACAGTAATAGAAAGCATTCTTTTTTAAAGGTTGTTTAGGTCATATATGTAATTTGTTTCTCTTACCTTTAGTAGTTGCAGGAGATTAATCTTGTCCTGCAGTAAATAGTTTACTTATCTCTGACGTAACCTTCAATTCTATTCTCTTGATGACTGTGGCTGCTACTTTCTTGCATGACTCTTGTTGGAAATAGTTGTATTATTACTTTGATACCATCGCATAATTTCACTTGGAATTGTTAGGATACATTGTGCTATTGTTCTAGAATGCTATTTGCTTATAACAGATGCATGAACTGATATCCACTTTATTCGTTCTTAATGTGTTAAATATATTATGTTTAAATGATGAGCTGCAGATAAAGCTTTTAGAAAAATGACTGTTGGGTCATTTATCCAGCTGTTCTCATGATTGGGTGTTAAATTGCATCCTGTATCGAATTTCTATAATTCCTGTATCTTTATGTTGCCTGAACTCTGAACAGAAATGCATGAAACTTGGAATTTTAACACTAAGTATTGCATAAGTATCTAATATGCTAGCTTCCCACAATATGCAGTAAGTGGCTTAGCTAGACTGCTTGTTCATAGTATTTGTAGGCTTATCTAGACTGTTTGTTCACTGTATTTGTATTTCACATTTATTCTACAGAAGTATCTGGATCCAACACATTATTTTAATCGCATGGATGAAAAGGTCTTATAAGATTACAATTATCAGCTTCCACAATGAGTAGTGTTTATCCGTTCTTCAAGTACTGTTGTTTTTGAAGCCTGCCACTTTTGCTATTGCAGGTCTTTATGCAATATGGTCTGATATATTCTAGGCTTTCATAATGTCTAACTACAATGGCAGAGTGGGGTTGGCAATGTTTGA
Organism: Taxus wallichiana var. yunnanensis; assembly: GCA_018340775.1. NCBI lineage: Eukaryota > Viridiplantae > Streptophyta > Pinopsida > Cupressales > Taxaceae > Taxus > Taxus wallichiana. The sequence continues at coordinate 7,572,082 of JADAXU010000142.1, read as the reverse complement.
ACCCTTGAACTCTCAATTTATTGGTGTGACACATTAGCATGCTGGGCCCTTGACCCCAAGAAGCTTCCATTGTTAAATAAGGTTTATGCATTTGTATCTCATAAATCTATTACAAAAATAAACAAATTAAAGATTGTTCAAAATGAAGATTCAAACAATGAAATTTAATTATTGCCTTCCCTCGTGGTAGTCTTGGGACTTATATGGATGCGTTGTATTCAGTTATGTTTCGATTTTTAAGGCTGAAATATCTTGCAAATTTAGACATTGCTTATTTTATCAATTAATGTGGGTCAACTGAGTTAAGGTAAATATTAAAAGTGACGGGGAAATACCCCATGCAAATGAAATATCCTTAACATGATAGCGAAATAAACAGTTGAAATAACTGGTTCCTTTAGCTGGGAAACTGCTACTTTAAAATCCAGAGAATAATGTGTGATTAATCTACATGGAGCACTATCAAGAGCAAAGCAAATGTACCTACAAACTTACTTGGACAACAGAGAATAAATGTGTGATTATGTCTACATGAAGCTCTTGATACTACAATTTTGTCAGCTCTGCTCTGCTCTTTTTGTGACCTTGGTCCATGTGATGTAAATTGTCTCCCAAGAATCCCTTGTTATGTTAAATCTCTGCTGTTGTGAAATCTTCTACACCAATGAAAATTTGACGCAGTTCATGGCTATCAAGATTGTTATGGTTGAATTGTTCTTCAAGAAATCAGACAAATTGTCTCGTTTAACTGACTCACGGGTGCCTTGTCCTTGGAACATTAAGCTGTTCTAAAATGTTAGCATATGCTCCCACCTAGTTTGAATAAAAAGCAAATACCTCTCTCTCTCGGTCGTGTGGTTGGGAGGGGCAATTATTGTGGATTTAGGCTGCAACTCAAACTTACGACAAACTATAGGCAGGCGCCAAAGTCCATAGTGCTATGCATAGTTCTTAGGTAAAGTGTATACACCACTAGTGTCTACCTAAACTTAATATGGGCTGCCTCTTGAATTGAATTATGAAAAGCATGCCACCTGATGCATATTGGTTTTGTACAACACCATTCTCAGTAGTTGGCTTATTAAATCCATTCGACATAGCTTACATCCAACCTTAAGGTTCCCCTTTATATAGGGATTAGCTCTTAGTAGTTGGTGATAGATTAGATTGCCCTTGGACTATTTCCAAGAAGATTGTGGGATGATGGACTTATTGGTTCTTTTTGGCTATGTGAGCTCATATATTCATTTGCGTCTTTAGTTGATGATGTCTTTGATTATTATTTAAATAAATAAGTCTTGGGAGATTACATATGTAAAATTATACAAAACTTAGTTAAGTGCCCAATGAGTATAGGAGTGATTGTTGTACTTGTTGGGTGTTTCGTTGAGTTGAGTAATTCAAATAATAGTTTCACATAGTGTGGAGAGTTGGGAAGAAATTGGTGCCATGTAAGGCATATGGTTTCACGCTTGAGACACCTATGTGGATGGTAGTTTTAAATCTTCCCAGCTTTCCACTATGGAGATTAGGGATTTCTCCTTTGACATTCCATGCACTATTATCCACACATTGACTTTGAGAACTATCAATGAATGATGAGGGATTACAATTGCAATATATTGACATGATTTACTTCAATTTGTGTGCACACATACACATCAAAGCGGGCATTATATAGACATGATTTTTTTGATAAATGACTAGTTAATTACTCACGTTAGTGTATTTATTTGTTTATTGATTATTGGTACATACAAGATTTTGATGGTGCATGATTCCTTGTGTAGTGTACCATTTCGACTTTATCTTTCTTTTGTTGACATCTTATTCTTCTCGTGATTCCATGTTTCCTTACCCTTACCATTTACTTTTTGCCATAGTTCTCTCATGTTTCCTTGTTTCGGTCATTTTCCTATATCCGTAATGTGTCATTCTAGTTTTTAATACCATATTGGTACAATTCTATGTTTTTTTTTTGTGAGCCCCTATGATCCATGACTTGGGTGCCTTGTGATTTGTGGCCTTCATATGTCATTTTCATCCTATTGTGTGTTAGCATATACGTAAAAAGTCCTATTTTGAAATTAGGAAGTCAATAAATACTTAAGTACATTAATGCATTTAGGACACAATAAATGATGAGAAGTCATAAAATAGAGACATCTATTTATTTTTGAATTATAGTTTTGTCTAAAACAAAATTCAAGCATTAGTAAAGAGTGTATATGTTGTATTAATTAAAAGATGAAATGTTGGGACATCAATGTTATATTGGATTGCATGTTGAACTACATGATTGTTGTCGAGTTGTTTTTAAGGCTTGTTCCATAAAGCGGGACACCGATTGAGACATGACCTGAAGCCAACACCTTATTTTTATTGTTTTTAAGGTGTTCTTTGGCTGATTAGGGTTTTGCAGAAGAGAGTTGTTTCCCAAAGATATGGAGTGAATTCATAAAAAGTGAGAGATTTTTGAAGCTCAGAAGTAGAGAATTAGTATAACGCCCCAAATTAAAATACCAAATTAATCCACAAGCTAAATTATTATTTGTTAAAATTATGGAATATATTTTTGGAAGGATTAATGAGAACTCTTTAATTGGGTTTACGTTATTAAAGTTGTTTACCACACTACCGCAACACACAATTCGACTTGCACTCTTACAAGTTGATTACGTTTAACGATCAGTCACGCGAAATCGAGCCAAATATTTAATTGGAGAAGCCAACAAACTTAGCCAAAATGCCTACTTGAAGATTAAATTTAAAATGTGAAATGGTTTAAAATTGTGCAATGGCAATTGTGTGGCCTCTCGGTTTTAAGTTAGCCAATTCAAATCAATGAAGTGTAAAGGTTGTTAGGTTCACATATTGATCATATTTACCAAATAATACCTCTTTAATAAAATCACAACACCATTCACAAGTTTAATAATAAAGTGACTTTCATTTACAAAACTACTTAATGAGCCAATTCCCTATTTAAGAAAGTCAAACATTAAAAAACCATTAGAGGGTTTATAGTGGCTTTAGGATTAAAATATCCTCCATTATAGGATTCCTAGGGTTGCCTAAAAATCGCAAGTTTCTCTTATGACTTGATTACTTGTTTTATTTCTTATCATTTTCTCATCTCTCTTTTGCTTAGTTTGCTATTATAGGGCTATGACAAATTTGAGCTTGGCTCCATCAATGGAGACATCCACAACAAATCTATTTGGTTTACATCTTCTCATTCCATTGAATGAGATCTCCCACAACCTTATATTGTTTATTTTACATGCATTAATCTTTCCATTTTATTTATTCCACATACTTTAAATCTAGGGTTGAATAGTTTGTTGGATGTTTAAAAGTAAATTTTATATTTATCTACTATAAATACAATTTAATGATAATGTAACACACACACACGCACACGCACACGCACATGACACACACACACACGCACACACACACACACACACGCACACGCACACGCACGCACGCACACACACGCACACTCGCACACACGCACACGCACACACACGCACACGCACACATGAACACACATGCATGCGCACACACGCGCACATGCGCGCGCACACATGCACACACGTAACACACGAACACACACGCACGCACACGCACGCACGCACACACACGGTTGCCATTTACATTCATTATGGTTCTTACACACACACACACGCGCACACGCACGCAAACACAGTTTAACACACGCGCGCACACACACGTGCGGAAGGTTTGACACACACACGGAACACACACGCAAACACACACGCATGTGAACACACACACGCGAACACACACACACACACGAACACGCGAAATGAGGAACACACACACACACACACACGTGCACACACACACACACGCGCACACACACACACACACACACACACACACACACACACACACACACACACACACACACACACACACACACACGAACACACACACACACACACACACACACGCACACATGCACAAACACATGCACACACGAATACACATACACATACACATACACATACACATACACATACACATACACATACACATACACAAACACAAACACAAAACACACACACGAATACACGAACACACACACACGTGCGTGGACACACACAAACATGAACACAAACACACACACACACACACAGCACACACACATGAACACACACACACACACATGAGCATTGTGTGTGTGAGTGTGTAAGTGTTAGGAGTTTAAGACATTTTACATTCATTATGGTTCTTAGGCCATGTGCAAAGAGTTTAGCCGCATAGGCGGAAGGTTTGAGGGCCATAGGCATGTGTGCCAAACAATAGGCGGGAATGAGGTTGTGCCCTCATAAGGCCCAAGTAACCATACATGGCACCATGGGCTATGCCCAACACAAGGGAAATGGGTGGGCGGGGGGGGGACATAGCTGCGATCTTTTTGCGTATGATTAGGGTGGGTCGCAACCCGTGTAGGGTGTGACCCCTTGATTTTTTGTACATTTTATATTTACACTATATAAGATATTTTGTGTGTGTATGTATGTGTAAAATTCAAAATTCACTCGTTTATATATATTTTTACACTCCTTATAATTGTTTTATGTAAAACTATGTATCTATAAATCCAACCTTTGGATGATAATTTTAATAACACTAATTACTCCTTATAATTCATCTTAACAAAACTACATTTAAGTTTATGAGAATGTATGAGAAGGGAAATAAAGAGTTTTACAATATTGTTAACATTTTCATCATTGCTCAATAACTAAATGAGAGAAGACAAGCCAAGCTATCCAAGGTAAGAATAACACTTAAATCAACTTGTTTAAATGAGATTTGATACAACATTGTAAATAGAAAGCTTAAGAGGGTACAACGATGTGCAATGAAATATACTTGTTCTACATACTACAAGATCTTAAAATGTACCAAATGACTTCTTATGATACACTTAATTTACAAGAGTGTTAAAAATGGATATTCATCATCTCCAAAGTTTATACTTAACTTTTAATGTGATTTTGAAAAACACATACTATACTTTCCAAGCAATACTTTTACAAACTCTTGGTCGATATGCAAATAAGAACCACCACCCAAATGACCTCCAATAAACATCACAATATTAATTTACATTCCTTTTTGATGAAGTGAGAGTAAAAGTGGAAGAGAAATAATTACACATACATGCAACTCATGCTTCGATTCTTATTTCAAAGGATGTGATCAAATTAACAATATTTGTCTTCAAATACAACTTAGAGTTCCTTGTTTACCACTAATACACAAGAAGTGAGCACAAATTGCTCAAACACAAACATACTTGTCTCTCTTCAATTTGTCACAATAATGTCCATTCACAACACAAGAGTGTAACACATGAACGTTTCACTTGGAGTTGACAAGACACCACAACCATATTCACATCTAGCTACTTCTTTCTTTTTCGACTCCATCATACCATACCAAAAGAGAGTGGAATGCGGCATTCACGACCCAACCAATCAATGAAGAAACTTCCCTCCTCATTGACCCACAAATCCTCCAACTCTTACAAGGAATTCACGACCAACAACCAAAGCTTGAAACAAAAGCATCACCAATACACATACACATACATCCAAATTACACAAAACAAGGTAAACAAAACTTGGTTGGGACACAAGTGAGAGATGAAGTCAACTATCCAAAACAACATCAAACATACTACCAAGTGAAACAAGGTTGAAAAGAGGAAAAATAGTCATCCCTTTCCACTTGTAATTCCACTAAGGAGAATTAGCTCTTGTTTTCTCCATACTTTGCACATGATAACACAAATTTACACACTTATACCTCCACTTAGAACTTGAAAGCACTTATAACTCCAAAAGAGCTAACTCCTTTGGTTCCTACATTTGTTATCATACAAGGTTTTCTTCATGTTTTACTCACTTATACATTCACTATGGCCTACTAATTCCCCCATACACACAACTACTCTTGCTAGCCCCACATTATGTGCATAAGCAAATATCACAACATTCAATGAAAGCATGCACATGCTTAAATGAGTAATAAAACAACTATATGCCATCAAGGAGAGAGAGAAAAGAATAAAATAACCATTTTTCACATGAGGAAAAACAAGATGAATGCACCTTACCTCTTACTCATCTTGTCCCACAAATCTACAATCAAGCCAAACACTCCACAAGCACTCCCAATGCACGTTTAACAAAGAGCACCTTCCCAAAGTCCAAAATATTTAACCCCAAAATAGAAAAGTTATCTTATTTAAATAGGCAAAATGCTAGAATGGAGCATTCAATAATATCATGCCAAGTGGCACGCCCACAATCCGAAAATAGTACACTCATTAACAAGGTCATAAAGTCTCTTATATGTCCACATGGGCTAATATCACAACCCCACACGTATCCAACTACTAATAATAAATTACTCTTACATGATTTTGATATGAAATTCAAAAATCAAAATCTCAAAATCAAAATTTAAATGCAATTCACATCAAAAGCATTCATTCAAATCAACTTGAAAAATACTCAAGGCCTTACACAACATTGAATGTAAAACTAGATGACAAGATTTTCAAGGCTTATTATAGGGTCCTTTTGAGTCCCCAAGTTGCCAAAAGGTCCCAAAAAGTAAACTTGCCACATGGATAGGTGTATGGAGAGATTTTAGGAGGTTTGGACAAGGTTTACTTGTTTCATACACCTCCCAAATGTGGCCTACGAAGAAAAAATTGAATTTTTCATAAATGGAGAATTATCAACCACCAAATAAAATCAAAATCAACCAAAAATAATTAAGGAGGATTAAATAATTGTTTCCATAGTTGTAATAATCATGTATCGACCTTGACTTTCTAATCCTTTTCAAGTATTTTCGTTATTTTGATATTTTATTTTCCTTCCTTTTCAATCGATGCAATCAAGTTTAATTTGATGAGCTATATTCATTTAAATTTAATTATAATGTGAAGTCATTAGCTTTAATGTATGATGCATAACCAATTTTCTACACATGCAAGTTCATAGAGAAAGTGTATGCAAACTTTTTGGAAATCAAACAAAGGTATTTGTGATAAATTTTGGAGGACATGTCCATGACATTTTTGACATGATAAAATTCGTTATTAAACTATGGTTTTTTCTTTTTTAATAAATAATATTTTTTTAATGAATCTTTCAAATCCACCTTTACCAAAAAACTAAATACTCAATTTTTTCACACTTACATTATATGAAATAATTTCAAATTTATTTTTAAAATTTTGTTAATGCGTGTATCTAATTATGTGTAGAATGTAAAGATACTTTTAGTTTTGAAAAATATAACGAGCCAAAAATTATAACAAATTTTTGATGTGTATATTATAACGTGTTAGAGATAATGAAAGTGATAAATAAACGATTATTGATTAATTAAGTTAATACTAAAAAAGTTAAATCTAGACATTCAACTTTGTAAATCCATTTTCTATTTCAAACTTGAAGTTGAATAACTATATGAATGTATAACTTATTTAATTATTTCCATGTGTTGTATAAAAATCCATGCAGCTTAATAATTCAAACCAAAGCCCAATCAAAAAGGAAGGAAAAACAAAATGAGAAAAGGAAACAAATACATGTTTTAGAGTAAATTAAAAAAAAAACATCTAAAAGGTTATGAGTTGTTTGGAGTTTTTAATAAAATTGAGGGATTTGTCCCATGTATCTTTTAAGTTATTTCAAGGCGACTTTCATAAATAATCATTATAGTAATGACAATTTTCTTATGTATTAGTAATTATTACAAAAAGGAACCCACTTAATATCTATAGTGATCATTATATGTTTGAAATGCGATCTTATATACATCCTCCTCCTTTACTCAAATTTGATGGTACCCTAAATTTATATCTAACTTAGTAAAGGAAACAACACCATTAAATTTATTTAATAATTCATTAATGATAGGAATAGAAAACTTATCTTTGAGGGTAAGCTTATCACATTCTCCATGACTCATCCTTTTTAAAACCATAATTATCTGAAATGAATACACACTTTTACTTGGGATGAACAATGCCCGAGTCGAGCACTTCTTTAACCAACTTTTCCATTTATGAGCTTTGTTGATGGGGATAATGATAAGGTCTAATATTAGGAGGGATACTTCATGGAATTTACTCAATTGCATGATCACGATCTCTAATTGATGGTAGGATATTTGGTCCCTGAAGTACTTATTGATGGTGTAAAATAATCTCCTAAAGAGTTAGTGGAGGTTGGTTTTGTACATCATGTCCGGCTAAGAAATGTAGTTGTGTCACTATGCCGTAAGATCCCTTCTTAATTAATTTATCCATTTTATGAGAGCTAATAAATTGTCATGGTGTTGATTACATCCTGTTAAGTTTGCACTTTGTTCCATTCATACTAAAAACCATGAATAAGTCTAGAAAATTGAAAGAAAATGTTCCCAACTATTTAAGCCATTGCACTCTCAAAACTACATCTACTCCCCCATTTGGGATGGAAAATTTTTCTGAATCGAGTAGACAGTCCCTCATCGATAGTTTGAGATGATGAAATCTACTAGCACTAGAGAGTTGTTTCCCATCAACAATCATGAGTTAAAAATTGGAGATTGAATACACAAATTAGTTGACCTCATTAGTTAACTTTCTACCAATGAGGTTATGGGTATTCCTTGTATCAACCAAAATGTAATTTTTCTCTTCTTAATATAACCAACAAATTTGAGTCTTTGTGGTGTGCATTTAATGCATATAGTGAGATCGTAGGGTTTTATTCCTCGGAATTCACATGCTCATGGGATATTGTTGGTTCTTCATTATCAATTTCTTCCTCATCCAAAACCCCATTTTCAATAGCCATTAGTATTTTTCTCTTCTCTAGCATGCTTGTGACATCTAGACCATTTACTATCACAATGCCAACATAACCTTTCACTCTTTTCACTTCCTCCCATTGAGGAGAGAACATTGGTAATTTTACTTGGGTTTCAAGAGTTTACCACATTCTATTAATAGTGATAGTCATAATTTTATCCCTCCATCCCATAGTTCAACTTTGCATGAATATCTTTGTTGCAAAGTTTTGTTGCTCAAAGTGTAGTGCTTGTTGCATAACTTTCCTAACTGTACATGATTCCAACAAACAAACATCATGCTTAACTTGATCATTTAGTCCATTGATGTAAAATTATAGTCTTTGATAAGGTGTCACTTCTAGAGTCCGGATTGCCAATTTCATATGCTCAACATTATATTTGGCTACGGATCTTATTTATTTTTGATTTGTAAATGTGGTGAAGCAACCTCCCTTCCATGGCTTCTCATAGTGGGTTGCTAAGTCATTAGTAAATTCATCCCAACTAAGCACCTTCCCTTTTTTGTCACTCATTATCCACTAGTACCACTAATATGGTTCAAATTCTAAATGTAGTGAAGCTATGTCAACCATTACATCATCTCGGGTATTGTGCAACTTAAAGTACTATTCCATGAGACTTATCCATGAGGTTACATCTGTACCAATATTTATAGGATGTCCATCTTTGGCAAAGTTAAATTTTAACCCTTGGAATGGTTACCCTATATTTGGTTTGTTGTGCTTTCCTAGTAGTTAAATTATGCATGAATGGTCAATAAAGTGGGTAACCACATCTAAGACACAATTGACACCTAATTACTCAACCTTGATCACTTTTGATCACCTCTTGATGTTCTAAGACTCAAGATCTCTTGATCACTCAAGATGCATTAAGACGCCCTAACACCTCTATTTATAAGATTACAATCCTTCTAGGAAGTTCTATAGCCGACCCTAGAATTTTAGAAGTCGCGACCTTTCAAATTCTCATGGATGGAAAATCCATCACTGTGACAACAAAAAAACTAGTAAAATATGTAGCATGAAAACAACACATGACTACAAAATGCTCCTGAAGTCTCCAAACTTAACCGTTCGAACTCCAACACTTCAATGTTGATTCCAGAAGACCAAAAAAATGGCTCCACACCCCAACAATCTCCCACTTGGAGACTCCCACTTGAGAAAATTTCTCAACCTTCATTATCATCCATGAAGGCCAACCGAAGTTGAACACAACTTCAATTTCTCCTCAGTGATCGCCTTGGTCATCATATCTATAGATTCTCGACCGGTATGAATCTTTTCCACTTCAAAACCAAAGTTGAACACAACTTCAACTTCTCCCTCAGTGATCGCATTGGTCATCATATCCACATGATTCTAACTGGTATGAATCTTTTCTAGCTTCAACTTATCTTCTTCCAAATTTGCCCCGATGAAATAATATCTCAACTGAATGTGCTTTGTTCTAGATTGGAAAGCGAGTTCTTCGCTAAATGAATAATGCTATGAATATCACTGTGTAGTCTCCCAACCAATCAAGTACTGTAAATAAATTATCTCCTTCCTTTCCTTTGTGGAAACAACATACTCAACCTCTATGGTTGATGAAAGCCATAACCTTTTGTAACCGTGAAATATAACTCACCACCGTATCACCAACAAGAAATACATAAGTTGTTGTGCTCCTCCTAATGTCCAAATCTCTAGCCATGTCTAAATCTACATAGCACACACAATGTAGTGTCCGATCCACCAAAACACAATGCTTCTCCCATGGTCCCTCTCAAATATCGAAGGATCCACTTCATTGTTTGCCAATGCTCTCTACATGGATCACTCATAAACCTACTCACTTGCTCCCATTGCATGCACAATATCAAGCCTAGTACATACCATAACATACATCAATCTATCAACCGCCGATGAGTAAGGTACCCTAGACATCTGGATTCTATCCTCCTCAGCCTTGGGACTGCCTTTGATAATTTAAAGTGACCTGCTAAAAAAGTACCAACCGGTTTAACATCTTACATACTAAACCTCTCCAAGACCTTCTTTATGTACTCTTCTTGAGATAATACCAACTTCCTCTCCTTCCTATTCCGAGTTATTCTCATACCAAGGATTTTCTTTGCTGCCCCCAAATCCTTCATAGCAAAGGAGTCACCTAGTTGCTTCTTGAGTACCTTTATTTCCTGCATGTTCTTCCCTACAACAAGCATATCATCCACATACATGCACATAATAATATAACTACCATCAAGAAACTTCTTGATGTACATGCAATGGTCTGAGTGACACTTGGAGTAACCCTTTTCTGCATAAAACTATCAAACTTCTTGTACCACTTTCTTGTGGAGCTTGTTTTAGGCCATACAAGCTCTTCTTCAATTTGCACACTAACCTCTCCTTCCCTTTGACCTCATAACCATGTGGCTGCTACATATACAATTCCTCCTCCAACTCACCATGAAGGAATGCAATATTCACATCCAACTACTCTAAGTGCAAGTCTTCTATTGCTACTAAACCAAGAACAATCCTAATAGAAGTCATTTTAACAACAGGAGAGAAAAATTTCATCAAAGTCTATACCTTTCTTATGTGTAAATCCCTTGACCACTAACCGGCCTTGTACCTTTTTCTACCTCCATCTTCCTCTTTGATTATGTACACCCACTTGTTCTGCAATGCTCTCTTTTTCGGGTAGCTCCACCAGATCCCAAGTTCGGTTCTCCATAAGAGATCTATGCTCTTCATCCATGGCCTACTCCCACTTCTTCCCGACAACCACCTCGCATTACTTCCTCAAAGCACTCGGCTCTTCAATGTCGTGAGAAATAAATAATTCAAATATGGAGTAAAATGTTTAGGTTCCCTTCTTACCCTAGAAGACCTTCTCACCTCAAGAGTTTGGGATTCTGATGAGTAGGTTCCTAAACTAGCTATCTTTGGAACATGCTTGCACCTAAACCAGCCCCTTGGACACCTTGCCATCCGCAAAGTTCTCTAAAACTGTGTATTATTTCTTCGATTCCTCTTTCCGTTCTCTTGCAATGATCTTTATACATGATTTTTTCATTAAATAAAATATCTCTAGATTGAAATATTTTCTAGTCCTTAAGACTCCAAACATAGAAACCAACGTCATCCTCACCATATCCAACAAAGGTGCATTTCTCATACTTAGCCTCTAACTTGGTCCTATCATCTTTATCAAATACCTCACATCCAAAACTCTAAGAAATGGGTAATCAATTTTCTTACCGCACCAATACTCCTCGGGTATACCTCCATCCAAGGCCATAAAGGGTCCTCTCGTTAATTAGGTAAACAATGTGCTCACCGCTTCCTCCAAAAACATGAGTGGTAGCCTTGCATGTAACCTCATTCACTTAGCACACTCCATGATTGTCCTGTTCATTCTCTCTGACACTCCATTTTATTGTGGAGTCTTCGAACCATACTTTGCATGCGGATCCCATTTACTAAACAATAATCAAGAAATTCATTCTATAATACTCCCCTCCATTATCGGCCCGAGACATTTCAGCTTGAGACCTGTTTCATTCTCAACCAAGGATTTCCATCTTTTGAAAGTTTCAAACACATAAATTTATTTCTAATGCCATATACCCAAACTTTTCTAGTTGCATCATCAATGAAAGTGACATAATAACATGAACCACTAATAGAGTTTACCTTAGCTGGCCCCCATACATCTCTATACACAAAATTCAATGTACCCTCCTTCCTGATAGTTCCAACCTTGAGGAATCTCACCCACTTATGTTTCCCATAAACACAATCCTCACAAAAGTCCAAATCTAACTCCTTTAATCTGGGCAACATGTCCTTTAGAATTTGCATGCCTTTTGACTCATATGATCGAGTCTCTGGTGCCACAAAGTTACATCTCCATCTGCAGCAACTAAATTACAATAATCAACACCACTAGTTAAATACAAAGTACCAATTTTCTTACCTCTTGCAACCACAAGAGATCCCTTGTAACCTTCCAAGAATCCACTGTAAAATTGACCATACAAAAATCACTACCCAGCTGACCCACTAATATCAAGTTCCACCTCAACTTAGGCACATGCCTGATGTCCTTAAGTATCCATGTGTTGCCATTCTACATTTTCACCCCAACACAACCTTTCCCTACTATGCTACATGATTCATCATCACCAAGATATATATGTCCAAAATCACCTTGAACAAACTCAGTAAAGTAATGTCTATGTGGGGTGTCATGGAAAGAAGCCCCTAAATCTAACACCCAAGACTCAACAATATTATCTAAAGAAAGAATTAAGGCATCTTGACAAACATCACCTGCTGCCACATTTACCTCCTTAGTTTCCTCCTTCTTTTTCTTTTTATCTCAAAGAGCCCAACAATCTTTCTTAAAATGACTAACCTTCCCACAGTGCCAACATTCCAACTTGCTCTTGGACTTTGACCTTCCACGATCATTCAACTTCCCATGGTTACCTTTCCCTCTATTCTTTTGTCTCCCTTTAGTCTCCACCGTCAAAGCATTTCTAGTAGAAGAATCCTGGAGCTCTTCCTTCACATTTCCTCACTCAAGATCACACCTATCACATCTTCAAACTTCAAATTTGATTTATTAGAGACCGAATTACTTACAATTATAAACAAATTGTCCCAACTATTTGGCAATGAGCACAAAATCAACAAATCCTTGACCTCATCATCAAAGTCAATTTTCACCGAGTTTAACATACTCACAACCGTATTAAATTCATTCAAATGATCAACAACAAAACCATTCTCAGACATATTCATATTAAATAAAATTTTCATCAAAAATATTTTATTAGAGGTAGAGAGTTTTTCATATAACTTTCCCAATGCATTCATGAGACCTTCCATGGTCTTCTCTGTGATATGTTGAAAGCAACCAAAGATGCAAACATAATCGAATTACCCCAAGCGACTTTCTATCTAGCAACTCCCAATCCTCATCCGACATGGCTATAGGTTTCTTTGTTTTTCTAGCTAAAGAAACATGGAGGTCCTTCTAATACAAGTAATCCTCCATCTGCATCTTCCACAAACCAAAGTTCTATCCATTGAACTTCTCAACCCTTGATCTTCCCTCATTTTCTATAGCTCCCACTCAAGATAAAATTTCCTACAATTCACCACTTCAGCAAAAAACCACCAAAGCTCTGATACCAATTGTTAGGAATTAGAGAACAAATATGTAGAAATAATTCCTCAAATCAAAGTAGTAGGAAACTATTTAGTAGAATTGTACTTGCAGAAATATAACAACATATATAAATAATGCACAAAATAAGAAAAGACAAGATTTAACATGGTTCACCCAATGTGGGCTACGTCCACCAAGAACTTTCTCGATTTTATTATCAACAAGAGTAAAACCAACTCTCACAGTCTTCTCTCAGTTACAATTACACAACAATCACTCATGAACTCACAACAAAATTCCCAAAGATGCTAAACCACATCTAAGACACAATTGACACCCAATTGCTCAACCTTGATCACTCTTGATCACCTCTTGATGTTCTAAGACTCAAGATCTCTTGATCACTCAAGATGCATTAGGATGCCCCTAACACCTCTATTTATAAGATTACAATCCTTCTAGGAAGTTCTATAGCCGACCCTAGAAGTTTGAAAGTTGTGACCTTTCAACTTCTCATGGATGGAAAATTCATCACTGTGACAACAACAAAACTACAACAAATATGCAACACGAAAACATCACATGATTGTAGAATGCTCCTGAAGTCTCCAAACTTAACCGTTCGAACTCCAACACTTCAATGCTGATTCCAAAAGACCAAAAGCAAGATCCACATCCCAACAAGAAGATCATGCCTCATGAGGAGGCTTGTATTAGTTTTATCTTTTGTGAAATCTCCCCTTTGAACCTGACATATGAATTAACGCCTTAATGTGGAGATAAAAACCTTAACTACACCTCCCCTACATACATGTTAATTGGTATTTCTACTTGTTTAGGGAGTAAAAATTTGTGAACATAAAATTCACATAACAATTTTTTCCCAATTGTATCAAATGTTGCATATACTGACATGAATTATCCGTTATTCTCAAATTTTGGGGATTTGGTGGAGAAAAATCCTAGAGGATTTCCATTTGAAAAAATGTTCTTTCGAAATAAGGCATAAAAATTAGAGGGTGCTCTACAAATAAGGGCTTGTTCATACAAGTGGCAGAGCATAGTCATATTATCATGAAGTATTTTCTTTTCTTCTCTTAATATCTTATTCTTATCTTCCACTTTCCTAATCTCATAACATTGTTTCATCCACTTGACCATCCCTCTTAATATGATAATTTGTGGAAATACACAATATGTTGTTTGAATCATTTGGTCAACGGTTGTTATAGGATTTGTTTTCTCTTTTTCTATTTTTAAAAGTGAAAGTTCAATGCAGACTAGTTCTTCAATTTTAGACTCTATTGATTGAATTATATGATATTTTCCTCTATAATATGTTAAATTTGTTGGATTATTCCATCTTTATGCTCCATTGTTTGTTGGAGTTGTTAAATTCTCTTATCTTTGTCTACCTCCAATTGAGAAATGCTTGCATATTTTACTTGAAGGAGAATTGCAATTGGTTAATCCTTTCTTGTGCTTGATGTAGCTCATACTCCACTTTGGAAATGGCTAAAAATTGGGGAATAAAGGTTTCAGTGTCAATAGGTGAGCTAGGCTCACCTTCAATCATAGGTGCATTTCCTTTGTTAGTTAGGAGGGCCTCTTCAACAATGATTGTTGTCTTCACAATATCTTCTTTAAAAAGGTTCTGAAGGGGATGTAAAGGCATATGGAGAACTAAAAGTTGTTTGGTTTAGAGTTATCATTGTGTTTCCTGCCTCTTGTTCCTCTTGTGAGGGAAATTTTTTAGTTTTGTGTTCCTTTATAGTCTGAGTTGGTCCGGATGACCTAAGCCTTTTCTTTGGCATGGCTTGGATGGAGGGTCCTGTTTATGGAATTATAGTAGGCTCAAGGGCATATTTCTTTTGAAATTTAATCCACTTTCTTAGCCCATTACACTTCTTGATGAAGTGATGCTTACAAACAAGGTGGATTAGCCCTTGGAATTTTAGATATGGGGAACCCCATCATAATTTTTTAGTGGCAGAGGAAACAAATTCATACAAAAATTGTGGGAGGTTAATTTTGTTTTGGTCCCTGGCTTCTCCATGGCATAGGTGGATGAGAATTCTCAAGACCGGGCCAAGGATAACCTCATATTAGCCTTCACAAGTAAAATACCTAATTACCCATTTGGCCACATCTTCCCATGGCTCAAGAAAAGTGCTTCTCTTAATGCCCTTGGCCTTCCCTTTGTTATCAAAAACTAACTCCAATTTTTCTTTCTTCCCCACAAAAAACCTTTTAATGATTTTAGAGTAAGGAGTCCTAAAATTTACCAATTTCCCCTCCTCTAGAATACCATAAATTTGACTAATAATGGAGGAATGAATAATATTTTTGTACCTTTTACTCTTGAATATCCCTCCACAAGGTTCGCTGCAAACTCTTATCATCCTTGGGTTGAACTCTTCATATGTTATCATAAAATCCAACCATCCCACTTTCTCAAACATTGCCATAGATTTAGTGTCTGATAGCAATTTGACTAGGCTTGATGGTTCATGGTGGAGGTTGATTCCCATTTTGGTATAAATAGAATTGGTAGTGGAATAGGACTAGAAAAGACAGAGTGCATAAATGATATCGGTGGTAGCGCATGAGTAAAAATGAAAATCATGGAAGAATGACAATAGGGAAAACACAAGAATGAAAATGATTATATGCACAAACATATGTGAATTGGATATAATTAACCAACTTTAATAACATGATTGGTGGTTTGGAGAATAAATGAGGAACGTGTGAGTGATTGATTAGAAGTGTGAGAAATTTATTTGGAGGATGTGGAACATGTGAGGAGACATAGGAAGTGGGGAGTCATCATTTCGAATGAGATCAATAATTAACATCTTATCATTAAAATTTTTAACATTTAAAAGGGAAGTAATAACACATACCTCATTAATAATCACTTGTCACATCTTCTATCAACACTAGATTTTTTGCATGTTGTCTCGATACACTTATTCATGGCATGATTATGAGGTGACCATCATTGCTGGTTTTCACCACCTGCATTTTATTTTCATTTTATATTCTTTTTTATTTTTTAGAAAGATTGGCTGCCATTTCTTGGTTTTAAACCAATCCTTCATAAGAAGATGGCCTCCATTTTAGTTTTCAACCATCCCCTATTTATTATTTTTATTCAAAGATCAATTTAGCCTTGAGTTGACTTGGACAAGGTGACCTTGTCCAAGAAATTCAAAGCTGAATTGTCTTGTAACATCTTCTTGAATTCTTCTTTGGATGCTTTTTTTAGTATAGACATAGTCGTTGACCATTAACCAACATCACTCTTCTTTCACCATCATCGGATAAGTTGCATAGTCATGTTATTGAAGAATTCATCAATTTGGTATGGACCATCCATCTTGTTTGTAACTTCCCCTTAAAGTCTTTGTATTTTGAATCAAATAGTAGAGCCCAATCTCCTTTTTGAAACTTCCTTTTCTTGATATGGCTGTCATGCCACAATTGTCTTTGATGTTGGATTATCTCTGTTTGGTGTAATTCCTGTAACCTCATCTCATCTAATTCATTCAATATGACAAATCTTGCTTGCTATGCTTATGATAATTCAATTCCTAATGCAAAAGATATCCTTAAGGTATGAATCTCATATTCTATGGAAAAATAGGTTTCTTCCCATAAACCAAATCATATGGAGTGAATCCATGTGGTTATTTTCCAAGTTGTGTTGTAAGCCCATACTACCTTGGGTAATTTCTAAACCCAATTCTTCCTTGAGAGATCTACTTTTTGGTCAAAATGTTCTCCAATTCCCTATTAGTAACTTTAACTTGACCATTAGATTGAGGGTGGTATGGAGATGATTTCTTGTGCCTTAACTGATATGTTTCCACAAAAGAGATGACCACATTTGACATGAACTGAGGTCCTTGATCTAAAACTAATTGATCTTGGTGCTCCAAATCTCTGAAAATGTGTTCATACAAGAAGTCTTCTACCTTCTCATCCCTTGCATATTGAGAGCTTGTACCTCGACCCATTTTTTGTCACATAATCTATGCATACCAAGATGTACTCCTTTCCTTGAGAAGGTGGGTCAATTGGTCTAATGAAATCCAATCCCCACTTCTCAAATGGCTCTAGAACTACTTGAGGTTGGAGGGCATCTCAATTGTAAGTGTTGGTTTTCCCATACATTGACATTTATCACATTTCCACACATACTTTTTGACATACTTATGCATAAAAGGCCAATAGTATCCATGCCCCAAAACTTTGTGGACTATTATTTTGACTAATAATGTCCCCCCGATGGTTCATCATAAAATGTTCTGAGTATATCAAAGATCTCATCTTCAGCTACACACTGTAATACATGATCAAGTCCACATTTAAAAAACATTCTATTAAACCATGTATACATCACACTTTGTTTAATTAACTGTTTTCTTTGTTTATGTGTGAGGAAAGATGGGAACTTCCCTATAACTAAGTAATTATCCATATTTACAAACAAAGGAGAGATGGTTAAAATTGCAAATAATGTTCATATGGGAAATCATCATTGACCTGCTCCTCTGTACCTGAAACAATTAGTCTTGAGAGAAAATTAGCTACCACATTTGATTTTCCTAGTTTATCAATAATATTTATGTTGAATTCTTTAATAGAAAAATCCATCTAACAATTCTACCATGTACCAAAGGTTTATTCATTAAATATTTAATGATGGAATGATCTTGTATGAACAATTACTTCATAACTTGTGATGTAATGGTGAAACTTGTTAATTACATACACAACTATAAGAAATTATTTTTCTATGGTAGTATAGTTTTTTTAGCTGGGGAGAGGTTTTTACTAATGTAATAGATGACATACATTGCCTCTCCTTCTTTTTGTTGTCCTAACACAGCTCCTACTACCTCATTGGAAGCATCAATTTGAATGTGAAAGGGAAACTTCCAATTTGACCTCTTAAAACTTGGAGTATTTGTTAGTTTGTCCTTGATAATGTCAAAATATTTTTGACACGCTTCTATCCATTCAAATTCAGAATCCTTTGTTAAAAGGAAAACAACGGAGAATCTATTTTACTAAAATCTAAAATGAATCTTCTATAATAGCTTGTATGTCCTAGAAATATTCTTACTTCAGTTTTATTCTTGGGTGATGGAAGTTGCACAATGATACTGACCTTATCCGGATCTACCTTAATTCCCTTACTAGCCGAAACATGGTGGCCTAAGACTATCCCTTGTTCCATCATGAAAATACATTTCTCATGGTTTAGAGATAACTGATGTTTCTCACACCTAGAGAGTACTTTTCCAAATTATCTATTTCCTCTTGGAATGTTTCTCCATAAACCATAAAATCATCCATATAAATATCCACATAATCATGAGTGAGATCAAAAAATTTACTAACATGGCTCTCTGAAAAGTGGCAGGAGCATTACATAAACCAAAAGGTAAAAATATATTCCCCCATGGGCAAGTGAATGTGGTCTTGTCTTGGTCTTCTGGTGCCACCATGATTTGATTGTACCCACTAAAACCATCCAGGAATGAAAAATACTTTTTCTAGATAAATTATCCAAAACTTGGTCAATGAAAGGTAAAGGGAAATAGTCTCTATGTGTTTCCTTGTTCAACTCCCTATAATCCATACAGACTCTCCATTTACCATTATTATTAGGAACTATAACCAATGGGGAGACCCACAGGCTATCTGAAATTGGATAGATAAATCCTACCTGAAGAAGTTTCTCAATCTCAGTCTTTACAATATCTCTTAAGGTAGGGTTTATCCTCCTTTTGTGGCTTCCTGATTGTCTAGAATCAATTTTATAAATGTGATGTGTACAAATATTGGGATGAATACCATTCATGTCATTATATTCCCAAGAAAATATTGAGGATGAGAGCATAGAAGCTTGAATAGGGTATTCTCCTCTTGACTAGTCAACCAACTATTAACTGCCAATGTTTTTCTTGGGAAAATAGGTAGTTATTTTGTGTTTGGGTAGAGAGAATTTACCACTAGGTATTCTCTCAATAATGAATTCAAGGGGCATTTATGGGGCATCGATATGTGGATTTTAGTGACGTTGTGGAAGATACACTCAATTAGATCTATGTTTCGTGAGAAAGGACAAATTATTGGTTGCATGTTTTCATCTATCATATCTTCCTTTATCTCAATGGTTGTGACTGAAGTTTAAGAAGAATCCCAATTTTGGATCTATTCTAAGTGTTCTTGTATTATAACCATAACTAGTGAGGAAACAACATCCTCTAGCTTCCTCTAATCATCCTTCCACCATTTTTTTTCTCAGTGGCAAAGGTTTTGTAGTTGGATATATAGATAGTTTCTTTGAATCATGTCCATTTGTAATTATCATGTTTCCTGTTCTACAATCAATAAGAGCTACAGCAGTGGCTAACCAAGGGCATCCTAGGATCAAGGGATATCTAATTTTCTTATTATTTATTTTAATAACCATAAAATATATTGAATAATCCCATGCTTCAATTGTGATGGTCACATCCTCTATGATCCCTTTAGGTTTAGCAACAATTGGTCAGCCATTTGTAACACTATTGGGGTTGATTGTGGATCTGGAAGAGACAATGTGGAAAAAGTATCAATAGTCATCACATTGATTGCAGCCCTAAGTCAATTAGAACATTTGGAATCTCCACATCCCTAATACAAACTATAACAATTGGACTCCCAGGGTCACCATATTTTGGAGGAGTCATCTTCCTTCAATATGCTATCCAATTTTCCATCAACATGTATTATTTTGGGTTGATTTTTCCTTCTTCTTGGAGTTTTAACACAAATTATTTGATAGTTTTGTTTAACTCTAAGAATATCTCTAAGATGATTGTAATAGAGGGATTCCAATACTTAATTTTTTAATCCTTGAATCAATTCTAACTCTTGTCTCTCTTGGGTTACAATATTGTCCTTTTTCCAAAAGTTTGGATGGAAATGACATGTCTGCAAGTGGTTAGATGTTTCCTTAAGAAAAGGTTTGGGTTATGTCTCTTCTGATTTTTCTTTGTCTTCGAAGACTTCCTCTATATAATTAGAGATGATGGTTTTGAAGTAATCTTCCCCGATCGTAATAATATGTTTCTACAATCCATAGAATTCATCGTGGGAATCTTGTCAGATTCAACGATGTATGATGGGTTTCCCTGCCTTACATTCTTTGGATTTGCCATGATTTGAGCTAGAATTTGTGGTTGGGTAGGTTGTTTAGATGGAGCAATAGTTGTAGGCCTAGTTAACAAAGCTTGTTGTCCCTGGGGTCTTCTTGGATTATAATACTACTAACCAGATCCTTGAGGTGCATTCCACTATTGCTAAAATTGTGGGTTAAATTGTTGGAATGACGATGGGATGTTTGGGTTTGGAGTCCATGGTTGTGGATAATAATTTGGTTGTGCATTCCATTGAGGAATCCATTCTTATGGAAATTTTTGAGTCCAAGGTTGGGGGTATGACCATGGTGTGTTCCATTGGTTTGGAACCCATTGTGTTTTTGGTGCATAAGGTCTGGTGTTGATTTGAAGAAAAATTCCTCTTTGCTTTGAACTACGTAATTAACCTCAACTTCACTTTGTGTATTCTATTTTAAGTGATTATTTAGCAAGGGTAACAATCCACATTGATCAGTGGTATGCTTCAAATCACATACAAGGAAGATGTTTGTTTTATCTAGGGGAAGGTCCTTAAGCCCATGTTTATTCCTACATCTTGGATAATATATGAATAATGGCTTTGTATTCCTATCTTTTCCCTATCCATAGTTGTATTAAGCTAAAATAAGAGACCCATTCTCAAGTTTGCAATCTCTTCTCTTAGTTTAGATATGTCGCCATTTACAATCTTGCCTTTATGTTTACAAAAATTTGGGTGAGTTCAGAATAGTTTCTACAAAGGTCAATGATATCTGTGAATTCCAACTTATTCATGTCTCCTTTTCCCATTAGATTAAAGGACTCTTATGTGTCTTCATCCAATCCTTTAAGGAATATAGTTTTTAAAATAGTAATATCAAGACCTATACCACACCTCCTGTGAAGGAAGATGAATCAATCAAGATAGTCCTTAACACTCTCATCCTCCTTTTGTTGTATCATGAAGAGTTCTTCCTTTTTCAGTCCCTAACCCTATAGTAATCTTGGTATTTATCTAAGAAGATTGTTTCCATCTCTTCCCAAGTGTGGATAGAGTTGGGGTTTAGGCCCATGAACCACCTCATGGTTGTGTCTTTTAGAGTTGAGGAAATAATTTAAATTTTGAGTGTCTAAGGTATAGTCATAGGTTTGGCACAACACTTTGAACTCAAATAGAAATTGGTCAGATCTTTTGAGACTAGTCCCCTAAAGGTTGGTAAAATTGAGGGGGATATGTTCTTCATAGGGGCTTTGGTCATTAGGGTCTAGTTCTATGGGATATGTGAATGTCCTTCCTAGTGGGGGTTTCATTGTTTCCACCATTGGGATTTTCCACTCCATCATCCATCCTTCCTTATTGATCAAGTTTTTCCATAGGTTGATTTTGAGGGGGTTTTGTAAGTTTATTCTAACAAATATACCTCTATGATCTCTAGGTCTAAACATAAAATCCTACCATGCTTAATAACAATCTCCTAACTATAAGTGCTTAACTAATTACTTGTGTTCCACATAATCCAAAGCATAGAAAATAATCTTATTGTCACTACAAGATCTTTTATTTTGAAAGAAAGATTATGGAAAATAGATTTCTAAATGGAAACTTACTAGGTTATCAGGAATTACAAAATTTAGTACCTTGATCTTTTATAACACCTTAGTATACTTGGAAATGACACCAAAAGTGATGAGCGTCGTTGATACTCATCCTTTAATAATTTTCGTGATTGTCAATCTAGGGTAGTGTTTGAAGTTGTTTGCAAAAAAGAGAATGGTTAAAACTATTCTGAGCATGCATTAACTACTAGATTTAACCAAATACTATTTCTAAACTTGTCTATCTAAGAAATGGTTGATAAGATAAAACAAATATTCCTAAATCTATGAATTAAGATGCTTTGGAACGATTTGTCAAATTAAAATACTGAAAGTACTAGATTTTTTACAAATAATCAAATGCTAAATAAACAAAAAATTAAACAAACATGCAATGCTTCCCTTCACATTGGGGAGGAGTGGCCCTTGTTCCTTCCCTCTTATCCGGTTTTAGACTTGAAACTACACCAATAAGATTTAACTCAGAACCATGCACTTTATTGAATGTAATACAATAATTTCTTTCATCAACAACCAACCAACTTCTAATTCTAATACAAACATTTTTATAATAAGTGAAGTTCTTATCACTCTACAAGAGGACTTATTATTTGCAAGAGCTAAGTAATAATTAACTAATAGATTTCTACGAGAACAACTACTTGTTAGGGAGTTACAAGTTTGAAAGAACAAGTGCATATCACACTTTGATTAGATTTATCTTGCTAACTCCAAGTGGAGTCCTTAATCATCATTCAATTGAGATATTTAGATATTTTAGAGGATTTCAAAACTTATGCATTTAAATCCCTTGAATAATGGTGATTGTCAGTTCACTAACAGTTTATACCATCCACTTGTTCCATGTTTCCAACCGAACTTGATGTTAAATTGACTCTCATAATATGCACAAGTCACATGATGACTAGATGATAATACACATTCAATGCTCCTTTCATCATGTAACATGTGTGTTGACTAGATCATTTCCTTTCCTTGGTATACAAGTCATTTTATCCCATAATATGAGTCATGTGCTTCCATAACGCGAGTCTTGTACTTTAGTGCGAGTCCCGTGCTTTTATGGCATGAGTCTTGCACTTGAATGCTTAGGTGAGTCTGCGTTAAGATATGTATAAGTCTTGTGCTAGGCTTAAGATAGGTCCTTCATTCAAATTTATTAGTGCATATATCAATTTATTTCAACTCATTCAAAGAAGCATAGATAAGATGAAAATGATCGAGGTTTATGCACAAAAATGCCTTTTAAATATACTAAATTATTAATTACAAAATGCTAACATTAGACTAATACAAAAGTGGTGGTTTAGATAGGAATTAAATAGGCTCATCAAAAAGGTATCTATTTCAAAAGGCATGACTACTAATTTGACTTTGTTTCTAGTTCCAAATATATACTCAATCCAAGGGGAAAGTATTAGAGAAAGTGACAATTGTAAACAATTAAAGTATGTGCTATATCTAAAGCATATGTTCCACCATTGACCAAATTTTACTAGTGAATTTATAAATTTACAATACATCAAATATGAAAATACAAAGTATGGACCAACCTAAATTTGACGAGCTTTTCAAAAATATAAATAAGTCATTTTCAAATTTTTTGGCCTAGATAATGGATTTGTCAAAAGCATAAAATCGTAATAACTTGAGTACATCCGATTAAAAAGGTTGAAATTTGAAATAATTTTTTTCTTGTCACGAGTATCAATATCCCTACTATTTTTTTTTTTTTGAAAAAATTGTAACTTTATGTGAGATATAGTAGAAAAAATTGTTCCCAAAATCGATGCTCCAATACAACTTGTTATGATATTTCTTTATCAAAGAAAACAAAGCGTTTAAATTTAATGCACTTCGACGGACAAACCTTCAACAATAAGAATAAATGACTAAATGGAATCAATTATATGATGGTTTGGTTTGGGAGAGCCTCACCCATCCATATTTTTGTATGGTCACACCCGCATCCTAATTAGGTCGGCCTAACTATTTATTAAGAACTAATAAATGAAAGGTAAATGTTATGCGATCCATTACAAAACCTTAGAAATCATATGAATATATTATGTTAGGGATATAACAAATACTTTAAATTTATATATTTGAAAACAATGATGGGTATGAATCTCGAGCTGCCTATCTCATATTTGTTGTAGGTTCACCCATTAAAGGGTCACATATTGATTAACAATTCCATTGTCTTCTCCACAAATTTTTATTTTCCTAGTAATATATGGCCTTGATATGGCATTGTGTTAGGCTAAAAAACTCTTTTAGGTTTATATGGGGTCCATAATTCACCATATACCTAATATATCACAATTATTCGATAAATTTTTCCATAGGAGAAGAAAAACTTCTTTATGACAACAAATGGATGTTAAATTTAAGGTTATATATTTTTAGATATCTCACATTATTACACTACCACCCCACATCTTGCCCTAACGATGCCAATGTCATTATAAGATACACCTACTTAAATGTAATTTACATTTGTTTCAAATAAAACAAATAACATATATTTATGCCTATATGCATTCCTTCCACAAGATGGATGAGCTACAAATGTGGCTACAACAAGATTGAGGGATATTGTTTGCTATGTACAATGCATTGATGGTATATAAAATCTTGACCCTTCATCAACGCTTGTTAATTTTTTTTATCATGCATAAGAATAAATACACCAAGTACATAATGGATTTTATTCTTCATCTCACCTTAGACATTATTCAAGTTTGACATTTATGACGATTATTTACACCTATTTTCATTATGGAAGACCATACCTACTATAATTTTATGTTATATTCTTATCTTATCACCAATATGGTTAGGTGAACTTGCATTGTGTATACATTTTCAACCCCCTCATGCTTCCAATATCTTTGCTAATAAATTTACCCTCTCTTAGTTGCTCTACTAGTGATATAATTAGTACCTCAATGCCTGTGTACAATGATACATAAGTTTCAAATATAAAAGTAATAAATGATATGGATTTATCCATAAAGCAATATGAAATGAAGCCTCTATTAGTGGCTTTACTAACAACATAATTAATGCCTCAATGTGTGTATAATGATTTCAATTATAAAAAAATTATACAAAAAGCAATATGAAATGAAGCCTCAATTTGAATCTTTTAGAGGAAGATATTATGGTTGTGGACTTCATCCCAACACCATTAATATGTAAATTTGGTATGCCTATTCATCAATGGCCTTGCATATATGTCGTGCTTAGGAAGATAGTGCACTTATGTTGAGAATTTCCACTCAATTTTTTTATCAAGTGTCTCCCTTGGGTTTAAGTAGATAGACATCCAAAGCTTGAAGTAACAAATGTAGACTGAGTTCCCTTTTACATCTAATAAAAGTGTAATGATAAGTTTGATGACTTGACTAGATGTGGGAAAACAAACATTTACTTACACAGAAAAGGTTTAGAGGCACCAAATCAACTTATTGAAAATTAGACATGTCGATGTTTAACTTCGTAGGGAAACTATTTTAGAAAGCAAAGAGGATCACATTTCCAACTCGATGAGACAATCTCAATACTCATTACAAAACTTTGGATATCCTTTTATATTTCAAGTTTTTATTCATATTACAATGGAGATTTCACAAGATTGATATCTTGCATAGAGAAGATTCTAATTCATATCATATTTCCAAAAGTTCTCATTTATTGAGAAATTGTTAGAGATCTAGGAATATATCCACCATTGATTTTACAAGTTGGCAAAAGGGTAGATACAATTTTGGAAAGAGCATCGAAATTCTAGAGAAATAAATATTGGAAGGAGTATCAAGTCATTGCAAATAAGATGAATGTATCACATTTAATAATAAATGTAATTATTTTTATCGATCGAATTTCAATGAACATTATGTGACACTTCTAAAAATGTGACCCATTTGATCAAATTAATTTAATGTTACCCGTGACTAAAAGAGAAAATGGTTGTCATAACATATTTTTTTGTAAAGGGATTTTGGGCACTATTATAAAATGGGGCATGTAGAATATTAATAGTCAAATGTTAAACTGACACTCCTATATCAATGCCACAATGAAATGTGTAAATTTATATCTTACACTTTTATAAAAAAACTAGGTTGTAAACATATTTTAGCCTAAAATATACAAGAAGCCTAGGTAAAATATTGTCAAAATAATTTTATGACGATGCTAAATTTATATGTTAATGATATATTTTTTAATATGAGATGAGGTAAAAATTCCAAAGATGCTTGGTGGTTTATTAATGAGATATTGAAAAAAATGATACCAAATATGAGCTGAGCAACACATTATTTGAAAGTCTTGTGATGGAAGCCAAATAATATTTCCTCTCAAGTAGATCAATTTGGTTTGCGTTTCCTACCTTCTTTATGGTTTCATGTTCCACCTATAATATGTAACTTGTTTTCTTCTCTTGCTTCATATTGGAGACTCACAAATACAACTCATTGAAAAAAGGGTAGATGCCATTTTGGAAAGAGTATAGCAATTAAATATAAATAGAGATCCAAAGGAGTATATAATCATTAAAAATCAAATGAATATGTAACATTTATTAAAAACTATAACTATTTTGAGAGGCTCGATATTTAATGAAAACTCTATGATGTGACCCATTTTAGAATATTAATTGGATGTTACTTGTGACTAGAAGAGAGTTATTTTTGTAACATATTTGTCGTAAAGGATTTTCGGGCACTATCGAACAAGGGGATAGAAAAAACAAACATTATTCTATGGTTTCATGGGAGGCAAATGAAATTATGTTCTAATGTTATCTCAACATTTTTTTAATCAAGTATGTCTCCTTTGGGTGTAAGGAGAGAGACAACTAGAACTTGAAGTAGAGAGATGAGCTACTAAACGATGAAGACCATCTCAACGCTTTCCAACTCAACTTTGGACATACACTTTATTAATTTTGGAGTTACCAAATATGAGATGAGTAAAAATTCTTTGAAATTCTTGTGAGAACCAAAGTGGAGGAAATTTTTGTCACATTTTGCTCATGGCATTATTGATAAGTCGAATTGAAAGGTCTGAGGAGAATGATCTAAAAGAGCAGGAACCACAAAAAACTAATAGATATTGAAAAAAAGTTACCGTATATGATCCAAGTGACACATTATTTTAGAGTATTGCATGAGAAGTAAAAATCACAAAAAAGAGAAAAACAAAGCATCAAATTTTTAGATGACATCATTGCACAAGGAAAATTGGAAGATTTGAGAGGATCAACTTGAGAAGTGAGAACCATAAGAAACAAATGAGATATTGAAAAACAATTACCAAATATGAGTTGAGTAACACATTATTTGAAATTTTTATGAGAAGCCAGAAAATTGCATAAACAAAGAAAAATAAAGCATGTCATTTTATGATGACATCATTGACAAGTCAAACTAAAAGGTTTAAGAGAATGAAATGGAGTAGGAATCATCGAAACTAATAAAATATTGAAAAAAGTTACCAAATATGAGTTGAGTAATAAATTATTTGAAATCCTTGTGAGAAGAGAAAAAACCCACGAAAATAGATAAAATTAAAAGCATCACATTTTGTAGATGGTGTCATTGACAATTTGAATTGGAAGGTTTCATAGAATGAACCGAGGAGTAGTAACCATCATAAACTAATGAGATCTTTATTTTTTTTTACCAAATATGATATGATGAACACATCATTTGAAAGGCTTGTGAGAACTATGAGATAATACAACACTAGAAAGATCAAATTTATTCAATCCTTTAAAATCTCCTTCTTATCCATGATGATTCCCGATCTCTTGCTTCATTTATACAACTCCCCATACCTCTATTTTTCATTGTACAAAAATAAAATATTTAATGATAAATTGATATACAATGGAGAAATGGGAATTTGGTACAAAATAGAGTAATGAAAAAATAAATTCCATATAAATCTAAAAAACCAAAGGGTACTTAATCTTGAGGTGCCTAATTATGTACAATATGTTATATATTAACTACATAATATATAGTAGATTAATATTTTATTTAACTTCAAAGTTTACTGGTGCCACAAATATCACAAAATGTGGCACAACATTGGTGTATTGTGGTGAAAATGTGGCACTACAAAGGCACACACATGGCGTAATTCATTTTGCTTTTGCACCACTCCTACCCTTGAAATTATAAAATATAAAGTGGCGGGGCCCAAAATCCATCCTACTTTGTTTTTTATTTCAACATCGAGAGGAGGAAAAAAATTAGCAAGGAGAGAGGATAGGAGAGTAAGAGGATAAGAGAGGAGAAAGGAAATAGGAAAAGGAAAGGGGAAAGGAAAAAGACAACAAAGAGTGAGAGGAGAAAAGAAAAGGGATTGAACAAGAAAAAAACATACCGACATATTCATAATGGTGTAAAACTAAAACCTTGATTGCAATAAATTTCTCCAATGCAAGTGGGGAAGAAGAAGAAGAGTATTTTTGAATCCCAAAATATAGGTATGTATATTTTTAACTAAATTTGACGAATTATTTATGTAAAAGCTACAAAATAAAATGTAAACCGGTAGAAAATGAAATGTATCTTGTATGAGAAAATGTGTACACCCCATGTAAAATTTTAATGAAACCCTAAAATAAAATTTATGGGAATTTATTTAAACCCTTGGATAAGTTTTAGAAATGCTAACATAAATTATGCAAACCCCGGGAATAATTATGTGAACTTTAGGATAAGGTCTAAAAACCTAGGATAAATTATGTAAACCCTCAAATAAATTATATAAATTCTAAGCGATTGTGGTATATAAAATATCCAGGATCAACAACAAATAAATTGTAGGAAATAATTTTTTTGAAAATATTTTAGGGAAACCCATTGAAAAATCCTAGTTATAATAAAAACCTTCAACTCGATAGATTTTTAGAATTACATACTCTAGAATCAATGCATTCCATAAATTTTTATTTTGGATACTTTGAAGACATAACACATAGAAGAGGGATGGAAGCCTAAAAATATATTGATATTCAATCAACCTAATTACAATAGTGATGACTGCAATATTTATAGATATTACACAACCATATGTAGACAAACATGATGTTGCAACTATGCAACAATAAACACATCTATGTACAAAAATTACAAATATATGGTTTTAACAATACATAACCATATAACAACAAAATAACCCACTATTAAAATAATAACAAAATCATGATACATGAATACTATTCCCAAATACAAACAAAATATGGTTTATAACCAAACTATAACAACTTACCACAATAATAATTAAATTACCTATGCTAAATTAACCTAGGTAAACTATGTTTTACCTAACATTCCCCCCCTTAATTTTGCATTGCCTCAAGGGATGAGGAGAGGAACTCTCTAAACAACTCGAACTTGTCACATGCAAGTGACTTTGTGAAAATATTTTCTTGTTGTTCAACTGTTGGGAAAAATTGAAGTTGTATGTTGTGTTTCAAGACATGCTCACATATGAAATGAACTTGTACCTTGATGTGCTTTGTTCTCTCATGAAACACTAGATTGCGAACAAGTTTGAGAACACCTTCATTGTCTACATACATGGTGGTAGGTTTTTCCTATGGTACTCCAAGTCCTTCCAATATGCGATAGCCATATCGCTTCACAGACAGCTCCACCTACAACACAATATTCAACTTCTGTAGAAGAGTGAGAAACAAAGTTTTGTTTCTTGCTTCCCCATGATATCGGTCGTATCCCAAAAATAATACAAATCTAAAAGTGGATTTCCTATCATCAATGTTACCTGCATGATCTGAATTTGAATATCCAGTCAAGAAGAAGTTATCATTCTTCTTGTACTCTAGACCAAGATCCATTGTACCCTTGAGATATCTCAAGATCCACCTTGCTTTTTCCAATGACAAACTCTGGGTTCCTACATGAACCTGGAAAGATAGCTCACTACAAAGCTGATATCTGGTCTAGTATATGTTAGGTAAATGAGACTCCTAATCAACTGTCGATAAAGAGTTGCATTTACTAGAGGAGATGGATCTGAATGAGATAACTCATAGTCTCATCTCCATAGGTGTAGCAATAGGTGTGCAATCCATCATCCTAAATTTCTCGAAGCATTTTCTTGGTATACTTCAACTGAGAAACAAATATGTGATTCTCTTTCTACCATACTTCCAATCCAAGATAATAGTGCATGAGCCTGAGATCTATCATGTCAAATGATCGATTAAGATATTTCTTCATAACATCGATCATCTTCATTATGTTGCCAATGATGACTAGATCATCGACATAAAACAACTATCACAATCTCTCCTCCTTGCCTTTTGAGGTAGAGATTGGGATCATATGGATTTATGATGAATCCATGTTGAATGAGATGCTCATCAATTTTGATGTACCAAGCCCGGGTGCCTGTTTAAGGCCATACAAAGATTTCTTGAGTCTACATACCTTTGTTTCTTCACCAGGTACGACAAATCCCTTAGGTTGAGTCATGTAGACTTCTTCTTGTAGATCTCCATTCAGAAAGGAACTTTTCACGTCCATCTAGATGGACTTTCCAACCAATTGAGTAGCTAGAGAAAAGATCATCTTGATCATTTTGATCTTAGTTATGGGAGAAAATGTCTCCTCATAGTCTATGCCTTCCTTTTGTGCATACCCCTTTGCTACCAGTATTGCTTTGTACTTGTCTATGGTCCCATCTACTTTGTACTTTGTTTTGAATATCCATCTACAACCAATGGGTTTCTTCCCTGGTGGAAGATCAAAAAGCTGCTAAGTGTTGTTTTTCATCACTAATTGATATTCAACATCCATGGCATCTTTCCAAGCTTTCATTGTAGTAGGGATTCTTGGAAAGAGAGGCTCAACATATTCAACAACTCTACTCATCAAAGAAAATTTTACCTCTTCTCGTGCTTTACTGTGAGTCCATGGTCCAGTGGTGGATGTATCCAGTGGAGCATCCAATTTTGCATCTCGAATCATATTAGTATACCACTTGGGCATACACTTGTATTGTTCTTGTGGGTCATGGTCCTATCTGATCATCACCATCATCCCCATCATCATTATCATCATCAGCATGGGAACATCAACTTTTATTTTCACAATAGGTGAAATATCTACATCAGGTGAGTCTGGAAGAGGAGTCTCAACTTCCTTCTTCTCAAAGAACTCAACATCTCTACTAGTGTATACTTTTCTAGTCTTTGGATCCATCAATATGTACCCAAGAGCCTCTTCACTGTAGCCAATGAAGATGAGTTTTTGAGATTTCATATCCAACTTCTTTCTATTCTACTTCTTGGGTATGTGCATGCTTAGCTTTGCACCCAAATACTCTGAGGTGTGCAATGATGGCTTCCGATTTGACCATGCTTCATGTGGAGTTACTCCATCAAGAGAAACTGTGGGCACTTTATTTAAAAATATATTATTGTTTTACTTTACTTCTTCCCAAAATATACTAGTCTAGAATCATCGATCATGCAACACCATCTCCATGATAGTACGGTTCCTTCTCTCAACAACACCATTATGTTGTGGTGTGTGTGGAGGAGGCATCTATCGATGAATCCCGTGAGCTTGAAGGTAGGATTTGAACTCATTACTGGTGAATTCCCCCTCGATTTGAGCGGAGAGATCTGATATGATGACCAGTCTTGTTCTCTACAACCACTTTGAACTTTTTGAAGTTCTCAAAAGCATCACTTTTCTTACGAAGACAAAATATCCACATTTTTCTTGAATAATCATCAACACATAGCATGAAATACTGAAATCTAGAATGACTAGGTTGCATCGACCACAAAGATCGATATGAACCAAATCAAGCTTACCTGGAGCTTGATAAGTACTTTTCTGGAATGAAGCTCTATGTTGTTTACCTGCTAGGTAGTTAGGACACTTATTTGTATCCTTCTTGAGAGATGGAAAGCCTCTCACCATGTTGTACTAATAAAGTGTTTCGAGATATTTGAAACTGATGTGACCAAGTCTCCGATGCCACAACTATGTGTAGAGGAAGAATTCTTAGCCACAAGTGCTTGATCATCCCTATGGAAAAGTCAAGCTGGAACATACGTCCCACATTGGAGGATTTTGCAACAATTTTCGAGCCTCTAGATTTGTCTCGAATCAAACACACTTTCTTACTAGAATGACTATCAAATTCAATCTTCAGATTATGATCTAGAAGTTGACTAACTGATAGTAGATTCTTTGTTAACCTAGGGACATATAATACATTTGATAATCTACAATTTCATGAACCAAGAGGTAGAGAAATGTTCTAATACCTTGTACCATGTAAGAAGAATCATCACCTAATGAAACATGGTTTTTCGAAGGTGTGTCCCTCATGGTGATAAACCAATCTCTATGCCCGGTCATGTGTCGAGTGGCTCCCGAATCAACATACCAAACAACACTAGATGATGTGGATGGTTCACTAGAATGAGCAAGTGTACAAGAAGTCCTCATTTTCTGAATGATCTTCTTGCTTAGCTATATTACCTTGTTGATGGGGTTTTTTCACCAGTTCCCCTTCTTCTTCCCTTGCTTGTAGTATGATTTTCCTTGATGAGATTGCTGATTTTGAGGTCCATAATTTCTTGATGAACCTTTCTTATATGTATTAACCAACAATCTTTCAACTCATGTCCTCTTTTACAGATAGGACATTTCTTCTTTTGCTTGTCCCCTTGTTTTTTTTGGGACTTTTGAAGAATTGAGCTTTGCATTTTCATTTCTAATGAGAAGATAGTGCCTTATCCTCTTCATCATATTTGTTGTACATTACTTCTTCTTGTTGCAGTAGATTCACTAACTTGTCAAAAGTAACTATCTAATCTGACAAGTTTAGTGTCATCACAAAAATGTGGTAAGGAGGAGGAAGTGCTCTCAAAACAATGGGCACTAGAGTTGTATCGTGACCTCCTCTCCCAGTGGCTAGAAATGAAGCCCTCAATTTGTAACTCTCTAAAGAAAGCTTCCACTTTCTCGTTTGGTTTGAATTTCAGTGTATGTAACTGACTCTATAAATTCAATATTGTGTTCTTGTTTTAGCCTTGTACACGGTGCTCAACTTATCCCACACTTATTTGGCTATTTTGGCATCTCGAATGTGGGGTTGCACGTCATCGAAATTGCAAACAAGATTATGACTTTGGCCTTCTAATTGGCCTTGTCAAACTGTCTTTGTTGTGTTGCATCATCTGGTGATCTGGTTGTAGGAACCATTCACAACAGGTCAAATCTCTTCAAACTCAAGTTGTTTTTGATCTTAGTCTTCCATGTAACATAATTATCTCCTCTTAGGAGTTGTGAGTCTGGAAGAAAGAACTTAGGGGCATTGGTGCCCATTTTTTGAATCAATTAACAAAGGGTAAGGCTCTTATCACTCCAAGTATAAGGTCTCCCAATCTATATACCATCAGTTTGATATACTAAACCTTTCTATATATGTGCCCTTCCGATATACCCATCGGTATGTGGAAGAAGCTCACCCTTTTTGATATACCCGGTAGGTATGAAAGAGGTGTTAACATACGTGAAATAATTCGATACGTGGTACCAAGATAGTACTGAAAGGGGTCTGTGTGATTATTGACACCGGTTCAAAGAAATATCCTCATACGCATGTGTAACTTCACTATATACTTGGATAATTTCAGTCCCCTAGATTTATGTTGTGCAATCATTCACAGACGGATGGGAGGGCTCAAAGTGTGTGCACTTGTGTCCTTATTTCTCCTCATCAATTTATAGGGACGATGCCCAGACGACGTTGTTGCAACTATATTAGGTGTTAAGTGCAGTAGTAGTCATGATGACTTTACCCGTAAGCGCTTCCTAGAGGCACTATATATACCGAATGTTTAAAAGAGATCCGAAGATCTCGTGAGTGTTACAGAACCAAATTTCACTATTTTTGTTTTTAAATCTCTACCAGTTTTTTTTTCAATTACAATGTTTGCGATTGAATATGGAAACCTAAATTAGTACAATCCACTAAAATATACACTGAAAATATATGATTACATCCAAATATGTAGAAAAATTGAATGAAAGGAAAATTTTTTTGTTTGTGAGGCCTCGTGGTCTCCGGAGCTCAACATGGCTCACTATGTGAAAAAATCAAAAAATAGCTGAAAAATTCAATTTTAGAGACCCCTCCCTTTACTAAAGTTTCTTAGAATGATTTTTAAGAAAATTAGGAGAAAAATGTTTTTAACCCCAAAAGTAGGGTTTTGCTCACTATTTTTAGCTGGTGGGTTTAGTTATAGCTAACTAAGTTAGCGTGGGTTTCGTGCTCTATGTATGGTGGAACCTACTATTTCTACCTCCAAATTCAAAATTTTACAAAATGAAACAATGGGAATCTGCGCTCAAAAACTAAACCTTCCCATAGAATTCCACTAGCAAATATAGCGCTTAATGTGCATATAATGCAATGTGAAGAAATTTATATATAAACTATATTGTAAGTGCCCTTACCTTTGGAAACTGATGTGGTAAGTGTAGAGGAGGTCCACATGGTGGCCGTTATGGTGTTGGTCGTTTAGGGTTCCTCTCCAAACGGATCCGAGTCAGATCTCCTTTCGCAATATATTTGTTTGCAAAGTTTTTGATTTACTTCGTCACGCTTGGTTTTGTTTATTGTTTGACTCGTGCTTTTGTTCATCCACCGTTATTTTGTTTATTTTGTTTAGGCCATAAGAGCCCGATGAGGTCAGCAGGAATGGGCTCAGAGGACGGTCTTGCCTCGGCTCGATCGCTTGTCCAAAAACATGGCTCGGTTTTAGGTTGGAGGTCGGCGCAGATACGGATGGCTTCGACCACTATGGATTGTTGATATCCGTTGAGACAGGGGATACTCACACACTTGTGGCCGCTGCTGAAGCTGGTCAACCTATCAGGGATGCTTTAATGGCTCGATCGGAGGGAGTCCTATGTTGTTTGTATGGGTGTAGGGTCGCAACTCTCGACGGTGGAGGTTCATTTGGATAGAACAAGGTAGTGTTTGCCATCCCCAATGAATGCTCAAATAACCCCAACTCTCTCAGAGTCCGTGGCTTCAATGCCTAGCTCGGTGATGGGATTACCTCCAAACAATTTTACACGGCCTTGACCTTCTCGAAGTTCACCTCGATCTACTAATGGAACACGGTGGATCAACACGCTTAATGCATGAACCAACTCGCCTACCCTAATATAGAGCTCAACTTGTAGCTTAGCTAGGGAGCTCTATTGAGAACTTGATGCGAGAGATATTAGCCAACTCGATCGGAGCTCAATGATCTTGGTGAGGACCTAATCGCTAATGCACAACATAGAACAATGCAGACTCCTCTGAATTTGGTTGCACTCACACATTTAAATTTAAGGGAAAACCCACGCATGGGGAAAAAATGATTTTTAATTTAATTTTTTAATTTTAAAAAAAAAACTAGATTTCCTTCCAAAGAAGAAAACTTTCCCAAGTACAAGAGGCACTAGTGCAAAAAAATTGCTTCCAAACACATGGAATGAACAAGAGGTCAAATCAGGATGGGATGGTAAATGCACTCTCTTTGCACAACACCTCTACTCACAGAGGCTCCTCTACATATATTGATGTTTAATCAACCCAATTATAATAGTGATGACTACAATATTTATAGATAAAACCAAATAAAAACAATACAACCCACTATTAAAATAATAACAAAAGCATGAACGAAATATGGGTTATAACCAAACTATAACAACTTACCACATTAATAATTAAATTAACTATGCTAAATCAACCTAGGTAAACTATGTTTTACCTAACATAATGTTGATAATAGGGTGTTTAATACCTTTTCTTATAACAACTCTACCATTCATGCTTCAAAAAAAGATGACATGGAGGAAGATTATAATCCTCATTGACACTCTTATGTGAGTAAATGTTCATAGCCTATATGTGCCCACCACAAAGGTATAAGTTTATAGTTTGTTAGCCTATCCCCTACCCTTTGGGGAACTATCACAAAGTATAAATTTATAGTTTATTTTAAATTGAAATATTTGATTTCATTGGAAAATTACAATATAACTCTCAAGTCTACTTCTCATATAGACAATTGAGATATATTGAAAATGCTCAAACAAGTATATTTCCTTCATGTGCTACTAGGGATTCACATTTACAAAGGTATAAATTTATAGTTTATTTCTTAGGATAATTTTTTTATTTTTATTTAAAATTCTATTAATAACTTTGACAAAAACATCAAAACCTAGCATATATACTACTCTCTACTCTTTAGATTACTTAATTAAGAAATTGAACCTAAAAGATCAACTTAGCAATCAAAGGTGTGATTAGTTGTTTATGGTTTTCAAGCTTTCAAGAATGGAGTCTCACCATTAATGGCTTCAAGGCCAATGGTTCTCTCCATATTACTTAAAACTTGGTTTAAGGATGCAAATGGAGGTGTTAGCTCAACAATGGAGGAAGGAAAGCTTTAGATCAAATGTCTAATTAGCTTAAAGCTAATACAAATGAGATCCAAGCTTTCTTAGGCTTGTTTTGGTTTTGTGTTATGTAAAGTTGTAAGTTTGAATGGGTAGGCTTAGCCTTGTATTTATAGTTTTTGGTTTGGAAGAGTTTGGAATTTGGGTGCATGTGGGACTAAAGCTCAAAAAACACTTTTAGATTAGATTAGGATAAACATGCTTTAGGCTTAGTTAAGCTTGGTTTAGGCTAGTTAACTAGGGTTTAGGCTAGTTAAACTTGATTAGCAAGTGATTAGAGACTCATTGAGAGTTGGGAGGGGTCTGATAACCATTTGTGACTGATAGATAGCCTAGGAAGCTTGTAGAAGTGGTTCAGAGAGAACTAGGAGGTTCTAAATTGGTCAAAGGAGGAATGTTTAGCTAATAAGAGAGATATTAGCCAAATAAGCTGATTATAGGAGGAATACGACTAAAAGGTGTCGTGAATGGGCATCCGAGAATGGAGCAAAGAATAGGGAATTAACAAAGTGTCATTAATTGATTGATTGATGAAATGCTAAGTGTAAGCATATTTTAGGTGTCTACATTTTCCCCTCTTTGGGGTGGCGTAAGTGACGTCACTTCAAAGAAAGTAGAAAAGCATAAACAAGTAGAAAAATTTTTGAAGGGATAGAAGAAAAATGAGTAGAATGAAGGATGCCCCCTCGATTGTCGATGGGGTGATGGAAGAACTCGATCGATGATCGAAAAGATGATAAAAAGAGAACAAAAGAAAGAATAGTGTGAAGAAGAAGAAAGAAAGGGATATAGAAGAAAAGGAGTATGAGGAAGGGGGAATGAGCTAACATCCATCCAATGCCTTTTAAACAACTTTATTTTTCATCATATTGCTAGTGATCTTCATCATCGGTCCTTATTAAAAAGAATGAACAAAAGTGTAGTATGACATGAAAAGCCATATACGAACAAATGTCCATTGCTAAAAACACCAACTCCATGCAACATACAAAATGCAATGCAATACGAGAAAGTAAAAGATGCCTAACTCCATGCAACATACATAATGCAATGCAATACGAGAAAGTAAACAAGCTAAACTAACAGAAGAAACATAATGTAATGTTTTTGTTATCAAGCTTCAGTTCCAACCTATTGAATTAATTACAACACAAGGGTTAATGATGGTGCCCCAAGAAAGGATACATGCAAGGGGAATAACGGAGGACACTTGGGTCCTATGAAAAAGCAATGTGCACTACTGAAAAGTACTAGGAAACTCATTGTGCCCCAGAGTACAGACAAAGTAAGCAACCTAGCTTTTGTTGATGGAGGTAGATCAAGATGATCCATGAGTCATGCACATGAACAAGTGAGAACCAAAGAGTGACATTTTGTAGGATGATTTATATTGTTTTTAAGTTTTTGAAACATATTTGAATGTTTTTGTTTTTTCTAACATATTTGAATGTTTTGATTTTTCTAACATATTTGAATGTTTTTTAATTTTTCTAACATATTTGAATGTTTTTGTGATTTTGAAAGTTTTTTTTCAAGCTATGTACAAAAGACAAGGAAGCGTGGATGCCCTAATGATAGATAGATGGATGTACAAGGGCAAAAGGCCACACGCATATATGAGAAAGGTGAAGATGCAAAATGCCCCAACGATTAGGTGGGAGTATTCAAAGGAAAACTCTTCACATGTAGAAGTGGGACCCAAGGCCATTATGGATAGGTTCAACATGATGATGAACATAAACCAATGAAGTGTTGGAAGAAGCAAGGATGCCCCCAATGTAAGTTGGCCTAAAAGCACATGATAGAAAGGAAGGAGAAGATTGTTTTTGTGAAAGGGACAAAGGTGTCCAAAAACATGGAAAAAGGAATACTTATACACATGGATGTTCTAAATGAAGTAGAAGAACAATGTGAATGATATGAATGTAGCTTAGAAGCCTCACAATGAAGAAGTGATTAGCCAAAGGCACAAATCATGAGACAAGATATGGACTAAAGTAAGAGTTTGAACAAGGTCCAAAAAAAAGACACTTGGTAACATACTAATCCTGCTTACTCATAGAGATCCAATGTGTGCACATGGAATTTAATTACCTCTTGAAGGGAAGATTTAATAGACAACAAGTGAAGACACCTAGCCAATGTGTAGGAATGATTTATTTTGATAGGTGATTTTGTGAATGGATGGTGGAAGGATAGTCATACATTGCTCCACTGCTACCAGCCAGCATCCATAGCCCCGATGAAGATGCATTTGATTCTAATCACAACATTTCTCTATTTACCAAATCAGTGCATCCATAGCCTCGATAGAGATTATTGGAAATACCCCAAGAGAGAGTAATATATCAATTTGCTTTTTTTTTAGCTTTTAGCTTTTGATTTTTTATTGATTTTGATTCTTTTTCTTTCTAAAAACTTATTTCAGCTCTCTTGTTTGACAAGGGGTTAAGAACCACAGATGGCTTGATGAGAAGGAGGTGGAAGTGATTGTGATGATGACATTGGCTAGTGTCAACAAATATGTCCAAAATTTCTTCGCAACAAGTTTATTAGATGTTGATTGTGATAGGATCTCTAAGAGGTCATTCGTTCTTTAATTTACCAAGGTGATGAAAGACCAAGGTCAAACAATACCATAGAGATAAATGTCACAAAATGTGTGTGAATAAGCTAACCAAAATATCATCAAAGGGATGAAAATGGTAGGAAGACTTGCGAAGAATAACAAGGAAGGGAAGAAAGAAACATCCATGTGTACGCAATACCTGATTGCAATGTTTGATCTTTGTACCTTTGATTTTTGTTTTGTTTTCTCATGTTTTTTTTTATTTTTGAATTGTTTTTTTTTTTTAGATTTTTGATAGTTTTAGGAAAGTTGGGACTAACAAAGTCACTCTGCGTGGTAAGATCCAACAACAATGTTTGTGACTTCCTTGATAAGGGAGACTAGGCATGTTTGTTTATCAAGCATAATATTTTCTCCAATCTCAATGATCGTGGTGAGCTCATACTCAACAAATGACTATGATTTATCTTGAAACATTGATTGTTCATGTGGGAGCTTGAGTTCCCTATCCATAGGTTTATACTTTTGCCCATACTTGATGGTTACGTTGATGTGCATTCTTGAATCGCACTTGATTTATAATTTTGAGATTATTTGAGTTGTTGGGGGCTTTCGAGCTTGGAAGTTTTGACTGAGCTTGATTAAGAAACTGTTTGGGTTTCTTATAAGTGATGCATGACTTATCTGATCTCGAGAAGGAGAAGAAAGAAAGTGAATGTGGATGTTTAGAACTGATGTGAGAAATGACCGTGGGCTTGCCACAACCATTGATAGAAGAAATATGTGATGGATGAAAAGGATACGGTCCAAGAATTGAAGAGGATGGGCTACTAGAGGTGAGCCACTGATAGAAGATGATGAAGGGCTACTAGAATATGGCCCTAAGATGGAAGAAATTGGGCTACAAGGACATGGCCCAGAATAGAAGATGATGGGCTACCCAAAATTTCCCATAGATAGAAGAGGATGAAGGGCTACTAGGAATAAGGGCCCCATGGAAGAATGGATAGAAGAAGATAACGAGGGAATACTAGGGGTGACCCAAGATAGAGATGAGGACTACTCAAAGGTATCCCATAGATAGAAGAGATGAAGGGATACTAGGATGTGGCCCAAGAATAGAAGGTAATGGGCTACCAGGAGGTGACCCACAAGTAGAAAATGGAGGGCTACCTAGGGGTGGCTCCAAGATAGAAGAAGATGATGGGCTACTCAATGGTGACCCAAGGTGAGATTTTGATTGAGGAATGATGATAGATAAGGAATGATTGGGTAATGAGAAGATAGGCCATGGATCAATGCTAGACCTCGACATCTCATCATGCTCAGAGAAGGTGAAGATGGAATAACAAAAGAAGAATCAAGTTCCATGACCTTAGGCTCTTCCTCTATATTATGAAAAAGGATCAACTTCTTCTCCCCAATACGCGAGCGTATCAAGTTCTAGAAAGAATCCTTGTTTGCAATCCTCTAAAGGGATATCTTCGTGTAGTCTAATTGTTCCTTCATTCTGAGAGAAATCAATTAGTAGAGGTTGTTGTTCTTTGGCCATAGAGGTTGAATAGAAGAAATGGGTCTGATATAAGCGGGAAGATTGATTGACAGAAGAAGATGAATCAAGAGAGGAAGTAGGATTGGAGGCAAAGCAGTCTCATGAATGGATGATTTAGATCTGGTCTTAGATCATTTTTCTAAAAGATGACTTAATGTGGAAGAGAAAATAGGATCGTATAGCCATCCATTGAGTTGTGATGTAGGAGTCAAATTAGATGATTGACTAGATGGAATCTAAGTCGTGGAATTCTTCGATGGAGGAAGAGGTCATTGAGATGATTTTTTATAAAGGTGGCCCCTGTGAAGGAAGGGAGGACCGTGACTCAATAACTAAATTAGATGTTTGATTGATGGAACTTGGAGTCACACAAGTCTTCAAAGGAGGAAGATGTCATTGAGGTGATTTGATGAAGGAGGTCCTACGAAAGGAAGGGAGGACCGACTCAAAGAACCAAATCAGATGTTTGATCGATGGAACTTGGAGTCACACAAGTCTTCAAAGGAGGAAGACATCGTTGAGGTGATTTGGAATAAAGGTCCTGTGAAGGAAGGGAGGACCGTGATTCAGATTTGATCTAGGGGTATCCAAATTATAGTTAGGATCCGAATCTTCAGAAGAAGAGTGGGAATCAATGGTAGTTTGGATCTGAATCAAGAAGAGTGGGGGAACTCCGAATAATAATTT
Organism: Taxus wallichiana var. yunnanensis; assembly: GCA_018340775.1. Classification (NCBI taxonomy): domain Eukaryota; kingdom Viridiplantae; phylum Streptophyta; class Pinopsida; order Cupressales; family Taxaceae; genus Taxus; species Taxus wallichiana. The sequence continues at coordinate 7,529,851 of JADAXU010000142.1, read as the reverse complement.
GGATCAAAGCATCCAAACCATACCACCGACTATGAGCTGAAGGTGGGGAACAAGGTACCCGATGGGCCCTCTAGCGCAAAGAACCAAATGAGGTTTAGTCATAATGGGAATATTTTGATTTGAATTCCTAAACCTAGGTTCCGTATTTTTGTAAGTGTGAGAAACCACATGATAGTCAGTCATTTTTGGCATTGTTTAAGCACAAATGTCTAGACCTAGATAGTGTGATGGAACTCCTTCAAAGGGAAGAAAGTGACCATGTCGATTCGAGGAGCATAATGAAATCCAACTAGACATTTCGTAAGTATGGAGATGCGTGTGTGATTTTCCAAAGAAGGTCTAAGGAAAATAGACATCATGATGACACAATCTCGATGAGATCAAAAAGGATTGTCCTAGAAAACAAGTTTTTCAGATGAATGATCACAAGGAACAATCATGCAAGTGTGAAACACAAAGCCAATCAATAAGGAAATACTCCCTATGTAAAATGTGTGTGCAAAATGATAGTTCGATGCAAAGATGATCAACACAATGTCAATACTTACATCAAGCTCAAAATGAACAAGGCATAAATATTAACAAAGGGTAGATGTGACTCCCAATCAAAGGATACCACAACAAGTTTAGAAACCAACAAGGCCTAAATGTCAAAGGGAGAGGATTACAAATGTAAGCCACGTAACCACACCAATTGGACATGTTAATCAAGCTTCACGAAGAAGTGAGATATTAGTGCCAAAGTGGTATCAAAACACACAAACAAAGTAAGTGACACTCTTCAAGATTTTGGAAAATGTTTGAAGTCAAAAACTAAGTCAAAGTATACTAAGGATGTGCTAAAATGTGGGCAGCATAACACCACAATGTGGATACTTAGATCACATTTACAAAAACATGACATAAGTATCTTAATTGTGTCGAGACAATGCGAACAAGGTAACACGTCAAAGGGAGATCAAATGATGAATCAATCCTAACTATGATGATGATCTTGAAATCAAGATCAAGTGGCCATCAAAGATATAGGACACATCCACACTTTAGACATTTAACAACCCAACCAAAAACATGGATGAGCATAAATGGACAAAAAAGTGGTGAACACTATCTATGATAACACTCAAAAAGATATGCTTCTTCTCACCCCAAATGGGAAGTGAGAATGCAAAGGTATAGATCAAAAGATGAAAATAAACTAAGCGCCACTTGGGCAGAGTTTCACCTCGTCCAAAGGTGAGAAAGAAACCAAGCTAAGTGAGACATCGTTTAATTTTTCGTGATGAAAGACACTTAGATCAAACTTACATGGGCATTCTTTTCCTTGTTCGAAAAACAAGGTTTAGACTCCAAGTGAGTTATCACTTCATGATGGCTTGACATGACAAATGGACTAGTAAAGTGGGCTCCAAGATAAATGGCCTCCTTAATAAGATCTCTCAACTAGGTGTCAGAAGATTGTCTAGATGTGAGCATGATTTTCCCAAAGAGTCACAATGACTGATTTGGGAGTATCTCACTTTACTTTACCCCTTCGATACATATGAATGAGAAACTAGTGCATTCAGTTGTACCATCACTGAGCCATGATACGAACAATCTTTGACTCTAACTCACAATGCAAAACTAGTCAAGTGGGTAAGCGGAGTGCTTCTGTTTCATCCACGAGGTTACTCAACGGTGGATTACTTTAGGGTTCCTGGAACCACCCCCATTGTTGTAGCTTAAGGTGTTATGCCAAAGGGGTTATGTTCCAGTTGAGTGGATAGGGACGTACCCTTTTCAAACCTGCAATATAATGTGAAGTGAAATGGTGTGTTTTTTTATCTTGCTTAACTTAATGTGGTTTTAAGTAGCACACCATTTGGCAACCTGTATGAAAACACGTGTTATTGGGTTTTTGTTTTGTTTTGACTCCTTTTTCTTTGACAAGTGTTAGGTCCTATATGCAAAGAGTTAGTAATTTTCCATCAAATACTGATATCAAAAAAGAGAATTTACATGTTGCTTTTGATTCCTAAGATCACCAAAAAGGCAAAAGGAAGAGCATACACAATGTGAAAATTCCACTAAAACAAATCATATGGAAAGTACTTCATTTTTTTTTCAAAAAAATAAAATAAGTGTTTTTACATGTGACAAAAAAGGTTGTAGAAATGTTTTTGATCCCCAAGATCACCTAGAAGGTGCGAGGAGAGAGCATACACATTTTACAAACCTCATTCTATCTAAGAAATGAAACACTTAAGTTATGCTAGTTTAAAAAACTAAACAACACCATGTACTTGCTTTGTTAGTTCTTGAAAAACCTTTCAAAATGTTAGAAAGAAAAAAATGATCTTTTCAAACTTTAAGATATGTTAAAAAATTTTAATTTAATACACAAAACCATAAATTTTGTATGTGCAAAAAATCCTAATTTTATGTTTCTCATTGTGTACGCCTTTCAATACCTTTCAAAAAAACAAAAATGAGTTGATTTGAATACATCGGAGCAAAAGTTATGGCTCAAGATCGGTAATGAACATTTCAATGTTTGACAATGCTATATGCATGAAAAATTTGAAATGTGCAAGTGTGACATGTTTCAATGGATGCGCCTACGCTCAAATTCAACATGCTCTACCTCACCTTTGTAAAAAAAATGAAAAAGTTGAAAATACAAAGCTAAAATGAATGGATACATGCTCATTTCACGCCATTTGACACTTGCATGTTGCACAGCGTGACACCTCGCTAATAGTTCGATGCTTGCACCACCTTTAATGGATACACACACCTTTATAAAAATGACAAATTTGAAAATACAAGCTGACGTGTGCGCTCATGTTTTTACACTAGAAACTGGTACATATGCACCTTTGTAAAAATGACAAAGTTGAAAATGTGTCAACGTGTGCACTCATGCAACATACGCTGCACACCAGACATGTCACATGCCTACTCCCCCCTAAAAACTTAAAAAAATCATGGAAAAAAAATTTTCAAAAGCAAACAGGTTATTTGTTAGTCAAAGAAGCCTATTTCTAGTTCAAACCCACAAAATATATATGAACAAGGATGATTTAGCTCATTTAAAAAATGAAATCAAGTAAATAACAAGTTATTTCTCCTAGAAAACATGAAAGTGAACTTTGAAAAGCTTAAAAGACCTCCATTAATGGAGGATGGACTAAGTGTCCCACCGGGCATGCCAAATGTATGCAATGGAAAAGTTGCAAAGCTATGGAATGAGGCTAAAGAACCTCAAAGCTTAACTAACTCAACCATGCACCATGAGATAAGAGCTAAACAAGAGTTAATCCTATACATGCATCATAACTTTGACAAAAACATCAAAACCTAGCATATATACTACTCTCTACTCTTTAGATTACTAATTAAAAATTGAACCTAAAAAGATCAACTTAGCAATCAAAGGTGTGATTAGTTGTTTATGGTTTTCAAGCTTTCAAGAATGGAGTCTCACCATTAATGGCTTCAAGGCCAATGGTTCTCTCCATATTACTTAAAACTTGGTTTAAGGATGCAAATGGAGGTGTTAGCTCAACAATGGAGGAAGGAAAGCTTTAGATCAAATGTCTAATTAGCTTAAAGCTAATACAAATGAGATCCAAGCTTTCTTAGGCTTGTTTTGGTTTTGTGTTATGTAAAGTTGTAAGTTTGAATGGGTAGGCTTAGCCTTGTATTTATAGTTTTCCAAATGGAAGACTTTGGAATTTGGGTGCATGTGGGACTAAAGCTCAAAAACACTTTTAGATTAGATTAGGATAAACATGCTTTAGGCTTAGTTAAGCTTGGTTTAGGCTAGTTAACTAGGGTTTAGGCTAGTTAAAATTTGATTAGCAAGTGATTAGAGACTCATTGAGAGTTGGGAGGGGTCTGGATAACCATTTGTGACTGATAGATAGCCTAAGGAAGCTTGCGAAAGTGGTTCGAGAGAGAACTAGGAGATTCTATGAATGGTCAAAAGAGGAATGTTTAGCTAATAAGAGAGATATAGCCAAATAATTTGATTATAGGAGGAATACGACCAAAGAGTGTCGTGAATGGGCATCCCAAGAATAGGAATTAGTGAAGTGTCATAAATTTCCCGATTGGATGAAATGCTAAGTGTAAGCATATTTTAGGTGTCTACATGCATATTAATTAAAAAAATTACTTGAAACACATATTTCTTTGGGACATTTGCTTGACATACATATTTACACATTTTGATTGGATGAAATGCCCCTCACCTCAAAAGGGGGAATATTATATGATATCTTAAAATTCATAGATATCATAACCAAATGACACAGGAAGACACATGATAGACTTTCACATAATTCAAATAAAGATATTCACACATATTTAGATACATTTATATAGTTCATATCAGAGTTACATGGACTTAGATCATATGTCACATTCATATCAAATTCATTATAAATATTCAACACTTTCATTACAACTTTAGTTCATATCACATTTTACATGGATTTTTTTACAAGTTCATCATATAGATTTGGATATGTTATGACATTTATATAGCTTAGATTAGATTTAATTGGATTTTACACAATTTTGTTCATACAAACCTAGACCATTGGGTTACATTCATTTTAGATTTATGAAACTTCTATCCCAAACATGACATATGACTCCTTCACAATACAAAAACAATACATGGATTATTTAGTAGCACACTAATGAGACATGAATCATTTAGTGGCTTAATACTAATACATAGACCCTTTAGTAGAAAAATACCTGATACACAAATCTCAATAGCCCAAGACTAATACATTATTTCTTTTAATATCCTAAGAATGATACATGCCTTAAATGACCCATCAATTAGATGAGATATTACATAACTTACAACATTTCAACACCTACTCAACTTAGAGGTAAGCTCCGTTTCACACTTTACATACATCACATTGGAGGAATGGTTCCACATAACCAATCACGTGTAGTCATTTTATGCACATTTCACTTTAAACAATCAATTTTTTATATGTTAATTTTTACATCACTATTGAGCATTGATACATGTATTTTTTATTTGTTTGTGTGTTTCAAATTGAATTGATTTATGGAAACATTCACCAATTACACACCACCTTCCTATAATATAGATGTGAGGTTTACATTTACAAGTTCTTTTCTTTCAATCAATCATTTTTCAATACTAGATTAGAGGTGGGCACTTATAGTACCCAAAATTTAGTCACGTACACTTAGAAATATGGCCATTCATTAGATCATATGAATAGTATATATAGGGATTATAGGTAGTATTTCATTATCATTTGAGCATTTGAGTCTTATTATATGGTTTGAGGTTGCCCTCGAAGTGGCGAAGCTATTCTAATTGCATATTGAGATCATTATTTTAAAATATTGTGTTATTTGTTCTATATTTCTCTTAATCTGAATTATACAAGTAATTTCATTACAAGTGGTATCAGAGTTGCGATCTCAATGAAATTAGGGCAAAACCCTAATTTTTTGTTTCCACCACATATTGCAAACCAGAGTGAATTGGTGGGAGATATTTTTACCAGAGTTGTGAAGCATTTCAAGTAAGGTTCCCTGAAAATTTCAGACTTTTTTGATTTATTTTGCAAAAGTTATTACAAATTTAGGGTTTTTCATAAAATCACTCCCTAGGGTGCAAATTGTGGAAAATTTTCAAGTTCTTTACATTTTCGGAAATCTCTCAAAAAATAGTATTAGTATCTTCTCTTGTTTTTTTCCTTGTTCAGCCGAAATTGTATCAAAACCCTAAACCCTAAGGTTTGACATCATGGGGGCCTTCCACAAGAGCAAAAAAGAATCCAGTTACTCCGTAAAACCCCAGATAAAGATGGGGTAGTGATTGAAGAGATGGAGTCAAAAGGGGTAAATACAGATTCCTCAACGCACTAGGGTTTACCTCAGTTGATCATAAGGTGAGCCAACTTGAGTATGAGTTACGAAATGTACAATCTGAGATGGCCTCTAAAGGAGACATAGCCCAAATCAATCATCGGTTGGATGATATCATGCAACATGTAAAGGGTAACCAATATGGCCCAAATCCAGCCCATATCAACCAAGGAGGACCTTCAGTTCAAAATCATGGACAAACTAACCATATTGGATCACTTTTCCACCCCATCGAATCAAACTTATTCGCAACCACTAACATGATGCCGAAGTGGATATGCGCAAATTTGATGGTAAGGATCCCCTTGAATTGATAAATCAAATGGAGAACTTCTTTGAGTTACATCAAACACCATCAGACAAAAGGTGACATTGGCATCCCTATATCTTGAACCCGACCAATTTGTTTGGTATCGCTGGTTATGTGCTCGAGGCGTAAGAATGGTCTAGGTGTCACTGGACAATTTTTACCGAGGAGTTGCAATGCACTATAGTTCCAGTGTTTCAGAGAACTACTTTAGTCAATTAGCAAAGTTACGGCAAACATAGATCAGTCAAAGATTATGTGCATCAATTCCAAAACCTATCCTTAAGGGTGGAGAATATTCCAGAAGAGAATCTGAATGACTTGTTTCTTGGGGGTCTTAAGGACCACATCGAGCATGAGGTACGTATGTTTAATCCAATCAAGCTTTCTGATTCTATTATCATGGCACGTCGTGCAGAGGAAAAAATTCTTTGTAGTAGGAGGCCACCTTTCATTAACACCAGAGACCGTAGTATCTCTTCCCCTTCATTTGCTAGGCCAATTAGACTGACTCCTCAACAAATGGAAGAAAAGAGAGCAAAAGGATTATGTTTTAACTGTGATAGCAAAATATGGACCGGGACATAAATGTGCTGAGAAGAAGTTGTTCTATATTGATGGAGGTAATGAGGATGATGAGGAAGCTGAAATTATAGGAGAGGCTGAGGAACCAATAGAAGATGAAGTAGAGGATCACCAACCTACAATTTCTTGCCATGCATCACGTATTAGTACTCCTCAAACACTCAAGGTTATTGCTATCTCAAAAATAGAAGGTGACGGTGTTGATTGACTCGGGGAGTACTCATAACTTCATAAATAGTAAGTTAGTGCCCGCCTCAATTGTTTTATTTACCCACTCCGTAAATGCAAGTTATGATCATGATGGTGGGACAATCAAGTGCACAGAAAAAGTGCCATAAGATATCAAGCTTTCCATGGGAGACTACATGTTAGACTCACCTATGTTTGCTATTTCTATGGGAGGGGCAGATATTGTTTTGGGGGTCCAATGGCTCACAACCTTAGGTACTATAGAGATGAATTTCCAAGAATTGTTCATGCGATTTCATTCAGATGGAAGGACAATACAATTGAATGGGATGGTAGCTAAGTCTCCACAGATTATTAGCTCTCATCAGATGCAGAAGGTTCTTAGAAAAGGAGTGGATGGCTTTATAGAAAAGCTATTTTCCATAGAAGTACAAAATACAGAGTCTTCAATGCCACCCGATCTTCAGAAGATTGTGGATGCTCACTCATCTATTTTTGATGCAATTCCAAAGGGACTACCACCAGTTAGGGATCATGATCATGCCATTCAGTTGATTCCAGGGAGCCAAACACCTAACATCATACCATACAGATACCCATATTCCTAGAAAAGTGAGATCGAGAAAATGGTGGAGGAAATGTTGAAGGCAGTATCATCGCATAGCCAGAGTGCATATTCTTCACCAAAGGGTCATGGTACGTAAGAAGGATGAAACATGGAGGATGTGTCCAGATTACGAGAACTCAACAAGTACACCATCAAAGATAAGTTTCCTATTCCAAAGAATTGATGATTTACTTGATGAATTGCATGGTGCTGTTTATTTCACAAAATTAGATCTTCGTTCGGGTACCATCAAATTAGGATAAAAGAGGAAGATGTTCATAAAACGGCTTTTAGGACTCATGAGGGCCATTATGAGTTTTTGGTAATGCCTTTTGGTCTTACAAATGCGCCCTCAACCTTTCAAAGCTTGATGAACACTATTTTTAGGCCTTTTTAAGGAAATTTGTATTAGTTTTCTTTGATGACATATTGATTTACAGTAAGACATGGGAAGAACACTTACAACATGTAAATAACGTGTTGGAAGTTTTGGAGAAACATACTCTATATGCAAAGCCATCCAAATGTTCTTTTGGTGTACAAGAGGTAGAGTATTTGGGTCATATTGTATCCCATGAAGGTGCCAAAGTTGATCCTCGAAGATCAAAGCTATGGTGGAATGGCCAAGGCCCAAAATCTCAAAATCTTCATGGGTTCCTAGACTAACAGGTACTATAGAAGATTTGTGCGGGGATATGGTAGAATAAAAACCCCACTCACCGCATTGCTAAAGAAGGATGCCTTCCATCGATGACGTAGCCACTAAATCCTTTGAGCAACTAAAGGAAGCCATGTGCAAGACCCCAGTTTTGGCTACTCCCAACTTCTCAAAAACCTTCATTGTTGAATGTGACGCTTCAGATCGTGATTGGGAGCAGCTTCTAATGCAGAAGGAAGACCAATTGCATTTGAGAGTCACCAATTCAAAGGAAAAGATCTGCTCAAACCTGTCTATGAGAAAGAAATGATGGCTATTCTTCATGCGGTCAAGCAATGGAGGCCCTATCTCATGGGTAGACACTTCAAGGTAAAAACTGATCATGATAGTCTCAAATACTTTTTGAGCAAAGGTTATCATCTCGAGGAACAACAAAAGTGGGTAACAAAAATGTTGGGTTATGATTTTGAAATCATATACAAAAAGGGTAAAGAAAATGTAGTAGCTGATGCGTTGTCTAGAAGGGATACATCCGCAGATGCCTTACTATGTGGAATGTCCATGTTGACGGCCGATTGGGTGGATGAAGCAAGATTGGAATGGAATCAAGATAAGGATACACAATCTCTAATACAAAATATCAAGCAAGGATCTATGACATCTAACAAATTTGAGTGGAAAGGTAATGCCCTATGGTACAAGGATAGGTTATACTTGAGTAAAGATTCTAAGTCGAAGCATAAGATTCTTGCAGAGCTACATGCCTCACCTGTATTGGAGGACACTGGGTTTTTGAAGACATATCATAGAATAAAAAGAGAATTCTTTTGGGAAGGACTCAAGGGGGATGTACAAAAGTTTGTATCAGAGTGTTTAGTGTGCCAACAGAACAAAGGGGAAACAATTAAGACACCAAGTCTGTTGCAACCCTTACCAATTCCTAGCCAGAGATGGGAGGAGGTCTCCATGGATTTCATCACCGGATTGCCTTGTTCAGAGGGTAAGAATGTTATTTTCGTGATTGTGGATAGGCTCACAAAATATGCCCATTTTTGTGCCCTATCACATCCATTTGCAGCCAGTACAATTGCAACTATTTTTTTGGAGACAATTCAAAGGCTACATGGAACCCCAAAGATAATTATGAGTGATCGTGATCCTATTTTCACAAGTAATTTTTGGATGGAATTATTTTCATGTTTGGGTACTCAGCTAGCTCACAGTTCATCTTATCATCCTCAAACTGATGGGCAAACAGAAGTGGTCAACAAATGCTTAGAGGGGTATTTACGTTGTTTTGTATCAGATAAGCAAGAAAGGTGGATTAAATGGCTACCACTGCATAATGGTGGTATAACACATCTTTTCATACCTCTTCTCAAATGACCCCATTTTTAGCATTATATGGTTACCATCCACCTTCTATCACTTCCTCCTTGAGGGTGCAAACTAAGGTCAGAGATGTTGAGGAACACATTCAACATCAACAACAGTTTTGGCTAGTTTGAAGGAGAATTTAGCATTAGCACAAAACATGATGAAACAACAAGCAGATCAACACCGTAGTGAAAGACATTTTGAAATTGGTGACTGGGTTTTTGTACGTCTCCAACCTTACAAACAGATGTCCCTAAAGCAATAGAAAAAGGAAAACAAACTTGCTCCTAAATATTATGGCCCTTATCAGGTTCTACAGAAAATTGGTAGTGTTGCTTATAAACTAGAGTTGCCTCCATCTTCACACATACACCCAGTATTCCATGTTTCATGCCTGAAGAAGGTTATTGGACAAAAATTTGAAGCCCAGACAGAGTTACTAGAACTTGACGAGGAAGGAAGAATCATTTTGGAGCCAGAGAAGATTCTGCAAACACGTACTAAGAGGCTGAGAACTAGAGACATTAAGGAATATCTGATCAAGTGGAAGAATCTGAGCATAGAAGACGCCACCTGGGAGGATGAAGGTTTTCTGCAGCAACATCCAGGATTATTCAACGTTGAGGACAACATTGGTTTGAAGGGGAAGGGCATGCTACGCCCTTAACCTATTGCTTGTATTAGGATATGAGTAGCCGACTTGTGGCTTACCATATCATTTTATTATATCATTTATACTTTCTCATGCTTAATAGGTCGGCCTTGGTGATGGCCATAGCATATGAATAGTATATATAGGGGATTAGGTAGTATTTCATTATCATTTGAGCATTTGAGTCTTATTATATGGTTTGAGGTTGCCCCTCGAAGTGGCGAAGCTATTCTAATCATATATTTTCAGATCATTATTATGAAATATTAGAAAAAGGGTTGATACAAGGATATTAAGGCATATATTTGGCCTTGGACGGAATGTCCTACACTATATTGGTTTTAAGCCTAAGGCGGTAAAATCTACTAGGAACCTGTTGTGGAATGGATAAGGGTTATGTGTTAACCTATGAAATAATATTATATCCTATATGGATTTTAATTTAAAAGGTTATAAACTAACCTAAGGTGGATCCTAAGGACCTATGACCTAGAAGGAAACCTAACTATTTAAATTGTGACCTAAACTATTACTAGTCCTAAAAGGGACCTAAGGATACATGTCAAGTGGGAGGATAAGGGGAAGGTTTAAACTTAAATGAAGGACTTTAATTGCAGTCCTTGTAGTTTTAAACACCAAGTTTGGTGGGAGCAAGAAAGTTAGAGGCATCTAACTAGCTATATAACTAAATTTGAATTACATGCAAAATATAAGATAGAATTCGCCAAATCTGAGTTGGCAGTGGTGTGGAGAAAGAGGGAGAAAATGCATTCAATGCATTTATTGGCATTGGTTTTGGCAACCAGCCGCCTAGGAAAGAGGAAAGAGGATTTTTGTGGGTTATTGTTGTTCATTTGGTTTTCGGGTTTTTGCTCTGCATTTTGTTTCTCTTTCGAACCTGCAAGTTCATTTTTGGCCATTGTTGTTTTGACCACCTCCGAGTGGTTTCTGGGCCTGTGGAAACGTGGAAGTAGTTGAGAGATTTGGTTGATTAATGTTGTTTGGAGGGAAGAAACTTTGAGAAGCTCGATTGTGACCTTCCACGAGCTAACAAGAAATTATACAGGCATGTTAGGCTCTTTTCTTTAAACAATTTTGCTCTTTATTAAGTGTCTTCATTAAAAGAACTCTACTCTTATAAATGTGTGTTCTTGTGAAAATATGTTGATATGTTTAGATGTGATCTTTTTCTTGAGTTTTCATTTGAAAATAGATGCGATTTGGGTATTTCTTGATGCATACATGAGTAAATGGGTGATCTTTGTTGAAATAGTAACTGAACATGAATTTCATCTCTGGCTTGTTTTGATTTCGAAAGTAATGGGTATTCGGTTTTGTTGACCCTTGTGGGTTTGAACTTGCTGAAGGCGACAGTGATACGTATACCATTTTTCTGAGATATATATACTCAAAGGTTATGGATTTCGTGAGAATGCTATGACAGAACTTTGTGAACTGTTCTTCCTTGTTCGTAATACAATTTAAATTGTGAAGTGGGTTCTTGTAGGAATAATAGGTTTATCGTATCATCTTTACATTTTCTTGTTTTAAAATGATACAATGTTCCTCCTATTTTGTTCTCGGTACCCATGTATGGCTGTTTGAAAATAAATTCTTATCGAACTTGGAATAGAGTAATCTGTCTATTTGATGGATTGGAGTAAAGCGTACAGTTTTTACTTTCCTTTAAACTCAATGATGAATATTTATATATTCAATGGAGTTAGACTTCTTCATTGTTTCCATTAAAAACTGAACCTGAGTAGACTCCTTACTCTTGTGATTGAAAAACAACTTCTCAGCCTAGAAGATTTGGGACCATGTATGCTGGTTATAAACTCTTAATCATTTTGTATTTAGATGGAATATGTTTGTTTGTTAGTGTATACAACCACTAATGTTGGTTGTAATTGGAAGCTCAGTTGTTGTTAATATTTTGGTTTAGTTGTAAAAATGAATTCGGGAATGCTTTCCTTGAATGGTAGTTAGTAAGCTATTAAGACTATAACAGTCTGGCGTGGGAAGAATTATTCTATTAATAACAGGTCTGCACGTCATAGTTTGATATTCAACTATATATATTGGAAAGAAGTAATGTGAATCTCCTTTCTTTCATTCGATTATTGACTTTTAAACAACTCTTTCCTTGACTGTTATCTCTATCTTGTATAAGATCGACCAGTTCGGTTGTATTTAAATAAAAGGGATTAATGAATAGGTAACTGGAAGTAGTATTTTCTTTTCCTTCGTATCCTATCTAAAATTCTGTTAAAGAGATATTGAAGCCACATGTGACTGCCTTCGGGAGTGTGCAAAAGCATTTTACGTTCTGTTTCCTCTCTCTGAATGAATGAGTACTACGTTGTTGGTTGAATTCTGAAAAGTGACATAGGTTGTTGTCATGATGTATGACTGTCTTTCTCTTCTGCATTGATTTGGTTGAAATCAAGTGAGTAGTATAAAGGTGAAGGAGTTCTGTTTAAATTTCTAGTCAATTCATTATATGAATCCCATTTATAATGATGGAATGGGATTGACAGTGATTGCATTCAAACAGTAATATATATATCTCAGTTCTTATAAATGCTTCTAATATGAGATTATTTAGAGAAAATATTCTTTGTAATATTTGTCTAAATCTAGAATAAACTCTTTTCATTTTTAAAGGAAATAGTTAAGGAAATGGTGATATATCATTGCGTGTTTGCTGTAATTATTTTGAGGAGTTATTAGTTAATAGCATTGTCTGATTTTGATGCTATTTATTAGACTTGGTTGTTTAAATTGTTCATCCTTATCGGTACTTAACTCTTACGTGATGTCCATCTCAATTATGGGATGTTTCATAAAAGCAGAGTTCTTTTATTGAGACAGTTAGTCAAGAGCACTTCATTTTAATGATAAGTGCTTAACATGCTCAGTTCGATGAACTGACCCGTGCTAGTAAATTTTGCAGATGGATTCCGTGAGTAATAATGAAGACATGTTGTTTTATGATGCTTCTTCTGATTAACTAAAGGATGGATCTTTTCTGAGATTTTATTATTCTTCTTGAAGGAAATGGAAAAAGGAAAAGTTGTATTCTTCTTTCTTTTTGAGTTATCAATGTTGATTGGCATGATTGAAGTCCGTTGTTTGGACTTGTAAAATGTATATATTTTACCTTGAGGAATGAGAGAAGGGAATGGTGTGTTATTTTAAATGTTGTACCATTATTGAATTGTTGGAATATAATCGAGAACATATTCTTATTCGTTGAATTTGTACTTATTCAAATGATGGTTGTTAGATTTAAAAGGACATAACGTCTATTCTTCACTTGAATACAACTTTTAAGTTGGAATGTGCAATTGATTAATACTTAGGTCAATATGGGCTTTTAAATTGACATTAGTAAAAGAGTAAGATACATATGAACTCTTGTATAAATGAAATACGGAATTGGATTCTAAACTAATGAATACTAAGGAAAGGACAAATGAATTTTGTATTCAGATTTTGTTAATATTCTTTGGGGTGTCTTGCCCAAAGGATATTCGGAAGGAGGAATCATATCTCCTCTTAACAAACCTTAAACTGAAGTAAGGTAATTGTAAATAAATGAATACATCTATATGGGAAATAGACCTCATTCAAATGAGGTCTAATGAAATGGAAACCTGAATTTAAAATCAGTTGCGAATAAACTTGATTAAGCTTAGTAAGTTAATCTTACTTCGTTAAGCTATAGTGGATTGTAAGTCTGAAGCTTTAATTGATGAACTAAGAAAGGAATATGCAATCCTTCAGTAAGGAGGAGTGAATGTATATTAAGCTACGAGACAATTCAAGTCATTCCTAGCTATGCAACTGTAATGAACTATGAGGTTAGAGGATCAACAAGGTTGCTGAAACTTATTCTTAAAAATATTTAAGATAAGAATCTAATCAAAATTTTAGCTAGATGTGTAACCCTAGATGGGAGGATTCCATAGGATGTTGGCACACGCCAGCTGCAATAAGGTGTCTTCATGAAGGTTGGGCCTTCATGACGACACAATGTCAGCTGACATGTTGCAACACCCTTCCAAATCAAATCATCTAGGTTTACATAAGCTTGGACTTGGCCTCAGTTTTACTTTGGACCAAGTTAGGAATGTGACCTTGTATACGGAGTGACTCACGAAGACTAAAGGTAACTAGACACACGTGACTAGGGTCGACGAGGTATGTATGCGTACCTTTAATCATCATGAGTGCCTCTCTATATTCTTTCATATTGCTATCTTGGGTTAAAATTCAACCTTGGACAAGAGGATTGACAGAAGTCAAAAAAGACCATTCTAGGTACTAAATGAAGTGGGACGTATTCCATTGACGAGTGTGTCATCTAGGAATATGATCATGCTAATCATGTGAAAAACTTTGGCCAAAGTATCGCAAGCTGCTGGTTGCGTTGTCCTAAATCACCTAGTTTAAGAAGCAGGATTTCAAATGAATATCGGTAACAAATATTCAGATAGGCCTCTTAAATGGAGCACTTCAATAACCAAAAAGGTAAAGGGAACCAAGTATACTTAGTATACAATGCATGGATTAACATGAAGGATCGGTAAGTAGCCGAGTCATGAAATGAGAGATCGATGAAACTCCGAGCCATGAAATGGGAGATCGGTAGTTCTTCGAGTCATTACAACAACATATGGTTATCTGTTATATGATTGAATGGCATGGAATGTGTGTTCCATATTATGAATATGTGAATAGAGAACATTGGTTTTAAAAGCATTGTGTGTTCTAAATTACGTCATTTAGAATAGAGAACAATTATTAAAACTTGAAACATGTGTTCTGAATTACGTAATTTAGAGCAGAGAATGTTATCAAAAAAATAAAAAATATATTTTTTTCCCTTGTTCTAATGTCTTAAAATGGGAATGTTACATTTTAGGGATACAAGTGAGGAGGCATAATAATTGAATCAAATCACTATCATCGCACTAATATAGACACATATTCTAGATATTTTAACACATGAGAACCAACTCCTAGAATCGTAATTTAATTGAAAACATAAGGGGACAAATTCATATCCCCTAATGTAGGTCTAATGATAAAATTGTCCCACATACACTCTTAGGTCCCCATATTTCATAAACATCCCGATGAAACTCTTCCTACTTTGTACATCATTTTTCAGCTCACAGTCATTATGATCTTAGTAGTATGATAGCATCTCTCTACCCCTAAACCCTAGAATATACATTCATTTATCTTGGCATGATATGATTTACACAATTTAGTACTTTTAGGATAATTATTTCATTTTATGAACTATACTTACTCGAGTAATACATAATGAGGGCCTTGAACCTAAATTTCTTATTACAAAATGTTAGGATTTTTACTTTGTTATTTTAAATTATATCGCACACTTAGAAATGCTAGTTATACCCTAAACCTAATTAACATATTCCATTTTGGTGAACCTGATTATTTATTGAATCATACCACCCTAGGGAATTCCTCCCTCTTAGGGTTTATATTTCCAATATGACTTTCTAACCTTGTTGTTGACCATTGGGTTTTTGCTACAAAACCATATTTAGATTTTATGTTCCTTATCAAAATGGTAATTTCCCATATTTATGATATTAGGATAAATTAAATAAGAAACCAAGGGAAATTATTTTATCCAACCTTGAACATAACCCAAAGAACTATGTAATACATTTTATTGAGCAACTTCAAGCCTTACAAAGCTAGAAGACTCCTCCAACCTTTGACATGTATATAATTCAACAAACCTCTCAATTGGTCACAACCTTCAAACCTTCTCCAAATATTTCATGTTGAATATTTACATGCTTAATAAACACTCTTATTATGGCACTCTACAAAATCCTTGAGCATGATATTATAGTTATACCTTCACCTAGTATAATTGACATAACTAGGTCGAAACACCCAAAGTTTAACTTAGAAGAGATCACCGACAAAGTTTAAGTTATATAAATTTTAAATATATATGTTTAAAATTTATATAACTTAAACATATATACATTATATATATATATATATATATATATATATATATATATATATATATATATATATATATTATATACATTATTTATATTTTTAATTTTATCATGCAATTGTTTTCACCAGAAGTGCACTACAACAAGAACATAATAGAGAAAGTGCATGCAACATTATAAAGCATGGGATGGGATGATGTCATTAATGCATATTCGAAGGAAAATATTTTTTTCTTTGTATTTTCATTTATTACCTTTCTATAGTAACCACCCTTAGGAGGCTAAGCAATTTATAATTCCCCCATGTTAAATCTTGTAATCATTTCTATAGAAGATACTTGATGGAGCTATGGAGTCTAATGACATTAAAGCAATCCTAGAAGTTTTTCTGAAAGGATTTCATGAAGCAATGAACATACCCCTCAAAAAATTCATGATGATGTTTTATATTTTCATGAATTCAATAAGGTATGTAACTATTTTGATAAATTTAGTCTATTTGAATATTTTATTAGTCGAGCCCCTAAAAAAGTACATTAAAATCATGGATACACAAAGACATGGACTACGTGTCATGTATTTAAGCTTAACGGTGTCAAAAACTTGACTAAGGGTTTATTTTTGTTTATATTTAATAATAATAGCCATTCTGCAAAGCTATTATTACCCATGGTTCATGGTTTATTCGAAAAACACTTATTATGTGTTCACATTGGACATGGATTTGTGGTCACCAATAAATCTAAGCTCAAAATACCTATGCACAGTGAGTTTCGTGGTATTTCTTTACCACTTTGGAACTTTTTAAACTAGTTGATTAATCCATTTGGATGCTTTGAAGAGTTTATAAAACAAAGTTCAATGTAGCAAGACTCGCAAAATGTGTCTACTGATTTAATAAAATTTAAATCTTAATCATACATGTGAACTAAATTAGAAACATCAAAAACATGTAATATACCGATATACAATGATAAGAAAATACAACCAATAAGAGGGTAAGAGTGACTTAGCTAATATTTGACTATCTAGACTAGATTTGTCCTAGATCGGTGGTGTAACAAGATTAATTTGGATTGTATGAACTTCATTTGGAAAAAAATGACCAGAAGGTTATGCTAGACATAATTGCCTGGATCTGGATAGTATCACTCGGGGCTCTAGTGTCTGAATTGAGTGATAGTGTCCTAGTGATAGGTGCAGATTTGGTTCTTTCAGTGTTTGATAATGTCACCTTCACTTTGATCTGTGTCACATCCACTTTGTTAAAGGTTTCTTCTGTCACACCTATACCTACAAAACAAACCCTAGCTACCTACACAAGAATCAAGTGCACATTAGGTGGAATAAAATATGCATATGCTTGAGTCAGACTAACCTCGATAGTCACTCTAATGTAATTGTCACTGAGCATTACACTAAATTTTAGAATCAATGTAGTTTTGGTGTGTGTTTGTGTGTGTATGTGATAGAAATCATGTCCCTTGAAGCTAGGTTTCCCTTGTGAATCTTGCACCAATATAGAGGGCTACAACTACATGCCCCCTAAGATAATATGTGTCTTGGAATTCATAATTTTCCCTTCCTGTGAAGTAAATAATGAAACCCAAATGCAGTCCTAAAGTTTTTCCTATTGCACAAGTAGTAGATAAGAATTAGTAAACCAATTTCCCCTTAGAATAGTTAGTAGTTTGTGCATACATATGATTCCTTTGTTTGAATTTTGACATTATAAACATTAGAAGCCAACCCAAAGTGATCAATACAAACTTAGAAAAGATAAACAAGTGATGGACCAAACAAAGGGATAGAAACACCCACATGGGGATAGTAGTATTGACCACTCATCACAATTATTGGCGCTAATGTTTTGAAATATACAAAGATAAATAAAGAAATATTCAGCTAAGTAACACATTATATGATGTCTAAAAGTAAAGTAATAATTGAATACAAGCATAGGATGAAATCATTTAAAGAGAAAACAATGTCAAGTATAAAACAAACAAGTGTTGTCAATGTCTAGTTTTCTTGCTTAGAATCACACATATAACAACATACTAGATGCCTAATGTAATAATAATATGAGCATAATTTTTGTCTAGATTTTCCCCACTTTATGTTGGTGAATGAATATTCAATAACATAAAGTAGATAGGAAGAGTGTACCTTGTGGAGAGTCAAAGAAGATTGTAAAGTTGTTAATGTTCCAAATTTAAATCAATAGGATGTGTATCGTGGAGTCTAAGAGGGGATAAGAACCCTAGGGGTGACTTGTGTATGTAGTGAAAAGGATACCTACATTTGTAACAAAATATTGCATTTTCCTAAGCTTTTTATGCTTGATATTTCTCCTTGTTCCATTTGTGTTGCCTTTTGTCAAGATAAGGATGGACCTGCAAAAGAAGAAAAGTGTAGTCAATTCTCATAGTATATGAAATTGAACTTTAACTTAGAGAAATCAAAATAGAAATGTGTAAGATAAACAAGTGAATCAAGGATAGAGTACACTTGAATTTCAAGAGAGAAAGGATAGATTGATCTTGTGTATTGTTTCCTTAGAGATGGTTGGAAGGGGTTGAGGGTGATCAATCCTTGAGCTGATGTGAATACTCTTAGGATTTAGGTGTCCTACCACTAGAGGAAGAGAGTTGGGAGAGCAATCAACTTTTCCCTTCATCGATGACACTTCCTCACATATAAATGTCATTGTAGATGGTCACCAACCCAATAGTAACTAGCCACGGATGACACATTTTTCTAGACATATCGTTATCCCTACATATGTCCTAGGTACCACTCCTTATTATATATTGGTAGAAAAATGTGAACCGAGAAAGAAAAGTAATTAGTTCCCTTGCCCAAAGTATGAAACATGTTATTGATTTTGTTCTTTTTCTAGATAGTAAACTAGAGTTGAGTTCATGTTGCTAGATTTTGTGTAAAAATATCATCGAGAAACTATGCCAATCGTTAAATACCTATTTTTACCCCAAATAAAAAATTAAACATATGGGACACTAGTGCCCACCATTACTGTCTGATTTGGGTGCTTATGTCCCTTTTTTGTTTATGGCCCATGTATGATTCTGAAACATTTTATGAGTCCTTATTCTTCACAATTTTACTCAATACCATTTTGTCTCTAGATTATAAACTACTAAGAGGGTGAAATAATCACTGATGGTTTCCCCCCTTGTATAGTTTGTGTGAGATGGATCAATGTGAGCATAGCCCAAATGAGAGAACTTGAATCTAATGTGCACATATGAAGAATATTTCCTGTAGGGGGAATAGGGTATGTGTACGGTAACAACCATGGCACATGCAAAATAATGGAAAGAAGGCCAACAAGAAGTGTATGGTGATAAATAATCATGACATAATGTAATATAAACAACTCAAACACTACAATAAAACATCAAAAGGATAACATAATAGCTAATGGAAAACATGAGACACCACTCAGGATGTCACAAGAGAATTGAGGCCTTCAAGGCCATACAAGTAAACAAGCAATCATAGGGTATAACCTACAAACAATGGAAAACAAGTCATAATCATAAAAGACAATACACAAGCATAAAAAATAACCATGGTTGGAAGTAAACCTACAAGATAAATTCTACACATGAAGCACTTTTTAGCATGTTTGAATAATGGATAGTATAGACACCTTAAAATATCACATTACATATTCTAAACCTCTGAAATCATCGTGTAATTACTTCACATTAAATTACGACTATTTTTGATCACTTTTGATATTTTCCACTATTTTTGACCTTTAATGGAATTCTACGACATTGTTTAGAATAAACTCCTAATCATTCCTATCACTCACACATAGGTCTCATATTATTAAATATTCATGTTATGGACCTTATTACATTCATATCCCATTCCTAGGATTAATTAATTAATCCTATCACTCTTATTATTCATCCCCTATCCCATTAGCTAATTTTATTGGCTAATTTAAATATTAACTTAATTAAATAAATCCTACATATATCCATTTCCACCACACCTCTTATCCACTTTCACTTCACTAATTAACATCTCAAGTTAACTAGAGGAAAAAAATCAATTAAATATTAAATCATTAAATATATTTAAGAGAACAAGTTTATATTAAATCAAATCATGTATTTGAGTTAGCTAAACATATCTCATAAAGCATGCATTCAAAAATTAAAGCAAATCTCCCCAAAGATAAAATTCACGTCTCTTCTTTGGGTGAATAAAATAAAATATATGGAATTAATATTTAATTATAAATTTTAAATATTCAAAAGCATGTGCAAACTTTGCCAACTCAATGGTGGCTCATTCATACAAGCTCAAAGCAATAGTTCAACTCATCAATCAAATAGGAAACTAAACTAAATAATCCAATCATTTAGTTAGCTTCATATCGAATTAATCACACAAATCAAGGATTTGTGATTCTCTTCTCATCGATAAATAAGAAAGTTTATTCTTCCAATCATCTTTAGAAACTTTGAAATTTGCATCATTATTTTTCTAATTTCCATTCAATTCTACATGTTGTCATGTTTTCCAATTGATCATGAATCAACAATCAAATCAATCATCAATCACTTTTCTTGTAGCTGAAATCTACTTCCATTTGGAACATCTTTAGAGCATCCAAAAAATTTGATCAAGAGATTCAACAAGCTTGGTGCTTCATTCCAAGCTTCAAGTCTCATCCGAGGTTACAAGGAGATACGAAGAAGGATCAATTTTGTAATTTATCGTTTATTTTCTTATATTGTGTAGTATTTCTTTGTATACATATATTATTTCAAAATGTATATATCTAAATGAAATAGAAATGAAAGTAGTAAATATTGCAATGATAACACCTAAATGTGGAAAGGTATGGAAGGTAGATGCCCCCAGGAGCCTCGATGGGATTGGTAGAGAACAATTTCAAACATTGTGCATCATGTGATAACTTGTATATCACTTGTATTCACTTTAAAGTACCATGTGAGTGTGCATGTTTATATGTAAGAGAATACAACATGCTATGAATCAAGCTAACATGATAGGTAAAATTCAACATGGAATAATATAAACAAGCAACGATACATTCAATCCAAGGTGTAAGATAATGTTTTTTTTTTTTTTTGTAAATATCTAAATGTTTTTGTATTATTAGAATATGAGATGCTATGAATAAGGGAAGGGAAGAAAGGTTTCCACCTAGGGTGTATGTGTGTTAAAGTGAGGTTCATGTGGGTAAGTGTGCCCGCAAATAATAATGTGTTTGAACCTAAAACAAGAGTGTGTCATTAGGTAACTAGGGGGAATTAGATGCCCCCAAGTGTAACTTTCATAGTGATATATCCAATGAGGACAAAGGGTGAGGTCCCACTATCTATTAATGTGAAAGAGGAATGCATGTGAACATGATCCAAGGACCTAGTGTCATGTGAAAGTGCATGTGTCATGACATGCAGAGTAGGACTATGTTGTGCATGTGGAGAATGAGACCATGAAGTGGGCCTAGATGTACCATGTGTAGCATGTATCTTGTGTGGGGACCTAGTCCTATGAGGTGGGCTATGGGGCTGATAAAGATGTCATGTTATAGAAGCAACAATAACATGTCAAGGATATCTAGGTGAATATGTGGAACTAGCACTAGAAGTGGTAGGAGATCTAGATAATGTAGTAGTGTATGTTAAAGACATGAGACTATCATCAATATGTGCAGAAGTGGTAGTAACAAATGAAGATGTGGTGGTGATTTTCATTTGGGATAATGGAAATCCAATAGCTCACAAGAAAAATAATAAACATGCATTACATTTGAAGGTAGGATGCACCATAACATTTTTAACAACATGAATACCAACAAAAGCATCAATGTATAGTCTATGTGATGAAAAGGAAGCATGAAAATCTACATAAGTGAAAGTAATAACAAATGAAGGAATATCTGATAGTACCAACAAGAAACCTAAGAGGATGATCAGAAGATGATGGAGGTGGAACCATATGATAAGCATGATTAGAAGAATATTTAGGAACCACTTTGTCATGTTTAGGTAATGGATCATTAAAAATCTTGAGTTTTCCATTATCATTTGTAGATTTAGAAATAGTGGGTTCATGCAATTTGAGATCAATAGTATCAATCAAGTTCTAAATAAAATTTTTGAACTTAAAACATGTCTATCATTGTAATTCTCATTACATTTATGATAATCATACTTACATTTTCATCAAAATTCTTACCACGAGGATGATTAAGATCTAGCTCAAGAGGGGATGGAAGAGAAATCATATTGTTTTCAATGAGCTTAGCGATAAGATGTGAGGTGGATATGAAAATCTAGTAAAGATGTGTCATGTAGGTTATATTTGGAGATTTTTTGGTTGAGATACAACATTAACAATAGGATTAGGCTCATTATATTTGCTCTTAAAGGCATATTTACTTTGGAATTTGTTACTAGATTGATAGGAAGTATTATCACCATACTTAAGCTTTCCCATAGAAAGTAACTTATGTTCATGTTATTTAAGAGTATGACATAAATGATCAAAATAATGAAAAGAATAAAAGAGCACACATTCTTATAGAGGAGGCAAGATACTTTGGATAAATAGATCTTGCAATTCAAATTTAGCCAATACATTGTTCATTTTAGTAAGATTATTCTTATAACGCAAAACATAGTCACTAAGATGCTCATTATATCCTTGCTTCATTTTATCCATTTGTGCATATGATATTTTGGTTCCAATGTTCATAGAAAAATGTGCCAAGAATATATTTTCTAAAGGAGTGAAAGATCTAACAAAGTGTAGATGTAAATCATAGAACCATTGTAAAAAATACTCTTGTAAGCTCCTAGGAAACAAATTTGTCAATAATGTATCATCAAAGTCATAATCCAAACATGCAACATAAAATAATCTAAGATTCTCTTGTGGATCTCCATGACCGTAAAAAAGAGGAAACTTGGGTGAAACAAAATTAGGGGGAAGTGGGTAAGAATAAACTTCAAGTGCAAGAGGACTATGTAGGAGAAGTGAAGAATCAAGAGAGGGAGAAGAAGAAGAATAGGTGTGTTGTAATTGACAAATTTGAGCCTATAAATCATGGTACATGGATTCTAAGAAGTGGGTGCATGAAGATGTACTAGGTTAGATATAATAATTGATAGGGGAATAAAAGTGAGTGTTAGGTGTGGGAATAGGAATATGGGTGGTGGATGCCCTATATTTGTGGGGGAAGAAGAAAGTGGAATAGAAGTTGGAGCCTTAACAGGATGACATTAGTAATTGGAGGGGTTGACTCAAATAACAATTGTAACTCTTCAAAAGAAGCATATAACAAGATATCTAAGTTCTTAGGATGGTCAACAATGTATGTATTTAGGTCATTAATATTTTCAATAGTAAATTCATGAGAAGCCCTAGCCATGATATGAAACAAATAGATCCGATGTGCATAATTCGATAATCGGGTTCACCAAATGATTTAAAAATAAATAAATCTTAATCAGAGGACTGGACTAAATCAGAAACATCAAAAACATGTAATATACCAACATACAATGATAAACAAGTGTAACCAACAAGAGGATAAGAGTGACTTAGTTGATATCGACTATTTAACTGGATCTCAATCTGACCGGGTGGTGGAACAAGATCAATATGGACTCAATGTTCTTTTTCTAGAAAATAGTGATAAGAAGGTTATACCGAGATAGAATCACATGGATCTGGATAGTATCACTCGGGGCACTATTGTATAAACTAGGAATTAGTGTCTCGATGAGGTGTATATTTGGTTCTTTATTGTTTAATAATGTCTCCTTCCCTTTTCTCTATGTCACATCCACTTTGTATTAGGGTTATCCCATCACACATGTACCTATAAAACAAACCCTAGATATCTGCACAAGACTCAAATACACATTAGATGGAATAAATTATGCATATACTTGAGTCAAAATGACCTCGATAGTCACCCCAATGTGATTATCACTAAGCATTGCACTACATTTTAGACTCAATATAGTTTGTGTGTGTGTGTGTGTGTGTGTGTGTGTGTGTGTGTGTGTGTGTGTGTGTGTGTGTGTGTGTGTGTGTGTGTGATAGAAATCATGTCTCTTGAAGCTCGGTTTTCTTGCATAAGTTGCACTTGAGATAACGAGATAAAACTACTTTTCCCCAAGATAATATGTGTCATGGAATTCAGAATTTTCCTTCCTATGCTGTGAATAATGAAACCCAAATACAATACTTAAGTTTCTCCTTTTTGCCCAAGCGTAGATAGCATTAGTAACCTAGTTTCCCCTTAGAATAGTTAGTAGGTTATGTATATATATGATTCCTTTGCTTGAATTTTGACATTAACAACACTAGAAGTTGACCCAAAGTGATCTATAAAAAATTAGAAAAGATAAACAAATGATGGTTCATTTTAAAAATATAAGAACCAAGTGAAAGGACATAAGTGCTCATAGGAAAGTAGCGTCAATCGATACTATCCCTTATTGGGCACTAATATTTTGAAATATCCAAAGATAAATTAGGAAATATTTAGGTGAGTAAAACATTGTATGATGTCCAAAAGTAAATTGATAATTCCATAAAAGAGAGTGTCAAGTGTAAAACAAACAAGTGTTGTCCATGTCTAGTTTTATTGCTTAGGAATCATGCATATAATGACATACTAAAGGTGTGATGTAATAGTAATAAGTGCATAATTTTGTGTCTACATCTACATTGAAGTGACCTCTCCAAAGACCTTAAAACCCATTGATATACAAATAGGTTACAAAAGGATAGCTCAACGTGTGTTGTATATAATTTTTCCTAATATATGAATCCAATTTAAGACACAAATAAAAATATAATTCTTCCTTCTAATGATTACAATCAAACATGTGCCATTTCCTAAATCATTTCCCAAGGAAAGTAAAATTTCCCAAACAATCTATGATAGATAGACCATGGTGAATAATACGCATCACACCTAGCGATATCACTTAGTATGGAAATATTATGCTCCCGTGTACAAAACCATCGGTGGTACCATAGCCTTTAGTAAATTGCTAGTTGTTTCTCCCTAGTAGGTGACACCACTCCTCATCCACAAAATACACGATACAATTTTTACTCTAAACATTGAAACCAGGATATAGTTTCTCATCCATTACAACCTCCCTAGAGGTAAGAAAACCAAAGGTAACAAATAGATTAGTGGTTTTAACCATAAATTGGGCCTCTTTCAAGAACATAACCCCTTGCCATATCTTGAGGATAGAGAATACATGTGAGAAAAAAGGTGGGCATTCAATAATAATGATAATATGAAAAGAGGTCATAATCCATATCTTGCTAAAAAATTCAATGTTATCTAATGATGATTAGATGACCTACATACAAACATAATTTATTCCATGATTGTGTATTCATGGAATATAAGAGAGATCATTAACACAACCCAAAATATATTATCAGGATATATGTCGGTTGTTTGATAATATGAAAATTTTCTTATGCAAGAACTTACAATTATTATGTTTTATCTTAATGTTATGTTTATATCAATTTGTCCTTGATCCAATTTCACATCATGATAATGTTAATGGAGGTGTTTAAAAATTTGTTTGCCCCTTCACATTTATCGAATGTGGTTACATGGGGCCTATAATTTTATCCTGATAATATTACATGAGGCAATGAACATACCCTTGAAATATTTTCTGATGTTGTTTTAGATTTTCCCGAATTTAATAATGTATGCAAGTATTTTGAGGAATTTAACCTAGTTTCATATTTTTTGGTCGAGTCCCCCTGGAAAGAACCTTGAAATCATGGGTACATAGTGCATGGACTAAACCTCATGGCATTAAGCTTAAAAAAATTCAAAACTTGACTAAGGGTTTATTTTTGTTTAAATTTGATAATTATGACCATTGTAGAGCCATTTTTGCCTATGGCCCATGGTTTATTTGAAAAATGCTTATTGTGTTTTTGAATAAGAGAATGGATTTTTTCGTTGATGATTAAGCCAAGCTTGAAATTCCTATGTGGATTTAGTTCCTTGGCATTTTTTTCCATCTCAAAACTAGTTGATTAAGTCATTTGGCTATTTAATAGGTTTTGAGAAACCAAAGTTCTATGGGGCAAGACTAAAATAACACATATGTGTTTAAGTGGACATCTCAAAGGATTTAAAATAATATATTGATATACAAATAGATGATAAAAATCTAACTCGACATGTGTTGTAAATTAATTTTCCTAATACATGAATTTGATGTAAGTCATGAATAAAAAAATCTAGGAATGCCCTTTAATGACTACTCTAGGCATACACCATAATCTAAAGCTCAACCCGAGGTGAGTAAAAGTTACAAAACATTCTCTAATAGGTGGACCACCATGACTAATAAGTGTCACACCTAGAAATTTCACTTAGTAGGCAAAATTTCTGATCGTGTGTACAAATTCATAGTTGGTTCCATAGCCTTTAATAATTCCCCGGTTATTTCTCCTCAATAGGTGAAACCACTCCTCATCCACACGCAATGATATATCATTTTTTCACCTAAATCTCTAACCGTACTATGATTTATCAACAATTAAAACCTCCTCTAGAGGATAAAAAAAGAAGTGTAAGGTAGCTTAGTGGTGTTTGACCATAAATCAATCTTGTATTAAACCTTCACTACTTTGTGAAAATAGCGAGTTCAAGAAATAAAAAGGTAAATATTCACTATTAGTGATTATGTGAAAAGAAAATATCATTCATATCTTGCTAAAATATTTGAATTATTTTTGATGATGATGAGTGATACATATAAACACAATTTATTTTGTGATTGTATATTCATGAAATTTAAGAGTGTTGACTCATACCACTAGAAATATATTTTTAGGGATACATATCATTTGTTTGATAAGATAAAACTTCCCTACCTGTGAGAAATTAAGATTAATAGTTTTAAACTTAGCACCATATTCAAATCAATTAGGCCTTGATCCATTTTACAGATGTCGATCATAATAATGGTCAAGGAGGCATTCTCACGTTAATCACCTATTCGATTTCATATAATGTGGTTACTTAGTGATTGGATACCACTCATCAAGTTGTGTGTATCATGTTTGATTTTAATGCCTTTTTATTGGAATTGATTAAGCAAATATTGAAATCAATAATTTATAAATCTAAATATGTATTAATGTTATGATATAAACAATTAAGTACATATTTGACCCAAGCAAATAAGAAACTTAAATTAGAAACCCTAGTTGAAAAGGAGAGTTAGAAGGACTTAACTAATTTGCAATGTTACCGAAGGTGTGCGAGTTGGAAAAAAGTGGAAAAAGTGGCGGTGTGTCTCAATCGGACCCAAAAAAATTTCATAGGTATTAAAATGCCGGACCGGGCACCTATGCGGGTTAGGGGTTCCTAAGGCACCGATACCTATTCCAGGTGCATGTGACTGCTTAGAAGGTGTGAAACCCTATTTTGCATGGTCGGAAGATATTCATTCCTTGTCACCTTTGATCACCTATATGTCATTGCTATTTTCCTAAAACATGCAATAAGAAAGAAGCACCTGTAAAACCCTCAAACTACATCAAATCCTAAAAAATAAAGATGCAAAATGGGAGGTCGATCGCCTCGATCATAACAAAGTGAACTTATGATTGAGCGTTTCACTACATTTCAAACCCCATGTAGTTCTATGTGTGTGTGAAGGAATCGTGCCCTAGGTGGCTCTTGTGCATGTCACACTTGATAGCGAGAAATAACTAGATGTAGAAAATATAGATAAATGTGTGCATGAAAGAATGAACTTCCACTCCTATGAAGTGTATGCAGAAAAATGTAGTCCCTTTCCCTTGTGTGGATGCTTGAATGCTCTTGATAATGCCTTTGGATGCAACCTTAGGTAGAGATAGTAGATGCTTAGTGCTTGGTATTTTATTACGATCACATAGATTTTTATTTATATGATTCCCTTGGTTGAATTTCACAATTAACCACTAAAAGGCTGACTAGTAAGAAAATAAGATGTACAAATGGCTAGAAAAGACCCAAAATATTTCAGCAAAGTACAAAGAGGTCGGGGCACCCAGAGGGGATGGGGGTGC
The DNA here is from genome assembly GCA_018340775.1 of Taxus wallichiana var. yunnanensis. Taxonomy (NCBI): domain Eukaryota; kingdom Viridiplantae; phylum Streptophyta; class Pinopsida; order Cupressales; family Taxaceae; genus Taxus; species Taxus wallichiana. The sequence goes on along the minus strand of JADAXU010000142.1, from coordinate 7,501,396 downwards.
GCTGGGCACTGGTGTCTAGAGTGAGAAATGCCAAAGTATGAAAAGAAAAACTAGGATAGAAGGAGTGTAAGACCAAAAGTGGAAATAGAGAGCAAGCAAAGGTGGCAAAAAACAATGATCAATTAGTAATTTTATCGCTTAGGAATCATATGAATAGTAATATGTGATCAAGACTAGATAAATACCCAAAGTGCATGATTTATTGTCTATATTTTCCCCCACTTTATGTTATTGAGTAAATTCTTGATAACATAAAGTAGATAAGATATGCACACCTAATAAACATGTAGATCAATGGTGAAAAGTGTGTCGAGAGTCAAGGAAAAGAGTGGAGTGATAAAAAATGAAGTGTGGAAGCTAGAGAAGAGGAAGTAAAAAAAGTGATGATGATAACCCTAGGGTGAAAACGTATGTATATATGTCATGTTGTACTGTTGTTGATGTCATTATATGTTTGATAATGTGACTATTGATTCTCATAAGGACAGGACTGCAATAGAGAAGAAAGATCAAGTAGTCAAATACGCGTATATGAAAATTTTGATCCAAACGAGTAAAGAGTATGTAAAAATTTGAAAAAAACATGTGCACCTGATCTATGATGAGAAAAGAGTGTAGAAAGGATCCTGAAGATGTTGTAGAAGAATTTTTTTTGGGCAATCTCATGCCAATTGTGCTGAGTATGAGTTTTTTGGGTGATCTCACGCCAATAACGGAAGAAGTGTATAGAGAAAAGTTAGGTGTTATCCTCTAACCTTTAACTATTCCCAAAGTGTAAAAACTTCTACAAATTGTGTGTAAAAATATGATCCATTTTGAACAAGTCTGATCAAACGTGAAAGTAGAAAAGAATGTGTAGTGCATGCATGCCGATCACTAAAGGATTGTCTATCTTGTAAAATATCTTGTGTGAATTGCTGAAAATTATACTAAACTAAAAATATTGTGTAATTGCCCACTAGTGACATGCATATAGGAAGGGTCGGGGTGCCTAGGTGCTACTATCATTGTCATGCACTGATGTCTGAGTTGTGATGAAGACCTAAGTCGGGTTTTGATCATTTTTAAAACTAAATATTGTGTTGTAATGGTACTTGAATTGTGTTTGAATTAAGACTCAGTAGAACAGTGTATGGGGTGATTGATTCACCCAATGGATGCCCCCCTCATTTGAGATGCATGTAAAATTGTGGAGTATGCGACCCAAAGGATGACTGGATGTTGTAATGACCCTCAAGAGCATCTTTGAGAATTTCATGTAGTATGTTTAGATTACGTGGATGATCACACTTTAGTTCTAAATTTTTTTCCTCGTAGTCTTCAAGATTATGAAATGTGTTGGTTTTATGATCTACCCGTATAATCTATAACATATTTTATGCATCTATCCATGCTTTTATTTCTTATTTATCTATCAATATTTGCTCTAATATATCCTATGCTCAACTCACACACTTAAGAAAGGATATAATGAACATCTAGCAGACTACGTTTTGTGATATAAGAACAACTTAGCTAAGATGTCTAATGTACTTACAGATTCTAAGCTTCAAGATCTATTTGTCTAAAGTCTATTTCTACCTCTCCATGAGAGTGTTATCTTTGAGACATCTCCTTCATTTGATCATTTATATTAGTTATGTGAAACTAAACTCTTATCTATAAACAAACTTAAGTATCGAAACAAGCTTCATCCTATATATACTTTCAAAGTAAATCAAATTTCAAGCCATCTGAAAACCTCTTTGAAACTAAACCTACGAAGCTAAATCCACTGTCAAAACTATATCTAATAGTAAAGAGCTTCAATGGAAACCACCTAATCATACATATATCAAATTGATTATCACTCCATCTTCTATTGCCACAACTTGTTGAGAGCAACCTTATTATGCTTCCTCCTTTGCTCAATACAAACCCATATCATCTTAAGGGTTGTAATTAGAATGAAAATTTCAGATGAAATTATCATCAATGCGTTGGACACTCTGGTCGATGTTTTAAAATTTCAATATTATCCAAGATCTTTTCAATAATAACTCTATTGAGCTTCCAGAGCCTATAACATTTGCACTAGTCAACGAAAATCATAAGCTCAAAATTTTCAACAATACTCTTTTAAAACATGAAAAACAAGTGGTTGAATCTTCACTAATCATACATATCACGTAGTGCCTTCCTCCTGCATCAAGGGCTCTCAATTTTCTTATATCTCATACTAAAAATATATATCAATAATTACTTTCTCCATCACGAATATCATGCTACCTTCTCCTCTAACACATTGCATATCAAAACTTCTATTGGATCTTATACTATTAAAAATACAAGTATCAACTCATCATATTTTGTATGTGTGTGTTCTATTGCACTTCTTTCGCCATCATCTATCCACTCTCACAAATTTTATATCATTCCTAAATCATATGGTCTTGTCAAGTGGTGCCTTTTCTTACCATGCTTGTGCCTTTTCTTATGGCTCCATCGGTAGAATGGTGTGACATGCTCTTAGGTCTCCCCCAGCTCCGCGCAACTCGGGATGTTGTCTCCATAAATCACTTGTGTCTGAAATTCATTCATAATAGGCATGTCATTACTATCAATGGTGTTTCACCATCCACAAAATGGTCTCAAACTCATCTTGAGGTTTCCATTACACTAGCTAGAGCATCTAGGTCACAACAACCTCTCGAATATAAAGCACAATATACTCATAGATCTCTTGTTCACCTATGGCCTACATGGTCTCATTGGTCCAGTAGTCCACCACATAAGTCTAGGTCCCTCATTCGGACCACTCCTTCACATAGGTATACTTCACATTCTTAGGTTATTTCACATAGGTGATCATTGCCTCCACGCTCTTCTACATGTTAGTCTCCATCACCTCCACAGCTCATTCTCATAGGAATTCACCACCTTTGCATTCTCCCTCATATAGGCACACATCAACTTTGTGTTCTCCTCCCAATAGGCATTCATCATCTCCTAGGTCTCAGGTGCATAGCTCTCATTCAATGATTCAACATTTATCTCATACACAATCAATTTTGGAGCATGATCACACACCTTTATCTCCATAAGAATCAAGTGAATGACCCTCATCTTTCACTTTCATCGGATAACACACTCATCGACATAAACTTGGGGGCATCATAATTATTCTACCCCACCCCCTTTTCTTAGATGAGTTACATCTGCTGCATCCATAACATATAGTCTCTCACATACATCATACACATCTTGATACATTAGTATAACATTACCCGATGATGCACTCTCGTGATTCAGTTCACACTTGATTGTTGAGGGAATACTACATATATGAACCTCACACACTACACATTGGACATTTCACACATTCATCTATCGTGTATCATACACATTGTACACTATACGCATTCACAACATATATTCCTTGCACACTACACTCATTACCTTATGAAAACTCTAGTTCCATGGTTCATATTCGATCGCGAGGGTTTGAATTTAAAATGAACCACACCACACTCAATCACTCACTCATTCACTATGATTTGATGATCATATGTTTCTAGCACACATGTTCAAACCATTTCCCAATGACACACTCTTGTTTTATGGTTCATTCTCGACTATTGAGGGGGCATGTACAAATGAACGTCATCTCACATAACCATTCACATTCACTCGGGGTACATGGATCTGATCGCACTCACTCTGCATTCCATTCCATCTCACTCATCCATAACATAATACATATCTTGGTTGTACATTGTTCTTATTTTCTTATACTCGCATGTTACACTTGCTTACTATGTTATCCAAATACATTGTATGTCATTATCTTTTCCATATACACATGCACATTCAGTCACTTTCTAGTTGTGATCACGGAGTTTACATATATTGATACATATAGTATGGATGCTTGATGCAATACCTATTCCCGGTCCCACAACATCTTACGGGGTATACAATTTTGTACACACTACAAGTGTTATTGTTTCGATTTATACTACTTCCTATTCATATTAACACACTACATTATATCAGATTATACACGTCTTGACATACTTTATATATTTCTACCATACTAACGGTGCTTTATGTGCATCATTTATCTTATAAGAACCCTATGCCACCATGGTTTTTAGTTACATTTCTTGTTATTGTTTTCCATTGTTTTTCATTATATGTCATTGTTTGTTGGATTTTCCCTATGTCTTACTTGTTCTTTGATTACACGTATGCTTTTTCCTTATCAACATTGATTGTCTTGCACTATTGTGAGTGATGCGCCATGTTTGAAACCCAATTTTGTGCTCTACATTGTTTGCATTCTTTGCTTGTATATATTGTCTTCTTACGTGTTTAGCTTACATATTATCTTCTATACGTGCTTATTTATCTTGTTTAAACTAACACTTTTTCCAACCACTTTGTTCACGTGTGCCTTAGTTTCTACCAACCACATTCCCTCCCCTATAGGACATCAATTTTAGCACAACATTTGGTGTTTCTGTTGGTGCTCATTCTGATCTCACACCATTTTCCCTTGAAATCCCTCATTTCGACATCTGTCACATTTCCTATTTTCCCCGTTGATGCATAAAAACTCTATCCTCCATTTTTCAAGTCTGGTGCCCCATGCTTGTTTATTGTATAAGAAAAGATGGCAGACCAAAAATCCCAATATCCCGGTAAGTGGAGGACATCGGATGATTCAGATCCCATATTAATGGGGAAAAACATTTTCTAGGTTTTCACCCATTAAGGCGTATTAAGAATGATATTATATGTTTTCATGGTGTGGAGGGACTGCATGCATGTTTAGGGACCAACCCCTATGTTTTATTTTTGAAGAAGCACCAGGAGGACACTTGGAGGCTTCCACTCACTCTGCCTTTTTACACTGAGACTTTTCAAAAGGCCAGATGGGACCCTCGAATATTCTTCTCTTTTGGGGGGAAAATTGAGCAAATGAAATGTATAAATGCAATGAGAATACTCTTGCAAAAGGTCGGAATTCATTTTCACGAGAAAATTTTGAGAAAAGCTCATCCTCTGAGAAAACTTTATGAGAAACCAGGTTAACTTCCTTTGTGTTAGATTTTCATTCATGTTGAGTTGGTTACAAGTGTATAGCCATCAACAAGCTCTGAGATTGTTTAAATAACTCTCCCCTGCTGATGAATCTGATAAATTTTGAGTTAATTTGTGTCAAATATCTAGGCCAATTTTGTGTTTATTTCACTTTTAGAATGTCTGCAAGTAGTTTTTCTTGTTCCTATTACAATCTTGTATCAAAATCTCTTTGAATCACATAGATCTCAATCCTTGTGATAGTTTAGTGGCATCTGTAATTTCATTTTTTAGAAGAGCTTTCATCTAGGAATGAAATAAATGATTTAAAATCACTTTTCTTTCATCTGTTGACAAAGATTGTTTGTAAGCCTCTGGGTGTACCTTAGGCATGACTGATATTAGATTTTGATGTTTTATTGGGTCTTCTAACTCAAGCCTTTGTGCTATAATCTCAAAGATTGTGTGAAAAGGTGCATGTTTGGGCCTCCATTGATGCACACCTTCTGGTTGAAGGAATGTTTTAACTATTTTGAAGCTTTCTGTTATTGAGTTCTCCATTTGTTGTGAAGTTTCTCAAGGATCTGGAAAATTCCAATCTATCTTGTTGATCTCCCACCAAAAATTATTCAAATAACCAATCCTACCCTGAACTACCCATGTTCTGCTCTGTATATCCATAGAAGAACAAAATCCATTTGCTAAAGTATGCAAAACAGATCAGGATTCCAAATGTCTTCAGTAACCTTAGCCTTGTGTTGAAAATATCTCCATAATCTGGAAGTGACAACTCGTGAGAGTTAGATTTGGTGTGTTGATCATATTTTCCCAAGGTCTTCTCTATAAAATTTGTGCAAAAGAAAGGTATCTGCATCTCCTTCAATAACAAAGGTTACAAAATAGGTTCTCTTACCTTGGTTGAAAGGCACAACCTAAAATAGTTAGGATAAGATCAAATCCTTTTAAGGTGTTATCCATCTCTCCACAAACCCGAGTAACAAAGGGTTAGTTAGATTTCATCCCTGGCTACAAAACGATACACATTTATAATCTATCTGCCTCTAAGTTCCCTGTCGAATCTATGTGTCGTTGCTCGGCTTGAAAAGGAGAACAAATTTGGATACCAACACTTCCTTTGATCCGTATACTCCTCACGACATCGCATGTACCCCAAAATGAGGGGGCATCTATTAGGTGAATAAGTACCCCCATACAATGTTCTACATCCACAATGTAACACGGTTTAGTACTGCAAGTACAACACAGTCTTCGATCTCAAAATGACCTTGAACTAGACTTGGCTCTTCAACACAAAGACAAACACCAATGCCTGGACCTAGAAAGTAACGCTTAGGCACCCATGACCCTTCTGGATGCCTATGACCAAGAGGCGATTACAAAAAAATTCAATTTTACACATTTTTTAGCAGTTCACACAATGACTTTTACAGACAAACAATCCTTCAACACTCAACATACATGCACTACACATTCTTTTCTAATTTCACATTGGATTGGAATTATTTGAAATGTATTGGATTTATACACACCATATGTAGTGGTTTTTACACTTTGAGAAGTAGGTAAAGGTGGGAGGATAATGCCAAACCTTTCTCCCTATGCTTCTTTTGTTCTTGGCGTGAGATCGCCAAAAACTTGTACTCAACGCAACCGGCATGAGATCGCCCAATAAAATCATTCTTTGACAAAATCTTCAGGATCCTTTCTACACTCTATTCTCATCACGGATCAGGTGCACATGTTCCTTTTCACATTTTACATACTCTTTACTCGATTGGATCAAAATTTTCATATACACGTATTTGACTACTTGATCATTCTTCTCTATTGTAGGTTTGTCCTTATGAGAAGTGCAGTCACATCATCACACATCACACATATAACGACATCAACAATAGGTACAACATGAAATGTACACATACGCTTTCACCCTAGGGTCATTATCATCACTTTTTTACTTCCTCTTCTCTAGCTTCCACACTTCACATTTTTATCATTCCACACTTTTCCTTGTCTCTCAGCACATTTTCACCATTGATCTACATGGTTATCAAGTACACATCTCTTATCTACTTTATGTTATCGATCATTCAATCAACAACATAAAGTGGGGAAAATGTAGACACTAAATCACACACTTTGGGTATCTATCTAGTCTTGATCACATACTACTATTCATATGATTCCTAAGTGAGAAAAGTACTAATTGATCACTATTTTTGGCCACCTTATTTTCTCTCTGTTTCCTCTTTTGGTCTTATACTCCTTCCAGCCCAGTCTATCTTTTCATACTTCAACATTTCTCACTCTAAACACTAACACCCAGCCAGATGCCAATGCCCAAGTGCCCTGTCCCCTCTGGGTGCCCCCAAACTCTTTGTACTTTTCTCACATCTTTTGGGTCTTTTCTAGCTATTTGGGCATCTTATTTTCTTACTAGTCGGCCTTTTAGTGGTTAATTATGAAATTCAACCAAGGGAATCATATAAATACAAATCTATGTGATCATAATAAAGGACCAAGCACTAAACATCTACTATCTCCACCTAAGGTTACATCCAAAGGAATTATCAAGAGCATTCAAGCATCCATCTAAAATCCACACAAGGGAAAGGTACTGCATTTTTTTGCATACACTTCATAAGAGGGGAAGTTCATTTTTGCATGCACACATTTATCTACATTTTTTACATTTAGATATTTGCTTGTTCTCAAGTGAGATGCACACAAAATTCATCTAGAGCATGATTCCTTCATACACACACATAGAACTACATGGGGTCTGCAATGTATTGCAACTCTCGATCGTAAGTTCACTTTTTTTACAACCGAGGACAATCTGACCTCCCATTTTACATCTTTCTTTTTAAGGATTTGACGTAGTTTGGGGGTTTTGTAGGTACTTCTTTCTTATTGGAGGTTTCAGGTGAATAACAACAAATTCTAGTGAAATACAAGCGATCAAAGGTGAAAAAAACAAATATCTCGTGACCCTGCAAAATAGGGTTTCGCGCTTTTGAGTAGTCATAGGCACCCAAAATAGAGCCCTTCCTGCAAAGGTCCCTAGCACCTTAGGCACCCTTGACCCTCCAGGCTCCTTGGTCCCGGAATTTCTGACACCTCTATAATTTTTTGGGCCTTATTGCGACACACCACCACTCAGCTCCATCATTTTTCTAGTTCTACATACCTTCGGCTTCACTGCGAATCAACTAAGTCCTTTTATCTCCTCATTTGCAACTAGGGTTTCTAATTTAAATTTCTTATTTTCTTGGGTCATATTTGTACTTACTAATTTATATCACAATGTTGTTACATATTTAGATTTATCAATTATTTATTTCAATATTTGCTTAATCGGGAATTACCAACATTTATGCCTCAAATTAAATTGTTGAAAGGAAACCTTTTCGAGGTGGATTTTATTTACACCCTAATTAAATATATGTTATGCAAGTTTACAACAATAAATATGATGTGAGGTTTAGAACATGGGGGATTTTATGATCTAATTAATTCACAATTAGCCATTAATAACTAAAATAATGGATCAATACTTGTAAATATTCATAAAATGATATATAATTGCTCAAATACACAAGAGGATGAGAAGAATAAGTTATGCAAGTTAGAAAATAAAATATATAAATGTGTAGATATGTGGAAAAGGAAAAAGATACTTGGAGATGCTTCCTTGTGAGTTATGGATTTGGAAATTGAGCAGAGCAAGACCGTACAAATTTTGTATGGCACATAATAGAATTCTATGGTCATGCTTTGAGATTATATGGTCTTAGAACCTTTGATAATTTGTATTTTAAATTTACCATCTATATAAATTACCTAGAAATGACCTTCACTATATGTCTCTCTACTCACATAACCTCGGGATAACCTATAATCACTAACAACAAAGTAGAAGCCCTAAAATATGCATTACCCTTCATCAAAGCATTATAAAACCAAAAGGAGAAATTATATACGAGTGTGTAGGTTCGAATACCCTTAGAGATAAACCTTAATTACTCGAACCAATCTAAGTGTTTCACTACAATCCTTCATGTGGAATCAAACTTCATGTAGTTCTCCTAGGTGCTTGTGCAAGTGTGAGAGCGATATAAGCCAACCCCATATGGGTGCCCTCACACATCTTGAAATAAATAATACTAGCTAACTATATACCATAGAATGTACTAATGTGGTAGTAGTGTGATATGGTGTGACTCGGCTACATGACATAACCCTTTGTTCCTTAAAACCCTTGGATAATGGTTCAAGCAACTTTGTTCTTGCTAATACATGACTCTATAACCTTTGCATGCTTAAAAATTGAGGAAGCTAGACTATTTGAATTGGTTGAGTTCCTTGGAACCGCAATAAGTAATTTTATAATTGATGTGTAATCCATTTGGGTAGATTTTGGAGACCCTTAAATACTTTTGGAATGATATTTTTATAGGATGTTTTAAGAGATTTGAGTTACAAAGTGACATTGATTTGATTATATATCCTTATGTAGGTGAAATATTATAATAAGGCCAAATCTAAGAAGATAAAATGATCTAATAAATATATTCAAAATGAAAAGAGAGGCAATATATGTAAAGGGGAAAGACCATCAAAGTCAGCAGAATGGACCCCACATCCCAACCAAAGTGTATGGTTTCTCCAAAAATATTGTGATGTGAAACAAAAATTATGGTATGATGTACAAAGGATTGTTTACTAATTTAATTAAATAATGTTTCATAAATTGATGACAGAGCAGAGTGTAAATATAAGCAAGGCATAGAATGGATAAAGAGATGAATTGATTTGGATTCTCAATGTGATCATTTGTCTTAGCAAGGGAATACTGTCAAACTTGACATTGCAAAAGGAAAAGTTATCAAATTTTAGTGTTTACATTTCCCCCTTTAAGTGTGTAATTAAAAATGTATGTTTAAAGGAAAAACATACTTGAGTGTGCACACATATTTTTTATTTACTTGAAAGTGGTTCTCTAATGTGTTGGTGTTTTCCTTATCCATGATGAAACCCAAAACAAAGTTTAGTCAATCTCTATGACAAAAATTGAACCGTAACTCAAGATATAGATAATGCTTTTAATTTTGAACTTGAAAAAATTAAATAAAGCAAATGTAAAACATGGAAGGAATACACCTTTTCATTTTGTGAAGGGTGAATCTCTCCTTTTTTTAACATGCCTTAGAGACTTGAATATTTTATTTAGATGCAATAGGATACGGGGTGATCGAGTCCCAATTCATGTCAAAGGAGAGACTAGAGTGTTCAGTACACCACAACACTGGAGAGAGTGAGAAGAGGAACCAAATTAACCCTTTTAGCACTTTGCAGAGAGGAAGGAGAGTCTATGAAGAACTTATACACTTTGATACCTTCCAAAAACCCAAGGAACACACAATAACATATAAATATAGGTCTATTTTTACTATTATAATTGTTGAGTAAGATAGAACCAAAAAGAATGGACATTTCCATGCCCTGCAATAAGGTGATGTACTTCTAAAAATGAATGTATATATTCTGAAATATCATAGGGAGAAGGAGGCTAATGCTCCCAACCTTGTTCTTACAAAAAATTCTTAATAATTTAGAGAAGGAACGAATTACTTATGACCACATATCATGGTCTAAACTAAGTAATTTAATATCCGAGACTATATAAAAAAATTGTAGATAGTTGATAGAATATGGAACACATGAAAATTCTAGAGAATATTCCCCTATTCAAAAATGTCCATTCTCGTAAATACCATACCACATTCATGACAAAGATCTTGTATAATTTTTACCTACTTTAGATTCTCGCCATTTTTAGTATTTATTCCTATTTATGAGAATCTAAACTCGTAAAAATTTGTTCCTATATTATGTAATCTTTTTGTAGATGTATAAAATATTACAACAAATTCACCCTCTTTTGAGGCATGAGTGATAAATCATTTGAGCATGTGGCTCAAAATAATAGTTGTCTACCCTTGTATAATACATATACTAATCTATTAGGGTCACATAAAAGGATGAAATAGTGGCCACCATTTAAAACTTATGCCTACAAAAGGGTTTTGCACATAGTGGAAACCATGGTGTACAAAAAAATAATTTGCAACAAGAAATAAGCAATAACACATGTGTACAAAAGTAATAAAAAAATATAAAAGTGTCAATAATGTCATAATCCAAGGTAATAATATCATAGAAACATCAAAATAGAAATCAAGCATGTCATAAACTAAATAGGAATAATATAGAAAATAGAAACAACGTGTAGAGAAAAAGTAAGAACTAGTATAATCATGGTCACATAGAGGCATGTAGACACAAACATGGGATACCCACAAAGTAGAAATCTCAATAGGAGGCCCCATGGTCAAATTCATCAAAAAAGGTGCATACACATGGTCATAGAGCCACAAACATAGGACACTAATGGTTTCACACAACAATCAAGGAACTTAAGATATATAGAAAAATAATCATGTACTTGTAATCAATAAAGGTAATAGTCAATCATAAGCAAGGATTCAAACAATGCAATAGGAAAATGGGTAAATAATAAATATAAACAAGTAGTGACAATAATATATCTATCAAGTATAGAAAAGAAAGAAAGAAAAAATAGAGATAAAAAGATAGGTTAACACTACACAAGACACACACATTATTACTATTAGCTCAAAATATAGATATATACAATATATATATAACCAAAAATACATATATCATGGGGGATGCTCATAAAGATTAGTGTAAGGAACCAAGATGACATCTATCATCATGTGTCATCATGTGTGTCCTACATAAATCTCAATATACCTCATGAATGCATGTGTATAAAGAGTTTATCAAACCGGCTTGACAAAAACATGTATAATGTAATAATTTGTCCAATCAAACCATAAATATGTCCTGATTTTGAATTTCTACAAATATGTGAATGTTTTTGTATTATGTGATTATTTAAATGTTGAGGAGATGTTTTGAGAATAACTAATACAATAAAAGGGGATAGTACAAGATGTACCCAATAAGTGTCTCATGAAGAGGCACATCATGCTCATAGGGTGAAGGAGACAGGCCTGCACAAGTGTCATAAGAGATGAAGTAATCTTATGTATAATCTACAAATAATATATGACAAAATTCATAGAACAACTAGGGTAGTAAGACCCATGGTGAGTAGTATAGATAGAAGATGTCCTGGGTAGAGGTTGAGGTGAAAGTGTCATGAGAGAGCTACTAAGTGACCTAAACGACAAAGTAGAATTCTTTAAAGTGTGTGACTTGCTTAGGAGGGTATATGACTTGGGTAACTTAGGAGAAGGATGGGATGTAGATGTCCTAGAAAAGAGAATTCTATGAGACATGTCATGAGAATCGTAAGGATGCAATGTAGAAGCACTAGGACTAAGAGTAGTAACCTTATGTATTGGGCCAACTTGCGTCGATATAGGGTCCTCGAATGGAATAACCCTAATTGTAACCACTTGTTTATTGTGATTGAACTTAACACATTGATTCATTAATGAAGGGATCACTATGAAAGTATGAAGCAAAGGGAAACATAAACTCATGTCACACAAGCTAAGAGAAGACACTAGTAAAAATGTGTTGTTAGAGGTATCGAGCTACCTATGAGAGGAAGAAAAATATTCCCTATGTTTATCTTAGGATCACATATTATTTTCTTTGTAATATATATGAGCAATCATATTAATTGAAAAGTACACATATTATGGGGAGTCTGTTTCTCAACCAAAACATTATGTACATAATTATGATCAAAAATAAAAATATAAATTGTATGAGAAAAACATATTCTACCGTATTAGTTTTATTGAAGGTAATAATTAATGAATAAGGTGTAGTAGTAATAATACCACTCATAACATCGAACGCGTGATCATAAGAAGGTTGATGCGGTACAACATGGTAAGAATAATGCACCTCTGAAGTAGATTTACTAATATCATGTTCAATAAGTGGATCACTAAAGACTTTGAGATTTGCATTATCGTTAGTTGGATTATATTTAGTGGGAGTATCATATTCAATAACACTAATATCAATACCATGTTGTATATTGTGATGAATACTAATATAATAGTTAGTGGAATGACCAAAGCATCATGGTAATTAAAATATTATTTAACATCAAATGTCTCACCATGAGGTGCACTTTTTTCAACCTCAAAAAGTGGAGGGAGAGACACAAGATTGCACTCAAATAATAGTTTGAGTATTATTCATGGTGCACAAGGTAAATAAATGAATTGTCACACGACAAAGTTGTAGCTATAGTTTTAAAGGTGAAATACAACATTGAAAGTGGTCTTAGCTTTATATTTTTCATCCTTAGTTTTATATTTAAAATTATTCTTTCCTTGTAATTTGTGACGAGAATTGCTCAAAGGATTAACAACATATTGAGCTTAATCATGTTAGCTTCACGTTATTTCAAAGTATGACATAAATGATAAAATGAATTGAACTTGTAAAAGATAATCGATTCTTGTAAAGGATACTAAGAATTTGTGTAAAATGATATTGTAATTCACTTTTAGCCAAAATATTGTTCGTCTTAGTAAGCATTGTCTTATAACATAGAACATAATCAATGATGTGCTCATTATAAGTTTATCACATTTTACCCATTTGAGCATAAGATACTTTATCTCAAATATTGATACTTTATCTAAAGTATGGATAGAAAATTATGTAAGAAATTGATTTTCAAAAGGATTGAAGGTCAAATAGAATGCATAGGTAGATTGTAAAACCATTATAGGAAAATTATTTAAGGCTATGATGGAAGGGATTTGTAAGTAACGTGTCATTTGAAGGCTAGTCCAAGTAAAAACATGAAATGTGTGAAGATGCTCTTCATATCACCCTTTCGATCATAAATAAAAAGCTTATAAGAAACAATATTGATAGGAAAAGGGTAGGAATCCACTTTGGGTGCAAGTGATTTATGGATTAACCGAGTATAACCCATAATATGAGAATAAACATATGCGCCTTGTTGTAATTTTAGAATTTGGGCTTGTAAAGTATGAACAAGGGATTCTAAAACCTATTTTTTAGAAGAAGAGGTGTGTGAGGCATTGCGAGTGTAGATGGGATATGTAGGGATAGTAATAGTCATAGGAATAGACATAGAAACACTATGAAGTGGAGGAATAGGTACCCCCGATTAAAATAGGCACTACAAATACATGAAAATATATGTTTGCACACTAGATGATGAAGGTAGAGGTTATCCAAAAAGGGACCACTCATTAGATTCTTAATCATGAGAAATTATACTAGTAATAAGTATGTAGACAAGAGGTTCAATATGATGAGGGTTTTCATAAAGCTAATCACAAACATAAGATATAATTTCAACTTATTAGTGGTCTACATTTTTCGTCTTCAAGATGATCATAATAAAAAGAATGCTCACTACTTGTTTATTTGTCATTCAAAGAAATCTCACACATAATATGATCTGATGTAGAAGGGATTATGAAAATATGGGGTGGAGAAGAAGGAATGAGGATACACCACCTACAATAAGGAGGAGAAATATTGATATTATCAATAGGCTACTAACTAAACCAATTAACACACCAAAAGGGCATAAAGAGAAATCATATTGGACTAAAAGCAATGAAATCATAGGCCCCTAGGGTTTGAGAAATAGATTTGATTCAAGAGCCGAGTTCACCAAATGTTGACACCCTAATTAAATGTATATTATATAATTTCACAACGAGAAAGAGGATGTAATGGTTTGTAAGAGGGGATTATTATGATCTAATTAATTCATAATTAACCATTCATTATTAGAATAACACATTAATACTTGTAATCATTCATAAAAATGATAAATAATATCTCAAATACAAAAGGGCATAAGAAGACTTAGTTGTGAAGGTTAGAAAGAAGAAGAAACAAATGTGCATACATGTGGAAAAGGTAAATCGTAGATTGGATATGTTTTGTTGAGTTATTGAACTAAAAACTAATAAGGGGAAGGACTATACAACTAAAGTATGACCTAAATTGGAATTGTATGGTATTGATCTCAAGTTGTATGGTCTTAGAGAATTTAAAATTTAAGGTCTAAAACTTCTTGCATTTTTCACTTGCCTAAATATTACCTTCGTTGTATGTTTCTCTTGCTTACATAGCCTCAAGATGAATTGTAATCACCTACAACAAATTGGAAACCCTATAAACAACCATTACCCTTCATCAAAACATTAACGACCCAAAAGGATAAATCATATTTATGTGGTGAGGTTGTACTACCCTTGGTGGTCAACCCCATTTTCTCAACCAATATAAGTGCTACACTACATGCTCTCATGTGGGATCAAGTCTCGTGTAGTTCTCATAGGTGTTTGTGCAAGTTTTAGTATGATCTAATCCAACCCCACATGGGTGACCTCGTATATTTACATATATAATAATAGGATAACTATATAGCATAGAATGTATCCAATACAAAAATAGTGTGATATGGAATGCCTAAGCTATATGACCCAACAATTTTTCTTTAAAACCCTTGGACAATGCTTGTAGTGATTTTTCTCTTGCTAATACATGACTCTATTGCCTTTGTATGCTTGAAAGTGGAGGAATATAGACTCTTTTATGTATTTTAGTGTTTCATACATGTATTAGGGACTACTATAATCAATATGTAACTAATTTAGGAAAAATGGGAGATCTTTGAAAGGTTTTAGAATGATATTTTCAATATCATCTTGTAAGAATGTCGGGTGAGCTATATAGTAACATTGATTTTCTTATATAGCCTTATGTAGGTGAAATATTCTAATAATGCCAACCCTATGAAGATGAAATGTTGTAATAAATATATTCAAATTGAAAATAGTATTAAAATAATGCAAATGGGAAATCCCATACAATTCTTCCAAGACCAAAACCCACATCTCGACCAAAGTGTAGGATTTTTCCTAAAAGGACTGTGATGGGAAATTAAAAAGTTGTGTCATGATGTACAAGGCTTGTTTACTGCTTTAATTATATAATGTTTCTTGAATTCATGAAAAAATAGAGTGTAATGATAAACAAGTCATGGAAGAGCTACAAATATATGTTGATTAAATTACAAATGTAAGCATTCGTCTTAGAAAATGAGCATAACCAAACATGGCATTGTGAAAGAAAAGATTACCGAATTTCAATATGTAGAAATTTCTAACTCATTTTAGATGTGAACTAGATCTTATGTGGTGATTTATACATGATTGAATCTAGGGAAGATAAGGAAGGCATCCTCCTGATGTGGTGGTGAGTGGAGAAAGGGAGATGTGGTTCTATATGCACAAGAAATTGGAGTATCACCTCTTCATCACCTTTCTATGGTTCACATGGTCCAAATGTTGCCAAGTTTTTGCGTGAGTGGTGAAGTGACTGGAAAGAGAGTTTTTTAAAACTAAAATGTTTGCACATTTTCCAACAATTTATATTCCTAGTTCATGTCATTCTAGGAGATTTAATCTTAGACCAAAATCTCATCAAGTTTGAAGTTAATTGGATCATTTTGAATCCTATTAATGTCAAAACGTAATTTTACCTCATAAAAAATTAATTGTACTAGTATAGGACTAAGAATCATATTTTTCATATTTAAAACATTTCTCCTCATCCCAATATTCGATCCGAGATGGATTGAATATTAAAATTACTTCATTAACATGATTGTTTCCTATCTTCACATCTATGCCTTTCAAGTAGCTATTTTCTACAATAGTTCCAAATGACGCTTCACACTATGAGTTCATCTAAATCTTATAGGAATTTTAGCTATCTCATTTTAATAAATCATTGTATAAATAAGTTGCATAGTAGAGACATGAAATCAAAGTGGAGGACTATTATTGATCTCATGAAGCCTAAATCAGATCCCATATACATTGGTTAAAGACTAGAGATAGGGCATACAAATAATTTTTACCCTTCTTCAATCCAAGCAGTTGATTGATTCATTTAAACCCATTAAAATAAGTAAACACTCAACTTATTGACTTTTTAAAATTCTCAAATCATTTGTTTCTCACCACCATGGAATTTTTTCTTCTCAACCATCCATAAATGAGAGATAATTCTTTAGATTAATTCCTTTGAGTGGTCCTTGTGATCTCTCTAGGGGTAATATGGCAGCTTGTGAGTTCCTTACATCCATTCAAGAGCTTCATGAGGATTCCATGCATATGGATTTTGATAAAAACATGTGGTATTTATTGCTTCCCATGTGAGTTCCAATATGAATTATGGAACATGTTTGAGTAGGCTTTTCACAAGGTTTATCTCAAAGTTTTGCATTCCAAATATCTTGTAAAAATGATCAATCAATATATCATCAAGTTCATCCCCAAATATGGAAACCTTGAATTCACTCAAATTATGTGGCCCATCACACTACTCAATGTTTCCTAAAAGTTATTGCAAAATATATTTCCTTAAGGGATGGATACCTTCTCCCCCTCACCATCCATTCATAAACAAATGAGTTTATTCACAATATGTATATCTCTTATAACATCATTGTAGTGTGGAAAGGCATGGAATGGATGAGATTTCACATAAAGGGAAATGTTTGTAAAAATGTACTTTGAAAAATCCTATAATAGAATTAAACGACATATAATTTTGGAGATGTTATAAGCTCTTGGGTTTGTTCCTAGGTTTGTAAATACTTTCAAATTTATCTTTAACTATCTTCTTGTAGATTACACTTATATAGGCCTTGTTAAAGGTATTTCCTTTCCACACTCTCTAAATCAAATGGTCAATGGATGCTTATTTTTATATTCATTTCATAGTTTTATTAAGGAGGAATCATCCATTTATAATACCATGGAGTGTCTCTATCTTTTACTCAATGTTTGGATCCTCCATTCTATGGGGAAAAAACAATCTTAAATACAATCTTAAACTACTTTCCCAATTTTATTAGAAAATAAAAGTTGAACTAGATCTAACATGGTGAATTGTTCAAATTTCTTGTTATCCCCTTTCTTCGCAATCTACCCCTTCATATTTGTGGACTTATGTTGTCCAACGAGTTAAGAAGAAATTTGAGTTATGGATTTCCAAACCCTTGTCTCTTATAGGAAAATTTCAAGTTCACTATAATGTATAATCTTCCATATATTATACTATTCCTTATGTTAGGCACCTTTAAAGGATGCATATGCCAAGATATAGAAGATTATGAGAGACTTCCTTTAGGATAATTATAAAGGTGGTATATGCTTTCATAAAGTGTCTTGGATATATTTTTTAAGCCTAAAGAATTCAATGACCTGGGCTTATTGAAATTAAAACTAAATGGCATGCCTTGTGTGTCAAATGGGTCATTCATTCTTTTGAAAGTGATGAATCCTATATTGTTATTACATAACCATAAATATCCTCATGGGAAATGGAGTCTAGAAAGGATTAAATATTCAATCTCTTTTTCTCAAAAATGTACTTGATGAAATTATGGGTACCTTTGTGGAAAAAATCATATGGAAATCCTGGGGTTTTTAATGAACCCTTGATTTGGGATGGGGACAACTTAAAAGTATGAATATATATCAATTCTCACTCCTATAGTGATCCAATGTGATTTTTAATATAATGTTCCCTTTTTCTTAGTCCTTTACATCAAAAGAATCATATTTTTGGGAGAGGCATCAAATTTATTTTAAAATTATTTTATAAGAATTCTAGGGATTGGATTCCTTAGCCCACTCCAAGAGCTAAATTATAGCTACAATTCAATGATCCAGAGTCTATTATGGAAATACATAATTTCATACCTAATCATCATCTCCATAAAATTGGTTTGCAATCTACCACCACATGCCGATTGATTGGAAGTGACCTGTTAAGACTCCTTTCCATTATTACAAACCTTTGTTAGGGTATCAAATCTTCTTCCCCAAAATTTTACAAGTGGGACTCTCAAAGTGTGCTAGAAATTCAATTCCACTAAACATGTGTGGAAAAAGAGGTTTTCTAGAGTGTGGGTGGCCATTATCTATCCCAGAAATCCTATTTCCTCTAGTTTACTCTCTATCAAAGATCATCAATTAGATCACACTTGATTCACGTAAAGTGGCTTACCCGTGTGTTCTTGTTGTCAACATCATTATTCAATTAAAAATATATTTTGGTTCTATAAACACACTTAGTATTCTTGAAATTGGATTCACACCCTCTTTCATTCCTTCCAGTTTAAAATGTTATATCGAAAAATGGTACTTATGGGGACTTGTCTATGCTTCCTACAAAATACACAAATTTGGCACATTTTTTGTTCTAAAATTTTGTATCAACTATGGAAAGATATAAATGATGATAACTTAAGTCATATATCTCTTGAAGATTTATTTTGTGTTCTTAATAAAGATCATGTAATTTCCAATTTTACTCCCCAAATTAAGGTACAAGAAAATAAATTCTACCTAGAGGTTGCATATCTGCAACAATTTCTATATCATTGGGGAAATGCACCTTGTGTCATTAATAGAGTTCCTTCATACTCACCTTTCCCCCATTATCCCATCACGTTCATGTGACTGTTTAGCATATAAGATCTCACTCACATAAAGGATGCTGAAATAGTTCTCCTTGATGGTAGTTATCTTCTCCATCTCACAATTCACATGACCATGATATTTGTGGAAGATGCCACACTAGGCGAGACTCTATTTATTAGGATATTTTTTATAAGTTAAATTCCATCACTTGGCATTGACCATCTTCCCGAGAATAGGTAATGCCAAGGATGATAAAGAACAATAAAAAAGATGGATGGTACCTAATACCTATGCTACTTACTATCCTAATAGTGGTTGTGGTGACAAACTAGGCGATCCTTTGCATCATCCACCTATGATTATTATATCTCATATTGCCTAATGTATATTGTGTCTTGTTATGATATATATTTTTATTGAAATTGATTGTCTAATTTGTTGAGCTAGCCTATAATTGTTTAGACTTGGTCAATATGGTATTCATAATGTGATTCATCCAATCAATTTGTTGTCACAAATAGATTTTACTTTATGTTTATATCCATATATTGGGTAATATTTTCAATAAAAGCATGAGATGGGAGATACACACCTTCAATGAGGTGGGCCCATGATAATCACTTTATGTTGATACAACGTGATGTTTAAATAGTTATGAGTTATGTAAATCGCAAATTAAAATTACACACTTATAAAAACGTTATCATTATATATATGCATGCCAAAATAAAATGGGAGGATAACAAGGGGACAAAATATGATGAGGACGAGGAAGAGGAGGAGGAAAATGATAATGAGGAGGATCAAGGTCAAGATAAAGAGGACAAAGAGTACAACGATCACTACAAAATTTAGGATTTAGATGTGTGTGTGTGTGTGTGTGTGTGTGTGTGTGTGTGTGTGTGTGTGTGTGTGTGTGTGTGTGTGATTTGTAATTTAAAAAGACCTTTTAGTACTCCCTCATAATTGCGGTGTTATACGTTAGTGCATAGAAATAATTGGAATTGAAATATTGTCTTCTTTGATTATCTATAACATTTCGATCTTTTAAATTTATCTTTTTACAACAATATTTTTCTATATACTAAACCAATAATCTTAAATATAAAGATATATTTAATATAATTAACATCTTAATATCTAATGTCTAACATTAATAAATAATAAAAAATACAATGTAATTATTTTTAATTTCAAAAATTATTTGTAATTATAAATAATTTTATCATATATATTTTTAATTATTAATCGGGTTCATGTCATTTTGATGCCACCTAATAGTGGTGAGAATGTGGGTTTAATGTCACTTATGCATAGAAAAATTAGGTGCAAAGGTAGAACTAACATGACGTAACCATGGCAAAATAGTGACAAATAAAAATGCTTAGTCACTTCATCTTTGTGTCACTTTTGAACCTCTAAAAATATACAATTTAGTCAAAGAAACATGGAAAAAACACGAAAAATGGTCAATTTTTAATGTGATTTAGACCCTAAAAGGGACACTTTTTACACTTTATGTAACAATGAACTTAACATTAAAAGTTATGGGATAACATTTAACTCTTTAAAAGCCATATAAATTACTTTTCTAACTTCTAATAGCTATTAGTATCCAACCGAAAAACACCATTAAGATATTTTATTTAAATTTTTTTCCATATTGTTAAGATATTATCCATCCCAATTACAACCATCTACTATGAAATACAAAATCAATCTTGCAAAAAAACCTTTACCAATATAAAAATCTAAAATAAATAACTAAACATTTCATGCGAGAATGAATGATTTGTAACCAAACCCAACTCCAAACAACCGCACATATAGATAACTCCAAGTTTTAATTAACCTTTCTCCCCATATAGAATGTAGAAACTCCAACCAACCAACTATCAATCATAATTGTATGCGATAGATGGGGGTAACCTAGATGATAACTATAGAGGTGAGAGAGGGCTCCTCTATAGTAGGGTAGTGCTAGTTAGACATATGTGGACCACTCTCTCTCTCTCTATATATATATAGTCATATCCCATATCTATATACTCTTCTTCATCTATACTATACAGTTTGATCTAATCTATATGTTGTGTTTGATCTATAGGAGATATGTTTGCTTTGGTTAGGAGATATATATAGTGTAGTGGGGTTTCATATCCCATAATTTTTGGAGGAGATATGCCATTTCACTCTCAACCTATATAGATATACATTTTTTTGGGCATACAGATTGATAATTTGTGACTAATTAAGTCATGTAACTTGTTTTTTTGGCTTATAAAGGATATTAATCTCCAACCAAAAACACCATCAAGATATTTTCTTTCAAATCTTTTTCCATGCCATCAAAATATTGTCATCACGATCATATCCATATACTATGAAATACAAAATAAATCCTACAAAAACACTCTACCAATATAAAAAAATCTAACATAAAATAATAAAAAAATTCATTACTCATATTAAGAAAATAAAATTAAGAGTTTAGTTGAGATAACTTATAAAATACCTTTATTCATCTCAAAATTAGTTATTCTATAATGCAAATCAAATACATGTCAAAAACTTATGTATCTTATAATATAAATAAAAATAATGAATATGTTGGATAAAAACTATGATCTATAACTTACAACTATAGTTTCATCAGTTGTTATGATCTTAAATGTTACAACAATATGACACATGGAATGTTTAAGCCCTAAATGTGTATGATCATTTTTTCATTTTTTCAAGGAAATACTACCATTGAGAATTCATTGATATTGTAATGTACATGTTTATGGCCCTCGGACAAAACCCACCGAGATGGGACACTAGCACCCACCGATCCTATTTGATGAAGGCACTTTTGTCTTTTCTATGATTTGGCCCAATTTTGATTATGAATTATTTTTTAGCTCTTTCTTATTATGATTCTTCTATGTAACAACTTTTGTCTACTTCCTAAACTATTGAGAGGGTGAAATAATTACCTGATTATTTCCCCACTCGTTTGGGGTGCGTGAGATGAACAATTGCAGAGCACAACCCAAACAAGGAAAGATGAAACTAATGTGTACATGAAATATAAATCATGTAGGGGGAATAGGGAATACACGTGGTAATAACCATGACACATGTAAAAAATGGGAAAGGCTAGCAAAAGTGTTAATCACAAACAAGCATGGCATGATGTAATAAAAACTAGTCAAAACACATAGTAACATGGAAAAAGACACAACGAGTAGCTAGTTGAATACATGGGACACCACTCAGGATGTCACAAGGCACTCAAAGCCTTCAAGGTGATACAATTAATCAAACAATGAAGCATAGGGAAAATTCTGCAAATAATGTGAAAAGAAACAAGACATAAAAAAATCATATAACCATGATTGGAAGTAGGCCTATAAGACAAATGCTACACATGAAGCAATCATTAGCATGTTATTAAAAATGATAGTATGCCACAATGTATGTAGTTAGAAATGAGAATGAAAGTAGTAGATATTGTAATGATAGAACCTAAGTATAGAGAAGTAAGAAAGGTAGATGCTCCCAAATTTCTTCAAAGGGACTAGTAAAGAACAATGTTAAGCATCATACATCGTGTGATAACCTATAAGTATCTTACATTCACCTCAAAAGTACCATGTGAATGTGCATGTGTGTATGGAAAAAGGATAGAGCATACTATGAATCAAAGTAACATGGTAAGCAATGTGCAACATAAAATAGTATAAACAAGAAAGAATACATCTAATCAAGATCTAAGCTAGTATTTTTTAATTTTGGCAAGTATTTGAATATTTTTAGATTATTAGAGGATGAAATAATATGACTAGGAGAAAGGAGAAAGCGTGCCCCCCATTGTATGTGTGTAAATTAAGGTTCATATAGGTAAGTGTACCCTCAAAAATCGTGTTTGAATATAGAACAAGAGTGTGTCATCGAGTACAAAGGGGGATACTATGCCCCCAAGTATGAATGTCATGGAGATCTATCTAATGAGGATAGGGATGAAGGCCCACTATCTGCTAGTATGAAGGATGCATACATGTGAACATGATCTAAGACTCGATGATCCCAATAAATCGCATGGGACAAGGTATGTGAGAAAGGACAATATCGTGCCTACAGGGAATTAGACCGCGAAGGAGGCCTAAATGTGCCAAGTGTAGGATGTATCTTATGCCTATGAGGTAGACTATGTGACTAATGTATCTATCGTTAGTGAGAATCAGAAGCCACATGTGGATGTGTAGTCACTAAAATATGCACTTATTAATATTACATTACGCCTCTAGTATGTTGTTATGTACATGATTTATAAGTATGAAAACTAAGTACTAGGGACACCTATTTGGTCCTTTTATTTCTTTGATTAGTTCTACTCATGTCTTTTATATGGAATTTGCATCTTTTTGGTTGAGTCACATGGATCCATGTTCCTATCTTTGGTCATGTTTCTAGTTTCTTGCTTCAGGAAAGTACCACCCATATAGGACAACAACACCCAGACACTAATGTCCTTATGGGTTGTTGTGTCATCTTTGCTTTATTTTCTACTTTTTCGTTTTATTTGGCTTTGGGTCTTTTCTTGTCTCCTTTAATGACCTAGGTTGGATTTTGGTGTCACTATGCTCCAAAATTCAATCTAATAACACACACACACACACACACACACACACACACACACACACACACACACACACACACACACACACACACACACACACACACACACACACACACACCTAATAAATATCTAAAGGGTAAATTGGGATATAATTTCTATATCTACCACATAAAAAAAGCAACATAAGGGGTTACATTATTCATTATAGAGGGAAGGTTATTTTGAATTCCATACCACACATTTTACATTGTGACAAAGTAGTTATAGCCCGCTATTCTTTCTTAAACTGAACTAGGGAATCCTAGCTCAAGGACACATTTTCAATCACACACCACAAGAATTACATTAATTCTGAAATGTAGTGCATCGCTCAAAACATGATCACATCGGGTGATTAACAAGCTCTGTTCAACTCTCTCATATGCATTTTTATTCAGCTTAATGTGTGCTTGAGTCTTGTATAAATAGATATGGTTTGTTTTATAGAACAAGTGTGACATTGTAGAAGTGTAGAAAATGTGACACAACCTATAGTGAACTAAAAGTGACAAGTAACGATATAGAAATAACTAGAGCCAATTTTTTTCCACAAACACTAGCTCTCACGATAAACGCTAACCCTGGGCGACCTCTGTCCCATTCCAGCACTTCTATCCCTAAGATTGTCACATTCCAATTTCGACACGAGCTCGAATAATATAGAATTCATCTTTCCAGCCCTATCATCATCCCATAATTAGTTCAAACATATAGAGGAAATTTGATTCATTCTACAAACCCTATCTATCAATCTTGTTGGTTCTACTTTGTTAGATATTGCATATTTACTATTATATCTATCTTATCGGTTGTCCTTACATAGATTTAAATTTTATTAAATCATTTGGTGAACCTAACGTGAATTCTTGTACATCTAGCCTCTAAATATTTCATTTATATGCATGATTCCCAAGCAAGATAATTAGTCATTAACAACACTTGTTTTGCTTTGATATTACTTTTATCCTTCTTATCTTTGTTACTTGCCTTTTCTAGATTTACACCTTAAAATTTTACACACTAGCCGATGATGAACCCATGTTTTGTCTTTTTTTAGCCCATGTGAAACCCTGTGTTATTTTGGTATCATTTTACACGATGTATAATATTGGCATTTTATAATTAATACTTTACTATGTTCGGAAGGAAATGTTGTGCATACTCTTGTTATTGATTCTTCAAATATGGATTAAATGAACCCTTTTATGAGTATCAACAATATATTTTGAAAAACATATGTTGAGTCATCACAGGAGTTAATTGCAGACTAGCATAGGACTCATTGGTGCACTGGCATAGGACTCACATTTGCATTATCACAGGACTCGCCATGGAGCGCAGGACTCATCCATATCACTAATTCAGACTTCATTGAAATAAGGAACTTGCACAAAGAAGATAAATAGCTCGAATGCTTGAACTATGAGTTGATACAGTTGACACAACGACATGAGCATGAAACATGTGTTACTACCTCAACCTACCTTCATGTAGATTATGAGGTCCAGACACTTTTAGTTTAACTTTAGTTTCTTGAGACGTATGTAGATGAACACTTATGGATTTATGATCACCACAATTCTCTAGAATCAATCCAGGATCTATAATATCTTCTAACACCAATTGAATCTCTCAAAGGATTCAATTATGGGCCTCATTTGTAGTTAACAAGATTAGTTTGATTCAAACACTGCATATATTACTCCTTCCACAGCTTGTAATTCTTAGAATAGTTAGTCATTTTTTAGGAATTGTCTAGTTAAGTAGATGTTATTAATTGTGAATAAACTAGTTCTCTCCTAGAGGGACTAGGACTGCTCTAGTATAAAAGATCTAATCTATTAAGATTCGAAGTTCAATTTAGTTAGTTGATTATTATCGTAAACGTTGTTCTTTTAATTCAATAAAATTGTAGATTTAAGGGAAATTTTTTTGTGTAACTTTCAACATTAAAATTGATCGAAGAGAAGGAGAAAGGGCCACTCCTCCCCAATGAGAAGGGAAAATTTACTGATATTTCCTTTATGTCATTTTGCATTCATTTAAAATTCTAGCATTGAATTGTTTTATGTACCTTTAATTATTTCTTTAATATTATTTTGTTTCCAATCCATTCCATTTCCTAATTATAGTTAGTATAGTATTTAGTTAATTTCATTATTAAGTAAGTGATGAGAACAATCTTGATTGTTCCCTTTGTTGCAAACAACCATGAACACCACCCTGGACTAATAAATATAATATAAATAATGTGCGAGTATAAATGACGCTTGTCACTTTTTGGCACCATTATCAGGGAAATCAAGGTGTTGTCAAAGGTTAAGGTGCTACCTAGAAGTTTTGCTTGGTATTCTACTAAGTTTCCATTTAGAAATTTATTTCCATAACTCTTTCTTTTTAAGTAAAGAAGACCTTGTAATGACATCAAGAATCCTCTATGTTTTGGAGTATGTGGAGCACACATAATCAAGTTACGTGATGATAGTTAAGGAACTATCCTCAGTATGATAGGATTTTATGTTTAGACCTAGATATTGTACAAGTAGATTCATTAGAATAAATTTTCAAAACCCCCCTCAAAACCAACCTGTGGAACAACTTGTTGACCAAGGAAGGATGGTTGATGAAGTAGATAACCCTAATGGTGTAGAGAATGGAAACCCTCCACTTGGAAGAATGTTTACCTATCCCATACAACTAGATCCTAACAATCAGGCTCCTATGAAAAATATATCCCCCTCAATTTTACCAACCTTTCAAGGATTAGTCTCAAAAGATCCTAACTAGTTCCTTTTTGAATTCAAGGTCTTGTGCCAAACTTATGATTACACTTCCATTCCCAGAAGCTCAAGTTATTTCCCTCCACTTTAAAAGACACAACTATGAGATGGTTCATGGGCTTAACCCCTAACTCCATCCATAGTTGGGAGGAGATGGAAACAATTTTCTTGGACAAATATCAAGACTACTGCAGAGTCTGGGATAGGAAGGAAGAAATTTTTAGAATTCAACAAAAGGAAGATGAGAGTGTGGAGGATTATCTATCGGTTCATCTTCTTGCACAAGAGGTGTGGTACTTGATCTAGTGTTAGGAAATAAGAGATAAAATATGCAGAATAATCCCTTACGTTCGCAATCTAATATGTAGAAAATATTATAGATCTCAAATAAAAGTGCGTAATAAATAACACAACACAGAGAGACAAGATTTAACGTGGTTCACCCAATTTGGGCGACGTCCACCAAGAATCACTTGCTCAAATTTTATTACAAGCCTCCACTCTCTCAATACAATACCCAGATCCATTTGGGGCTATGCTCAACAAACTCTACAGAATTCACACCCAAATTCAAAACACATCTGCAATACATTTACTTGTTCATATATCATATGCATAAGACCATATAAATAGACAACTACTTAAGAAATTTGATACAAAACCGTGGGTATCAAAACCAAGGGCAAAAACCGTGGGTATCAAAACAATGGGCAAAAGACCGAAAAAACCATGGGCCCAAAAATAGCCCATAACGTTACTCCATTACCCATGGGTTAATAAACCACCCATGAAAATTTTCTTTAGGGGCTTCACCCCCGACTCCCCTGACTCGCTCACCGGGAGCGACCACCGTAAGAATACCCGAGTGTAACACATAGGATGACATTCTAACATGCAAACAGGCTCCACAAACATAACAATCTCCCACTGAGACTAATTTCCACCGAGCAAGCTTCTCAACCCTTCATCAATCTCGCATGGGCCCAACCAAAGCATAGCTTTAGTTTATCCTCAGTGACCACCTTGGTCATCATGTCTCGTAGGATTCGACTGTATGAATCTTCTCCAACTTCAACTTATCTTCCTCCAAAGCTGTCCCGATGAAGTGATATCTCAATCGTATATGATTCGTCCCGATAGTGGAAAGCATAGTTCTTAGCTAGGTGTATAGAACTCGACTATCACTATATAGCTTACATTCCTCCCGCTATGCCCCAACTCCTCAAGCAATTGTTATAGCCAAATCATCTCTTTGCTTGCCTCTCGTGGTAGCAACATACATTCATGAAATCTAGCTCACCGTGTCCCACCTACAATGTTAATATAACCTGTTGTGCTCCTCCCGCTGTCTACATCTCCAGCCATGTCTGACCTACATAACCACATAAAGTGGTGTCTCGATCCATCAGCACAAAACTGCCCCATGGTCCTCTCAAATACCGAAGGATCCACTTTACTGCTTGCCAATGCTCTTTACCTCGGATCACTCATAAATCTACTCATAGCCCCCACCGGATGGGCAATATCAAGCCTAGTGCATACCATAAAGATACATCAAACCGCAACCGCTAATGAGTAAGGTACCTTTGACATCCGGTTTCTTTCCCGCTCTCCTCTTGGGACACTGCTCCTTTGATAACTTGAAGTGGCCACCAAAGGAGTCCCAACCGGTTTAGCATCCCGCATATTAAACCTCTCCAAGACCTTCTTAATGTACTCTTCCCGAGATAAAGTCACTTCCTTCCTTCCCATCCCGAGATATCCTCATACCAAGGATTTGTTTAGCTGCACCCAAATCCTTCATAAAGAAAGGATTCACTTAGCCGCTTCTTGAGTACTTTTATTTCCCGCATGTTTTTACCTCGCAACCAACATTCATCAACATACAAACATAGGATAATATAACTTCCATCCTCAAATTTCTTTGTATACACACAATGGTCGAATGACATCTCGATATAACCTCGCTCCATCATGAAGCTATCAAACTTCTTATACCATTGACATGGAGCTTGTTTCAGCCATACAAGATTTTCTTCATTTGCAAACCATCTCCTCTTTACCTTTGACCTCATAGCCCTCTCGGTCACGCATATATAGTTCCTCCTCCAAATCCACCATGGAGAAATGCGCTTTACATCAAGCTATTCTAAGTGCAAGTCTTCTACTCAGCAACTATTCCTAGAACAGCTTCTAATAGAAGTCATTTTTACTACAGAGAAAAAATCTCATCAAAATCTATATCTTGTTTCTATGCAAACCCCTCGACCACCAACCGGCCTTATATCCTTTCTTTCCTCCTTCTTCGCTCTTTGACTATGAAACACCCACTTGTTCGTAATGCTCTTTTTCCTTCGGGTAGCTTCACCAAATCCCATGTCTCGGTTCTCCATGAGAGCCTCGATGCTCCTCATCCATGGCTTGCTCCCGCTTCTTCTTGACATCTACCTCGCATTGCTTCATCAAAGCTCTCTAGGCTCTCCACTATCAGTGAGTAATAAATAATAAAGAGAAGGAGAAAAACGTTCAAGTTCTCTTCTTACCCTAGAAGACCTCCTCAATATAGGAGTTTGGGGTTCCTGTTGAGGGGGTTCCTGAATTGATTCATGTGTCACTTTCCCATCCGGAAGATCCTCTACCACTGCATATTCTTTCTTGGATTCTTCCCTATTTTCCTGCAACTGCTGCTTATACATGACTTTCTCATTAAATACCACATCCCTAGATCAAATGATTTTCTTGTCCTTAATACTCCAACATTTATATCCAAAGTCATCACCACCATAACCAATGAAAGTACATTTTTCTAATTTAGCCTCTAGCTTGGTCCTATCATCCTTGTCTATATGAACAAACACCTCACATCCAAAGACTCTAAGAAATGAATAATCAACTTTCTTACCATACCAAGCCTCCTGTGTATGCCTCCATCCAGGCACTTGAGGGTCCTCTGCTTATCAAGTACACACCAAACAGGTGCTCACCGCTTCGCCCAAAAAGAAAGAGGCAAGTCCCGCATGTAACCTCATGCTCCTAAAGACGTTCCATTATTGTTTTGTTCATCCTTTCGATACCCCATTCTCGCTCGTGGAGTTCCCGAACCGTCTTTTTTTCGCGGATTCCATTCTTAGAACAAGAATCATTAAATTCATCACGCAATACTCCTCCATTATCTCGACCCGAGACATTTTAGCTTAAGACCTGTTTCATTCTCTACCAAGGCTTTCCATTTAACAAAAGTGTCAAATACATTAGATTTGTTTCTAATACAATAAACCTAAACTTTCTTTGTCATCATCAATAAAAGTAACATAATAACTTGAACCCCCAAGAGATGATACCCGAGCCGGCCCCCACACATCGAATGCACCACTCTAACTTACTCTCTTCTTTGTAGGTCCAACCTTGAGAAACCTTACTCGCTTCGTTTCCCATATATGCAGCCTCACATAACTCCAAACCTGTTTTTATATATCCAGAAAATTCTTCTTTATGATGTCCATGCCCTTATGGCTCATATGACCGAGCCTATAGTGCCATAATGTTGTATCTCGCATCCAAGCCACAAAATTACAATCATTAGTACTATCAAGTGGTTAAATACAAGGTTCCAACCTTCTTACCTCTTGCCACCACAAGAGCACCCTTAGTAACCTTCCAAGAGTTAGTCAGAATATCACAAGACAACCATCACTTCCCAATTGCCCCTGCCGATATCAAATTTCTCCTTAATGTAGGCACATGTCCGACATCCTTCAATAGCCATGTATTCCCATTCTACATCTTAACCCAACAAAACCTTTTCCAACTATACCGCAAGGCTCATCATCACCAAGAAAACATGCCCAAAATCTCCTTGAACATAATCAACAAAATAATGCCTATGTGGAGTAGCATGAAAAGAAGCCCCTTAATTTAAAACCCAAGATTCAGAATATTATGCAAAGAAAGAATCAAAGCATCCCGACATACATTACCCGATGCCACATTTGCCTCCTTGTTTTCTTCCCGTTGTTTCTTCTTATCCCAAAGCTCCCAACAAATTCTTCGCATGCCCAAAGCTTTCCACAATTCCAAAGATACAATCTTGTTCTTGGATTTTGACCTTGCCCGATTTTTTGATTTTCCATGGTTTCTCTATTCTTCTCGTCTCCCTCTAGTTTCCACACAAAGCATTCCCTAAAGTAGAAGATTCCCCGGAGCTTTTTCTTCACATTTCCTCGCTTAGAATCACCCCTACAACATCCTCAAACTTCAACTTCGAGTTAGCTGGAACCGAGTTACTTACCGCCATTACCAAGCTATTCCAACTCTCGTAAAAAGAACACATAATTAATAAAGCCCTAACTTCTTCATCAAATTCTATCAGAATCGAAAGCTAGCATATTCACAACCATATTGAAATCATTTAAATGATCTCACTATTGAACTATTCTCGACATCTTCATATTAAACAACTTTTTCATTAAAAATATCTTGTTAGAGGCGAGGGTTTTTCATACAACTTTCCTAATGCATCCATTAGATCTTTTTGTAGTATTTTCCTTTGAAATATTAAATAATACTAAAGATGCAAGACACAAATGATTGTCCCAAGTGCCTTCCTATCCAACAAATCCCATTCCGCATCTCTGTCATACTCGAGGGTTTGCTCACCTTCTCGATAACGAGTATAAAGATCCTTTTTATAAAGGTAATCTTCCATCTCGCATCTTCCAAAGACTCAAATTCTACGCCCATTGAATTTATCAACCCTAGATCTTCCTTCATCTCGCCATAGCTCCCACTCAAGCTAAAAACTTTCCCTGCGATTCAACACTTCAAAGAAACCAAACCAGCTCGATACCAATTGTTAGGAAATAAGAGATAAAATATGTGGAATAATCCCTTACGAATAGCAACAAGAGAAACTAATATGCGTAAAATATTACAGATCTCAAATAAAAGTGTAGAATAAATAACACAACACAAAGAGACAAGATTTAACGTGGTTCACCCAATTTGGGCTACGTCCACCAAGAATCACTTGCTCAAATTTTATTACAAGCCTCCACTCTCTCAATACAATACCCAGATCTGTTTGGAGCTATGCTCAACAAACTCTACAGAATTCACACCCGAATTCAAAACACATCTGCAATACATTTACTTGTTCATCTATCATATGCATAAGACCATATAAATAGACAACTGCTTAAGCAGTTTGATACAAAACCGTGGGTATCAAAACCAAGGGCAAAAACCATGGGTATCAAAACAATGGGCAAAAGACCGAAAAAAAAAAACCATGGGCCCAAAAACATCCATAACGGTTAATCTACTAAAAATTTAATCCTCAAAGGATATGAAGCCTTCAATATTATGGGAAAGGGAGACATGAAAAAATTAGAATTTATAGAAATCATTGACCTCTGTAGGAATTACTCCCAAACTAGCCCTAACCTTCATAGATAAAGGGAAAAATGGCCAGTGGTGATATATCCAAACTAAGGGAAGAAATTACAAATTTGAGAACAAACCTCTTAGTTCAACTCAATACAACTATGGATAGGGAGAAAGCCAGAATATGGAGCAATAACAACATGGCTGGGAGAAAGCCAGTAATACGGAGCCTTTGTTCATTTACTACCCAAGATGTAGAGACAAACATGGGCTTAAGGACTGCCCCTTAGATAAGACATACATCTACCTTCTCTATGACCTTAAGCATGCCATAAACCAATGTGGATTGCTTCCTTTGATGAAGAACCATTTAAAGAAAAACACACAAGACGAAGTTGAGTTAAACTATATGGGTCAAAGGCAAGGAGGGAACTTTCAATCCAATCAAAATCAGTCCTACGCACCAAAATGGGCCCCAAATCAATGGAATGCACCATGGCCATACCCCAAACCTTAGACTCAACAAGCCCCATAGGAGTGGAGTCCTCAATGGGGTGCACCACCAAGTTATTATCAGCAACCCTGGGCTCCACACCCAAACATTCCACTGTTTCAATCAGTTTAATCTTAAATATCAACACCAGTGGAATGTGCCTCAAGGATCAATGTAACATTATTACAATCAAAGAAGACCCCAAGGTCAATAAGCTATTTTGACTGGACCTACAAATGCTACCTCATCCAAACAACCTTCCTAGCCACATATTCCAACACAAACTATGGAAAACCCCAAAAATGTGAGGTAGGGTAACCTGACATACACCGTGGAATCAAATAAAAATCCCACAATAAATTTTATGGATTGTAGGAATATTTTGTTGTGTTTAGGGAAGGTTACCTCAAAACCTTCATCTCATGTCATAGAAGAAATCACTAAAGATATAGAAAATCCAAAAGAAACATAGCCCAGTCTTGTTGTTGAAGAAATGCCTAAACCAAACACTGATATTCCTTTTCCATCCAAACTCTTTAAAAATAAAACGCTACATGAGCCCATCCAAATTTAGGGACTGAGGAAATTGAGTATTGGGATTCCCCTGTTACAAGCTCTTAAGGAAATTCTTGAATTAAACAAAACCATCAAAGAGATTTGTTTTAAGACTCTAGGAAGAAGAAAGAATCAACCTAAAACCATCCATGTTGATGGGAAACTTGCTATTATTCTAGAAGGTAATATGAGCCCTCCTAAATACAAAGACCTTGGAATTCCTATTGTTACATTTGATAGGAGATGTCTAGATCTCGAAAGTCCTAATGGACCTAAGAGTTGTTATCAATGTGATGACCACGGATACCTTGTCCAAATTGTCACTTCCTAAACCGCAATCAACCTACATAGTTTTACAAATGGCGATCAATTTTTAAGTAAGCCAAAGGGAATTATAGAAGATGTCATCATTACCATTGAATCCTGGGATTATTTGGTGTTAAGATGTGGAGCTCAATTACTTCAGTTTAGCATGTAATGAAAACTTGCTGAAAAATATAGTAATCGTCATCGGTTAGGGGCAATGATCATTCACCCGGACCGCATCGGTCGCATGACTGGGCATCGATTAGGCAACGGGGAACTCGCGACTGCTTAGATCTAACCGCATCGGTTACTGTGCGAGGATGTTTTAATTAACTCTTAGGAATAAGATCTATTTTTAGCATTATAGTATATCTATTGATCAGAATTGGATGACTAAGTGTCCTAAGCTATAAATGACTATATAAGCATAAAATATAGGGTTTAGAAGATATGATTAACAAGAATTAGAAAGAACTTGCAAAAGTTGGTGAGAGAGAGAATTCTTGGTGATGAAGCAAAATCTTGAGAGAAAGAAAGTATTGTACATTTGAGAGGTGTGGAAGATTGTAAATCTTCATTGTATATCTTGTTAAAGCTTTGGATAATAGATTGGATTGTTTCTTGGTGGACGTAGCCCACACTGGGTGAACCACGTTAAATTTGGTGTTGATTTATGTCTCTTGTTTTGTATATTTCTTCTGGTAGAATATCTGCTTTTATTTGCATGTATGCTTAGATCTGATATATTATCTGTACAACCGTGTACTAACCCAAACATTTGGTGACTTTGATTATAAAAACAAAGAATAGGAAGATTGCGATACCCTTAAGTTAAATTTTTGTCACCCTCATTGATTGTTGAACAAGGAATATGGTTATTACAAATGGTCATGATTCAAAACTCTATCAATTTACCCGGGTATGTTGTAAAACTTTTGCTTGAGAATGATAAAATGGTGTAAGGACAATT
This sequence comes from Taxus wallichiana var. yunnanensis, assembly GCA_018340775.1. Classification (NCBI taxonomy): domain Eukaryota; kingdom Viridiplantae; phylum Streptophyta; class Pinopsida; order Cupressales; family Taxaceae; genus Taxus; species Taxus wallichiana. The sequence goes on along the minus strand of JADAXU010000142.1, from coordinate 7,466,586 downwards.
CATATGAATTATATGACATCATCTCTTCTCTATGGTCAAGTTCAAGAAAACTCACATCAAATTCAATATGGTGACCATGATTCTAACCGGAGATAATATAAGTCCCACACTAGGTTTATTTCTAGTTCCGCACCATAACTAATTGAAACTAGAGATGATTTTATGGACAAAAATAACCACATTATCTATCTCATTGGTGTAATATAGTTCTGATCGAAGTCTATATTTAAAAACATCATTGTTGCCATAGATTACTTCCACATAGGTGTCGGTTGAATGCATTGCTAAGAGAGTACTTTGTTTTACATTATCTTTATCCGTATGCCCATTATTTAGTTGTCATTACTATTCATATGTTTTTCAAAGTGAAGAAAGTCTAATAACCCCTTTAGGGCATTTTACTTTATTTGGGGTACTTCTCCCACATCTACTCATCCAGCAAGTTCATAGTCATTTTTTGATCCTTTTCCCAACTTCCATCTTTTGGGCAACAAGAGAACCATATAAATATAAAGTTATGAGACCATAATGAGGGACCAAGACACTAAGCACTACTATCATCACCTAAGGTCATCCATCTAAGGTCATTTGCATCCATCTAGCTCCATCACAAGGCACAAGGTTGGTTCATCTACATCACACTGCATATGAGGGAAGTTTATTCTATTCCATCCACCATTCTATTACATTTTCTACACATAGTTATTGCTCACTACTTTCACAAAGTGCGACTAACACAAGAGCACCTAGGGCATGATTTCACACACACACATAACTACATCAGTTCTAAGATGTAGTGCAACGCTCAATTAGTAAGTCCACCATTATGGTGGCAAGTTGAGGTCAGTCTGACCCCTTCATATGCATCTTTTTTTTTAGGGTTTGATGTTTTTCTTGGGGTTTTATAGTCTTTTTCTTCATCACCGATTTCCACCAACATACTGACACAATCAATGTATAACAAAGTTAGTGCAACATGAAGCGAAGGCAAGAATCCATCAAGTAACACCTCGGAGGAAGGTTATGGAGCTTTTTTTCATAGACCAGGGTGCCCATATTACAAACTAGGGTGCCCATAGGCACCCTTGTACCTATCCAAGGCATCCCAGTCCACTTAGATTGTCGAGATCTATACTTTTTTGGACTTCAACACAGTCATTTCCTCCTCTTTTTTCTCCATCCATCTCTGTGACACAATCTAAGTAAGCTCGTTGAATCAACTAAGTTCTTTCTAACTCTCTTTACACTTTAGGGTTTCACATATCTACTTTCTTAGTTGTTGGGTCATTTTCTTTATACATTCATCTATTATTTATTGTTTTCCTTAATGTTAGATTAACTATAGAATTAGTCATAATTCCACATTTTAGTTAATCATTTTGGTGAACCCGAACCGCTTTCATGCTTAGGATCCTCATTTTCCTCTATCATGGCTCCCAAAGTTGCTCAAGTTTCTTTATCTGATTTACTTAAGAGATATCCCAATTGTCAAATGTTTTGCAAAAATCCCTAGACACCATGTATCTTGATGACAATACACCACCACATGAAATAAGTCCTATATTCACTCATCTATTTGATGACCCTAGTGATCCTCCATCTAATCAAATCCCTATTGAATCAATTCAAGCTTTACATTCTTTATTTCAAGACAAATTTAAGGCCATGGAATCCATGATTACATCTCTCAAATCTGAAATTCAACATCTTAAGGATGCTTCTCAAGCTCATGTTTGTTCTCCTTCTACATCTCATTCTCATCTATGTCTACTACATGTGCTCATATTAGTGAGCCTCAAGTTATACCATTACTAGAGCCTCTCATCATTGATCGCAATACTAAGCAACATGACCTTCTTACTGAGCTCCTTAATCGCAATTGATCACTTTACCACCTACTCATTGTTATCCTCCTTATCGACTAAAAAGTATCAAGGTCATCCATATTTAATTATCATCAAATCAATGGACATAATGACAATGATTGCTATGCTTTACAACACAAAATCAAACATCTTGAGCATCATGGGGGATTATCTCATTCACTTGCACAACATTCTCTTGCATGCCCATCTACAAATGCTCCACCTCAATGGGTTCCTAAATCTAATTCACCATGTCTAATGAGCATCCATTCATCACTTCTAATGTTTCATCTTCTTTGTCACTCAAGCACCACCTATGCAATCTACTCAAGTCAAGAAACAACCACCTCTTAAAATTAGTCTCACTCCCCCTCCTCTCAAGGCATCTACGACATTAACAAGTCAATCTAAGAAACCTCCTTTAAAACTCAGTGCAACTTGGCCTCCTATCAAGCCTTCGACAACCATCATCAACACCACAAAAGCTACCACCATTCAAGATACCTCCCATCCTACACCACTTCAGCAACCAATCATTTTTTTCAAAGCAACTACCCCTTCTACTATTGGTCAAGACACATTGCAAATTCCACCACCGCATGGTCCTACTATTACTCTTTCCCACCATGCTTCCACCGCTTCACACAAACTTGGTCTTTGGTAGGTGACTCTTGTCACCCTACCCTCTGATGACACACTCATATTCTTATGGTTCTTATATGACTGTTGAGGGGTTATGTTACAATAAAGAACCTCGTTTCATCTTACATTAACATATCTATCTATTACATAACCACTCATACATACATACATCTACAATCATCTATCACTCATCACACATACCATACAATCTCTCATTATTTATCCCATTACTTGAATCAATCTTACAAAATCTATGATACTTCACCACCTTCATACATCATTTATTGAACAATACACACATTACACACACTTGGGGGCATAACATTCACACATCCCCCCCCCTATATTAGCATCATCACATCTCATATTTTCATATCTCATACATCAATCTCCTCGCATAGCATATTCATCACACATTTTTAGCATCGTCATTACCCGATGACACACTTGTGCTTCTAGTTCACACTTGACTATTGAGGGCTTACTACACATGAACCCCACACACTACACAATAGGCATTACACACACACATCTTCACACATCTCTAGCATCATATGTCTTACATCTTACATCATACACTCTACATTTAGTCTACATCATTTTGCATCTACACATCACACATCATACTAGTCATCATTATACATGTATCACACTTTTAGGGTCTACATTATATACTCCTCATCTTACATACCACATAGCACACCTTACACTTTTAGTCTACATACACATACTTGCATTGCATTTATACATCATACATTTTCTACACACCATACTAGTATTCATCATACATGTGTCACACTTCTATTATCTACATCTAGTCATTTACTATCTCATCTACATATACATACTACACTCTCACATTATTAGTCTATCTACATCTTGCATTGCACACTATACATTGCATTTTTACACATCCTACACATCACATGGTCATCTCTTATCATCATCATACATACTACATCATACTTCTATGTGTTGCACTCACTACCCTATGACACACTTAGTTCCTCAGTCCATACTCAATTTCCGAGGGTTTACAAATCAAATGGACCTTATCATACACACACATTCATCATTCAACCTTCTATCATGTGACATTACTAGGTTAGTGACATATACTATAGGCTAAATGGTCACCTATTCCTTCATCTTGTAGTGGTATACACTTTAGGCTACATCACCACTCCTCTATTCATCTTGTAGTGATATACGCTTTAGGCTACATCATCACTCTTTTATCATCTTATCATGATATACACTTCGGCTATATAGGGTCACACACACATCATCTCTAGGTCACATATCATCAATACACATACACACTCATCACAACGCATGTTAGACACAATACACATTTCACCATTTCCGATGATGCACTCTCATTTATGGTTCATTCTTGACTACTAGGGGGCATACTAAATGAACCTCATTACATACAACTCCATTCACTCGGGGGCACATGCGGCTCTATATCATCCATCTTGCATTCCATTCCATCCATCCACAACATGTTACATATCTTGGTTGCTTTTACTCTTGCTTACATTTTTCTTTATATGTTCACTTATTACACATGCTAGCTAGATCTCTTGTATGTCATTATCTTTACCATACACACATGCGTGTTCATGCCTTTTTCTAGTTGTGATCACAGATACATGTCTCTTACACACATGCAACATGGATGCTCACCTCCTCCTACCACTCCTACAATGGTCATCTGGGGCATCCACATTCATCTCTTACATAGGTGTTATTGTTTCATTTTGTACTTAGCACTTTACATTACTTGGTTATACACACTTTTTGACATATGGGTTATCTTTCTAACATGCTAACATGGGTGCTTCATGTGCAACATTTTTTTGTAGGATTATTTTCTTCCATGGTTATATGTTGTTTGTACTTGTTTTTTTTGTTTATTATTATGTATGCGGGCCTTGCCCTTTGTTTGGTGTGCACACTTTTTTTTTGTATGTGGCCATTATGGCCTTGAGTGTCTTGTGACATCGTGAGTGATGTCCCATGTTTGCAACCCACTTTGGTGGTCTATGATTGTCTTCTTGTGTTTACTTACATTTTAGCTTCTACATTGTTTGTGTAGCTGTACACTTGTCTTTTACATGCATGTTTGTTCATACTAACACTTGTTTTTAGCCACTTTGTTTGTGTGTGCCTTGGTTTCTACCAAGTGCATTCCCTTCCCCTACAGGCACATTTATGTGGTTGGTCCTCTTTTGGGGCCACATTCTCCTATCAATGACGTCACATGCACCCCCAAAGAGGGGGCATCATTTGGGGTTTTACACATACACAACGCTCTCTACTAGTACAGTTCAATTTTTTTTCCATCCTTGACATTGTGGGTTATACAATGAGTGGGTTCAGACTAGTCTACGAACCCCATACACAATGGATTTTATAGGACATGGTTGTCCTTAGCATTCTGGGGAGTAGTTATAGGTTAGAGGATACAACGATTTCCTCTCTACACTACTTCATCCAATGGCATTGGATCACCCAAAAACTAGGAAGTACAGAGATCTCTTCACACATATTTAGGGAAGCAATTACAAGTTGGAGAATAATGCAGCTTTCTCCCTACACTTCTTCGGCCAGGGTGGCATGAGATCACCCAAAAACTCATAGACATAAGATATCCTCTCTACACTTTTCTCTCATCATGGATCAGGTGCACATGTTCCTTTTACATTTTTTTCATACTTCCATTTACATTCTTTTTTACTATATACATGCATTTTTTACATGTGTTTTTACATATATATGCGTATTTGACTACTTGATCATATTCTCCTTTACAAGTTTGTCCGTATGAGAAACAAGTAGTCAACAACAAACAACTACAACAAAGGTGTCAACAACAACAACAACAACATTTTATGGCAAACACACACCTCATACTAACCATGCAAGTACATCACACACATCGAAAATACACACACATGTTTTCCCCTAGGTTCACTCTCACCACTTTTTTCACTTTTACATCTTTAGTTTCCATGCTCCACTATTTTTTCATTCCACGCTTTTCTAGTCCTTCAACATGCACTTTCTACATCACTCTACATGGACATCAGTATACATCTCTATCTACTTTATGTTACCAAGCTTTTCCGCTCACCAACATAAAGTGGGGGAAAATGTAGTCACAAAATCACACACTTTAGACATTATTTAGTCTCGGTCTCATACTACTATTCATATGGTTTTTGAGTGAAGAAAGTACTAATTAACCCATGTCTTTTGGCCATTTTACTTTGCTTTTTGTCATCATTTCCACCTCCACATCTACTACCCTCAGTATTTTTTTGTCATTTGGCATCATTTTATCTTTGATTGGGGCATCTAGGCCCAATATCTAGGGCCTAGTATCTAGGGCACCCTAGTGACCCTAGTCCCATTTGGGGCACCCTGAGCCTTTCTACACTTTCCCACCACTTTTGGGCACTTTCTAGCCATTTGAGCTTCTTATATTTTTAGTGGTCGACCTTTTCGGGGTTAATTACAAAATTAGAACAAGAGAACCATATAAATATAAAGTTATGAGACCATAATGAGGGACCAAGCACTAAGCACTACTATCATCACCTAAGGTTGCATCCATCAAAGGCTCCATTTGCATCCATCTAGCTCCATCACAAGGCACAAGGTTGGTTCATCTGCATCACACTACATAGGAGGGAAGTTTATTCTATTCCATCCACCATTTTATTACATTTTCTACACATAGTTATTGCTCACTACTTTCACAAAGTGTGACTGGCACAAGAGCACCTAGGGCATGATTACACACACACACATATAACTACATCGGGTCTGAGATGTAGTGCAATGCTCAGTTAGTAAGTCCACCATTATGGCAATAGCTAAGGTCATTCCGACCCCTTCATATGCATCTTTATTTTTTAGGGTTTGATGCTTGTTTTGGGGTTTTACAGGTCTTTTCTTCATCATCATTTCCAGCACATACGACACATAGCGCATCGAGTTAGTGTGACATGAAAGTGAAGGCATAGAAAACCATCAAGTGACACCTCAGAGGAAGGTTATAGAGCTTTTTCACAGACCAAGGCATCCATATTGTAAACTAGGGTGCATCTACAGGCACCCTTGTACCTATCCAGGTGTCCCAGTCCACTCATTTCCAATATCTACACTTTTTTTGGACTTCAAGACACATCATTTCCTCCTCATGTTTCTCTAGCATGTCTTTGCGACACAATCCCAGAAAACTTCTTGAATCGAATTGAGTTCTTTCTAACTCTCTTTTCACTTTAGGGTTTCACATATCTACTTTCTTAGTTGTTTGGGTCATTTTCTTTATACATTCATCATTTATTTTTCCTTAATTTCATATTAACTATAGAATTAGTTATAATTCCACATTTTAGTTAATCATAACTACTATCCTTCCAGAATTTCATCCCAAAGATTTTTAGTACACACCGTATTTACACAACCTGTCTCCTGCACTACATTCAGAAACCATGAAGAAGGATAAACCTTGCCTTGAGAGACATTGTGAAAATTGAAATTGATAATCTTCTGAAGGTAGGATTTATTTATCCAATCTCAGATAGCCATTGGGTTTCCCCATTAGTAATAGTTCTGAAAATAATGGGAAATGGATAGTTTGTGTGGATTATACAAAGTTAAACAAGGAAACTCATCGATTATTTTCCATTACCTTTTATTGATTAAGTCTTAGACAATTTACCTAGAAAAATGTACTTTTCATTCCTTAATGGATTTAGCCACAATGGTACAATCAAATAGCAGTAGCAATTACCGAGGACCAAGACAAAACCACTTTTACTTATCCTTAGGGAACATTTATTTACAAGGTGTTACCTTTTGTTTACGTAATGCTCCTATCGCTTTTCAAAGAGCGATGTTGGCAATATTTTCTCGATCTCACCCACGTTTGCTTCCAAAGCTGCAACCCCTTTTAAAGATTTACATGAATGACTTCATTATTTATGGAGCAACATTCCAAGAGGCAATTGACAATCCGTGGCATTCCTTTCTCGGTGTTAAAAACATCAATTATCCTTGAACCATGAAAAATGTTTATTTATGATGGAACAAGTGATAGTTCTAGGCCATCATATTTCACTTTGAAGGAATCAAGGTAGACACGGAAAATTCAATATCATTGTAAAACTCCCATCACAAACCAAACATAGGTAAGAAGCTTTCTTTTCCATGGTCATTCTATCTATGTTTTATATGAGACTTTAGAAATATAAGTTCTCCATTATTTTATCTCCTAACTAAAGATTCTAATTTGAATGGATAGAGACATGCTAACAATATTTTGATTCTATCAAAGATAAATTGATAAACACACCAATGACGAGAGTCCTAATTGGAATCTTCCTTACATATACAAATAGATGCCTCCAACGAAGTAGTAGTAAGTGTTGTCCTTGGACAACAAGAAGAAGGAGAGCATATGCATGTTATTTATTATATCAGTAAAAACCTATCCCCTACTGAAATGAATTATACCACCATGGAGAAGGAATTTCTTACGCTTAAATATGCGATCAACAAGTTTCACCATTATATCACAAACTATGAAGTGATTGTTCACATTGACCACTCTGTTATGAAGTATCTAATGAACAAACCTTTAGTGCATGGCAAGATTTTAAGGTGGTTGTTATTCTAAATTTAATATTAAATTATTTGAAAATCCAAGGAAATCAAACGTGGTAGTTGATTTTCTTTGGCACTTGCCATTTCAAAAGAAGAAGAGCAAGTCAATGATGATTTTCCTAATGAACATATGTTTGTAGTTTCTACTATCTCCTCCTTGGTTTGCAGATATGGCTAATTACTTGGCTATAGGGAAGTTCCCAACCTTTTTCACACAAAAGAAAAGAAATAAATTGATTAAAAAAAGTGTGATGTATACATGGTTAAATGGAATTATTTTTAAATGTGGACCTGATCATATTTTACGTATGTGTATAGTGAAGATGAATTATTTGACATACTCAGAGCATGTCATGATGAGCCATCGGGAGGGAGTTATTCGAATGACCATTCACAAAGTTCTAGGAGCTAGTTACTATTGGTCTTCCTTTTTAAGGATGTCAAAAAGTATGTGTGGAGATGTGATCAATGCCAAAGGATGGGGAAACCAACATGTTAGGAAATAAGGGATAAAATATGTGGAATAATCCCTCACGGAATCGCAATGCTTGAGAAACTAATATGCAGAAAATATTACAAGATCTCAAATAAAATTTTAGAATAAAATAACACAACACAAAGAGACAATATTTAACATGGTTTACCCAATTTGGGCTATGTCCACCAAGAATCACTTGCTCAAATTTTATTAAAAGCCACCGCTCTCTCAATACAATACCCATATCTGTTTTGAGCTATGCTAAAAAAACTATCACGTAAATTCACACCTGAATTCAAAACACGTCCTGCAATATTACATAATGCCTACCAACCCTTGAGATAAGCTGTGGAAAGTGTACAATACTCTTAGTGTACAATCTTCAACACTTTCTCACATGAAAATAGCTCCACAACCTAACAAAACATTTATATCCGAGATGCCACTCCAACCTCAAGTTGTCTTGGAACCATTTGAGAAGTAGGGATTGGATTTCATTGGACCAATTGACCTAACTTCTCAAGGGAAGGAATACATTCTGGTTTGTATAGACTATGTCACTAAATGGGTTGAGGTGCAAGCACTGTAATATGTAAGAGATGAGAAAGTTGCAAATTTCTTATATAATCATATCTTTCAGAGATTCAGAGCACCAAGATCCATTGTTTCATATCAAGGACCACAGTTCATGTCAAGTGTAATCAATTCCTTTGTGGCAACATACCAAATGAAGCATAAAAATTCATTATCATGCCATCCACAATTCCAATGGTCATGGAGGTTACTAACAAAGATTTAGAGAATATCCTAACAAAAATAGAGGATATCTCAAGGAAAATTTGGGTTTAAAAACTACCTAAAGCAACATACCAATGGTGGGCTACAACAACTTTTTCCCAATGAAAATGTGTGGTATGGAATTTAGAATATCCTACCCCTATGTAGTGAATAATGCAACCCAAAATGCAGTCCCTTGTGTTTTTCTTTTGTATGTGGTAGATATAGAAATTATAGCCCAATTGCCCCTTAGAATAGTTAATAGATTATGTATATATATGAGTTCTTAGTTTAAATTTTGGCACATAGTGACACCAAAATCCAACCTAGGTTGAGAAAAGGATAATAAAATACCCAAAGAAAAATCAAACCAACAAATTAGACGACAAAACAAAGAGGACAAAAGTGCCCAAAAGGACATTAGTATTTGTGTGCTGCCATGTCTTGTCATCTGGTACTATCCTAAAGTAGGAAACCAGAAACAAGACCAAAGATAAGTTCATGGATCCTTTTGAATCGACCAAAATATGCAATTTCTGAGATACAAGACATGAGAATAACCAATCAAATAAAGAAAAGGACCAAATATGTGTCACCAAAAGCACTTACCTAGTTTCCATACTTACAAATCATGTATATAAAAACATACTAGAGGCATAATGTAATAGTAATAAGTGCATATTTTAGTGTCTACAATCTTACAACCCTCCTTGGAAATCCTATTAAAACTCACATCAATTTCATGCACCTTAAGAGATATTACACTTAGTTATTTACATCTGGGGGCAACTAACATCCCCCACATTACCCAATGACACACTATTATTCTTAGTTCATACTTGAATGTTGAGGTCATTCCTTACCTTTATAAACCCCATTATGCACACACACACTAGGGGGAATCATTATTCCTCCCTTCTTGTTGTTCTTTTTCACATAGTTGCAATTTAAAATCCAAAAACATGTTTGCTTAGATCATGATTGGATGTACTCTTGCTTCCTTATACTATTGAATGTTGCACCTTTTCCTATCATGTTACTATAGTTTCTAGTATGTTTTATATTTTTCATACATACACACATGGTATCTTGAGGTGAATACATGTCACTCATAGGTTGTTACACAATGTATGATGCTTGTCCTCGTCTCATTACCAGTCCCACCGAGGCTCCCGGGGAATTTACCTTTTCCACTTACTATCAAGTTTTATCATTGCAATATTTCACATTTTCATTCCTATATTCAAATATTACATTATGGCATACTATTTATCTTTCCTAACATGCTAACAAGTGCTTCATGTGTAGTATTTACGTTATAAACCCTTCCAAGCATGGTTATATGATTTACATATATCTTGAATGCTATTGTTTGTGGGCTACGCACTATGTTTGCTTGTTTCCTTATATTCAACAGTTTGATAGCTTTAATTGTCTTGTGACATCCTGAGTGGTGTCCCATGTATGCAACTAAATCCTCGTTGTGTCCTTTTTTCTATTTTCATATATGCTTTTACTAGTTGTTATTTTTGTGTGCATTGTTTATTTATCACTAACACTTGTATGTTAGCATTTTCTAATTGTTCTCCTTATGCCATGGTAACTACCATGTGTAATCCCTATTCCCCCTACATGAATCCCTATATCATATATGCATATTAGTTCAAGTCTTCCTCGTTTAGGCTCTATTCTCCTTTGTTCATCTCTCGCACCCCAAACGAGTGGGAGAAAACATTGGTTGAGCCTTTTCACCTTCCCAATAGTTACATAAAGTAGTTGCAAAATCACATCCAACAGAATAGAACATAAACTAGTTATAGAATAGGACGGAAATAGATTTGGACACAAAACTTGTCCCATACTGAGTAACCACCTAGCACAAACAGGAGCGATGGATGCTAGTGTCCCACATGGGTGCTTCTGTCTTGGGGTAAAAATAGTTACAAAGAAATTACAACAGCTTACACAATTACAACAATCTCCAATTTCAGCATAGTCATAGTTGGTCTTAGATTATAATCAGATTACTAACAGAACTAAATACTTACTAAGGAACCAAAGTTGAAACTAAAGCATGAACAAATGAGGAAGTGACACCTAGGGCATATGGAGGAAAATGATTTTCTTGAACAATGTGTCACCCGAGGAAAGTTACAAATTGGATTTTTAATCATTTGAAGTGGAACTTCTTCCTGTGGAAGTGTTAATGGTTGGAGGGCAAAGCCTATAGCTCTCCCAATACACTTTCCCTTAGTTGCAACAAGCCACTTAAATCCAAAGTTTAGCATTAGGACGCTCAAATCCCTAATTTTGCGATAGGATGCCCAAATCCTCATTATGATCAAATCAAATTGAGAATTGATCACTCTCGACTCTCCCAACCAAATCCTAAGCATCAAGTCTACAAGACATGAACAAATTTATTCCCTTTCTCTTTCAACACTTCAGTGTACTCTAACCCTTAGTTTAATAATTTTTCAAAATACGTATTCTCCATTCTACATATTGTTCAAGCTAAAGTTCAATTACATTTACCTAAAGCATTGACTACACTTTTTTTCTTTTTAGGTCTTATCATATCCCAACGAAGGCAAAGCACGCATGCAACCATGAAGAAAATCTCAAGCATGCTCCAACAAATACATTATTCTAAGGAACTACACGCACACATCATTATCACTCCATGCATGTAAAACCCACCCCTATGATCCTTATCCTTCCCTTCCCTTAGAATTCCATAGTACACATTTTTCACTATTCATTTAACACACTATAACACTCATTCGGAAAACTACTACTATGAAAGATCTTATTTTGACTCCCTAAGGTATAATTTTCTTTTCTACTTTATGATACCAAATCCTTGTTCACTAGCATAAAGTGGGGGAAAATGTAGTCACTAAAATATGCACTTATTACTATTACATTACACCTCTAATATGTTGTTATATACATGATTTCTAAGTATGGAAACTAGGCACTAGTGACACCTCTTTTGTCCTTTTCTTGCTTTTGATTGAATTTTCTTGCATATTTGGTTATTATTTTGCATCTTTATGGATGTGTCATAGGGATCCATGTTCCCATCTTTGGTCTTGTTTTTGGTTTTTTGCTTTAGGACAATAGCGCCCAGACGCTAATGTCCATCCAGGTGTTTCGCACCCTTTACTTTATGTTCTACTTTATCGGTTTGATTTGGCTTTGGGTATTTTCTTGTCTCCTTTTCACGACCTAGGTTGGATTTTGGTGTCACTATGTGTCGAAATTCAAACTAAGAACTCATATATATACACAACCTACTAATTATTCTAAGGGGAAATTGGGCTATCATTTCTATATCTACCACATACAAAAGAACAACATAAGGGACTGCATTATTCACTGCATAAGGGGCGGCTATTCTGAATAATATACCACAAATTTTACATTGGGACAAAGTAATTTTAGCCCATTATTCTTTTTATGACGATGACACTAGGGAATCCTAGCTCAAGGGACACAATTTCAATCACACACAACAAGAACTACATAGAGTCTGAGATGTAGTGCAATGCTTGGAAACAATATCACATCAAGGTGACCGTCAAGTCCATTCTAACTCTCTCATATGTATTTTTTATTTATTATAATGTGCTCTTGAGTCTTGTGCAGATAGCTAGGGTTTTTTTTTGCAAGAATAGGTGTGAAAAGTAGAAGTGCATCAAACCCGACACGGCCTACAATGAACTAGAAGTGACAAGAAGTGACATAGAAAGAACCGTATCCAAAGTTTTTCCATACACACCAACGCCCATAATAGATGTTAGTACATTGGAGGCCCTATCCCATTCCAGAACTTTTTTCCTTAGATCGTCACATTCTAGTTTCTGACATAGAGCTCAAATAGTCCGAAATTCACCTTTCATGACCTGTCACTAACCCATAATCAGCCTGGACATATGGAGCAGGGATGGGTCATTCTACAAGCCATATATATATAACTCTTTCTTGTACTTCTTTAGCTAGATCTTGCATAGTTATTGTTATATCTACCCGATAAGTAATCTCCTTACATAGATTTAAATTTTATTAAATTAGGAAGAGATCTAGGTGTATTTGTAAAAATAGCACTGGGAATGGTAAGATCTTTAGATTTTGGAGGAGTGTATGCCAAATCCATGGGGCCATCATGAGGATGTGTATAAGTAGGTGCACTAGTAATAGAATTAACTCAAGATGTATCAGTAATAAGAGCCAAAGACAAAGGAGTTCGTGGTGGGATGCCTCAAATAGTGATAATGTGATGCTCATGTACAAACTTAAGGCATAAGTGAACTATGGATGATACAAATTTGGAATCCCTAAGCCAAGGGATTCCTAAGACCATGTCATAATGTGTAACTATATATCCAACAAAGAAAGACAAAGAGATAGTGAGGGGCCCATCAATGATGGGAATAATGACATACCCAAGAGACGTAGGTGATCTACGGGTCATATGAGATAACGGAAAAATATAGCTTGTAAGAAAGATATTGAACATGTATTACACCTGTAAGTAGGATGCACCATAAATTTGTTATCAGTATGAGGACCAATAGAAACATAAATGTGTAATCTATGCGATGAAAAAAGGCATGAAAATCAACATCAATAAAATTAATGACAGGTGAAGGAAGATCAATAGTACCAACAAGAAATCCAAGAGGATGATATGAAGATGAAAGAGGAGGAACAACATGATAAGCAAGATTCAAGAGGATTCGGAGATGATTTTTCATGCTTAGGTAATGGATCATTGAATATTTTAAGCTTGTCATTATCATTAGTAGATTTAGAAATAGAAATAGTAGATTCAGGTAACTCAATGTCATGATTGTCAATCAGATCTTGGATTAAATGTCTAAGCTTGAAACACCTATCAATATAATGGCCATTACATATATGGTAATCACAATGTGCATTTTCATCAAATTTCTTACCATGAGGCCTATTATGATCTAGCTCAAGAGGAGCCGGAAGAGAAATCAAATTTATTTTTATGAGTTGAGGCAACAACATATGTGGTGGATATGAAAATCTAGTAAAAATGTGTCATGTAGGTTGTAAGTGGATCTTCGTGGGTTGATATATATCATTTATAGTAGGATTAGAATCACTAGGCTTGCCTTTATAGGTGGATTTTCTTGGGATCTTGTTAGTAGATTGATCGAAAAATATTAACACCATATTTAAGTTTTCCCAAAAAAGTAGCTTGATTTCATGTATTTTGAGAGTATGACATAGATAATCAAAAGAATGAATGGATTCAAAGAGCACACATTCTTGAAAATAAGGTAATAGAATTTGGATAAAAATATCTTGTAATTCAAATTCAACAAAGACATTGTTCATTTTAGAAAGATTATTCTTGTAGTGCAAAACATAGTAACTAAGATTCTCATTAGAGCCTTGCCTCATTTTGGTCAATTTGTGCATATGATATTTTCATTACAATATTCATAGAAAAGTGAGACAAAAACATATTTTCTAAAGGAGTAAAAGATCTAACAGGGTGCAAATGCAAGTCATAAAACCATCGCAAAACATTGTCTTATAAGCTCCTTAGAAATAACTTGGTTAATTGTGTGTCATCACAAACATAATCCAAGCATGCAACATTAAATGATCGAAGGTGATCTTGGAGATATCCATGGCCATCAAATAGAGAAGACTTAAGCAAGTAAAAATTGGAAGGAAGTGGATAAGAAGAAACCTCAGGTGTAAGAGGACTATGAAGAAGAAGCGAAGAATCAAGCGACGGAGAAGAAGAGGAAGAGGCATGTTGCAATTGAAAATTTTGAGGTTATAAATCATGATAGAAAAACTCTAAGGCATGGGTGCATGAAGAAGTGATAGGTTGGATATGAGAAATGATGGAGGGTAAAAGTGAGTGGTGGGTGTGGAAATAGGAATATAAATGGTGGATATACCCATAATGGTAAGCGAGGAAAAAGGAGGAGTAGAAGAGGTGATAGTAGTAGAGAGATACAAGGTATAAACCATACTAACATGACCAAAATTATCATGGGCACACTAAGATGCTAATAAAGCATCAAGGAAATTTGGTACATGGGTAGGATTATCATGTAATGTAGAATGGAAAGTGGTGATATCATCGAGTTGTGCTTGATCTAAATTAGTGTCTTCATCATAAGATTATTCACTATCAAAAGTTTCTATGTCATAGAGGGGGTTTGACGGGAATTGAAGAGAGGGTTATCATGTGTGGTTTGGAATGATTATGGGTCTGCAGGAGGATCTCGATATGTTATAGGAGATCAAAGTGGCACTATGGGTGATGGGAATGAAAGATAGATCTGATAATGAGCATGTAAACGTCAAAGTTCACAAAATGATTTAACAAATTTAAATCTTTATCGAGGATTGAGATCAAATAGATATAACAATAATAAGTAAGATCTATCATGCAAGAGACAAACAAGTGTAAGCAATAGTGAGATAAGAGTGACTTAGCTTGTATTCAGAAATTTGATCTAGAAACTAAGCGGAACATGTTGGATCTAGACTGAGTAAGCTTTGACCGTAAAAATAGAATATAAAACTCCTTTAGATAGAACTACCTAGATAAAGACATGATGGTTCAAAGGTTTGTGTCCAAACTTGGTGCTAGTGTCCTGGTAAATGCTCTACTTTTGATCTTTTTAGGGTTTGATAAATTCTCCTTCCTTTCTCTATTTATCACATCCAATTCATTATAGGGTTCCTGTGTCATACCTGAACCTACAAAACAAACCCTAACTACCTACACAAGGCTCAAGAAAATATTAGATGAAACAACTAATGCGTATGGTTGAGTCAGGATGACTTCGGAAGTCAACCAAATGTGATTGTCACTAAGTGTTGCACTACATTTTAGACTCTATGTATTTCTAGTGTGTGTGTGTGTGTGTGTGTGTGTGTGTGTGTGTGTGTGAGAGAGAGAGAGAGAGAGAGAGAGAGAGAGTAAATCGTGTCCCTTGAGACTAGGTTTCCCTTGTGTTAGTTATGTTAGTCACACCAAGATTGGGGCTATAAATATCCCTTCCTATGCAATGAATAATGTAGCCCAAAGGTATTCCTTGAATATTGCTCTTTGCCTAAGTAGTAGATAGGAAGTAATAGCTCAAATTTCTCACCCCCAATAATAATCGTGAGTAATTCATGTATATATATGACTCCTTGTTTGAATTTTTTTATTAACAACCAAAAAGGTCAACCCAAAGTGATAAGAAAGGTGTTAGAATAGATAAAAAGTAATGTGGCATTTCAAATTTGAGAAAATGAGGAAAACAACAATAGTTCCCAAATGGGACAATAGTGTTTGGGCGTCCTATCCCTAATGGGTGGTACTATCTAGGATGCTCGAATGATATAATGAAAAATATAGATTTGGGTCACATGTTGTTCAAAAAGTGGTCATTCCAAAAAGTAAATAATAAATGTATGAATATAATAAAGCAATGTAAAAGCAAAACAAGTGTTGTTAATGCCTAGTTTTATTACTTAGGAGTCATGCATATAATTACATACTTATTGGCATGATGTAAATAATAAGTGTGAGATATTGTGTCTACAAAAATTAAGGCATATCTTGGTTTGTTAAAGGAGGCTCATATATAGTATTGACTTGGGATCCACTCACAAAATTACCATTTAAGGAATAAGCATATGTATTTTGTAAATATATATCAATTTCATTATTTGCAATATAAAGTAGAGTTATAGTGACATTAGATATTTTTGACTCCATCATATTTTTAAGGCTTACTCTAAATTTTATCAAAGGAATTTGAATTGAAAACACGTTCTTGAGTAAAATTAATACTCTTACCAAATCGTAGATCGCATATCCGGATAATTTAGGTAGTATAAAATGAAAGCATGAAAAGTACAATTCATGCAAACACACTAAGGTTTGAAGAAATTTTATAAAAGAGTAACCTAGAGCTTGGGGTGAAGTGAATCAATCACAATAAAATATAATTTATTTTAGATCTAACATACTATGATCAATATCTAATCCATGGAGGGGTGTAAGATCTCTTGAATTCACCAAAATGAATTATAGATAAATGGATTACATATAAATTGTGACACAATACCCATTTACATTTAATTGGGGTAGATAAACAAGTGCAAATATATAAATTAATCCTAATTAGAACATTTATAGGGTTTATGAAAGGTTTCTAAATCTATTTTGAAATTTACAAGCTTTGACGACTATTATCAAAATGTGATAGTGGAAAATGCACCCAAAAGTGATAGATACCTCACCCAAAAATGACTACCAATAATATAGATTTGTTTCCCATAAATCTACATTATTGCATCTATTTTATAGCGAGTATAAAACCATTCCACCCCTTGAATTCTTTTTGTCCTATAAGAATCCCACTTGAGATTTTTGTTGAAATAAAGACCAATGTACTAGTATTCTTCTACTACCTCCAAGTGATTTCCTTAAAAGTAAGTTAATTTTCTTCTTTTTATGTGATGAAATATCATGACTTTGGTTTTTTTAGTATTCACTTATGTCCCGACTTCTTGAAAAAATATTTCTAGGTCCTTCAATTGTTCTCTCAAACTATGTGTTGTTTTTCATTTAGAATTAGATCATTTGTGCATAATAACAACTTTATTACATGGCTAACTAGCTAAAATCCCCTTTAGAACCTTATTCATCCACTCCTATAGTTTATCTTTTAATAGTCCGTATAATGTAGGGGATAACATAAAACCTTTATTGACACCAAAATCTCTTTTAAAATATTATGACATTCCTTTATCAATTTTGATTCGAATTGATCATAAATCTTATGTACAATCGCTCTATACTCATCTAAAAACTCCAAGCTCCTTTGTCGTGCTTCAAAATTTGCTTTGAGGCACCATGTCAAATACCTTTTTGAAGTTAAAAAGTGGTAAAAAATTCTTCACCTTGAGTATCCCAAACATTTTAAATCGTGTTCCTAAGGGCAATGCGACAATTGATTTTGGGGTGGTTTGGCTTGAAAATTGCCTTCCTTTTTCTCTTTTCCCCTTTTTTTGTGCAATTGCTAATTTTATGGTATATCATGTTCCCAAATAGTTTTCCAAGAAGTGGATTAATCATGATATTGTGGTATTTTGAAGGACTATTAACATCCCCGCTTTAATATAAAGGAATAACCACACTAGTCATTCAATATACTTTGAATCCTTCCTAAATTACACTATTGAATATGTTTTTGAAGTGTGGTGTGAGAGATTCCAAACCCTAGTTTTTGATATTTAACTTTTGGCTCCTCTATGTCTTGTACCTTATCTCTTGCTAGCCTCTTTATAGTTTGTTGTAATGTCCTTTACGGAGAAGAGCTCAATAGTTGTGTTGATTATGGGGGAGGAAGGGGGTGTATTTATCCCAATCTCATTCATAAAGTAGTTTTGCATACTCTAACCATTGATTCTTTGTGATATTATTGTCTATTTATTTTTTGTTTTGTTGTGGTTATTTCAAAAATCTTTTAGAGTTGTGTTTCTCAAGATAAATAAGTTTTTCCCTTCTAGTGCTCATATAGCTTTCTTTTTATACCATATTAATTTCTCATAGGCCTTTACATTTTATTTTTCCATCTCATATTCCCTCAAATTTCTATTTATTGCCTTGTATTTTTGTCATTCCCCTTTTCAAATAAAGTTTAATAGATTAATAATTTAACTTAAGTGCAAAAGTAACATTAATTAAAAGCACTTATGTTTTATTATTAAACTAAAAAGGGGACTTTCTATTTTAAGTAACTCAACGCTTAAATAGAAATTAAAAATCACTTTATTAATTAAAGTGAAATTCCCCCATTTGGAGCACCCCACTTTGGAGATTGTGACAGGAAAAGTATAAAGGAGGATGAAGGGGTTCATTTGTGGGGATGGAATATACATCTATCATTTGTTTTTATGAGTTGAGCACTTTTGCTTCTACTTTCAAAGTGATTGAGGATGGAAAACCTCCATCAGAATAAGGTTAGAGGATGAAAACCCTACGAATCTGCAGATTTGAGGATGAAAACCATCCAAATCTTTAGAGGTGACTTCATTACAGGGGTTACATTTTTTCTTCAATAAAGGATCTTTAATTTTAGACCCGATTTATCATTTAGGGCACATTTTAGGGAAATTTTCAAAGATTTGATAGCTAGGGCACAACTTCAAGGTAGTTTTATGAATTTTCATATCTAGGGCAGCCACCAATTAGTTGGGACTTAATTTGGTGGGTTTTTGGTGAATTTTAGAGCTCCCCTAGGGCTAGGCGAACACCTTGAGGAGGTAGATGACCCCCTTTCAAATCCATTACAACTACAATTCGAGGTGCATTGGGTGCTATGGTTTGCACCAAGCCATGATTTGCTTCATGGCATCATATGTAACCACCAAACATTCATTTTCCATATTTATTCCCATATGGTCAGTTGTACATGTTTCTTATTTCCAGTTAGAAAAATAAAATAAAATAATTTCCAAAAATGTTGTTTGTTGGTTCATTGTACTTGGGCTAAGTGAAATATCCATTTCAAGGTATTTATGATGGTGTTTTCTATTTTTACAAATTAATATATTGTGGTTTTGAATTAATAATAGTTTTCATTGTTTTATCATAAGGGTTTCAAGGAAAACCCAAAATTTTATAACTATGTCCTATAAGGGATATTATAGTGGTGTTAGAGAAATCTCCTTGCCAACTATGTGGATTGAGTTGTTTGCAGGTTCTTCTACATTTAAGGTAGTGACAAAGAGCTTTAGTTTACTGGGAAGAGAGAAGAAAAGGTTCAAAAAAAAAAATAAGACTTGAAGAACTAGGGCACAATAATATGGATGATCCAGATGCAAATCGTGTTGGATTCGAGAGATTTTTCCAAAATCAAGATCGCATGACAAATATGATGGCTGAGAAGGTTTACAACATGCAATGAATGAATACATCAAGAAATCACTATGGTGAGGGGAGTACTTAATGGACCAAAAATAACCCTCCTCTTACATGGAGAATGGTTGTTGGATATACAATTAGACATTTTTAACCTAACTTCCTTCGTAGAGAAGAAGTGATTCTTGAGGTGGAGGTGCAACATTAATTAATGGATGATATTGTTACTAGTTATGCAAAGTACACGAATCTTCCACCATAAACCAAGGGAGAAATGTCCCTCACTAACTTTATGTAGTTAAAAAGGAACAAAGATGGACCTAGAGTTTATCTTAGACCTCGAATAATCGAGAGGGACCTTCAACAAGTAGTGGGAAAGTTAAAACTTTTACATTTGATGGATCTACCAAGAGCACAACTTAAGATTAAATTAAAAAGGTGGATAGATATCTTTCTCTCCAGATTATAATGGAAGATGAAGCCATCAAGTTTTTAACCTTACATCTTGAGGGCACGACACATGAGTGGTGGTACCATGGATTGGTCACACAAGGACACAACCTCGTTAACTCATATGTTGAGTTATTCAAAAGGTTGATTGAGAGGTTTGATAGGGATTATCTGGAGATCCATTTTAGGGAGTTGATGAAACTGAAATAAAATACTTATATGGATTATTATGTGGTAGAATATCAGATAGTTTTAGTAATGGTACCAGATGTATCCAAAAGGAGGCTTGTGGTGTTCTTTTTTGAAGGGTTGGCTAATCCACTCAAGGGTTTGGTCAAGGAATTCAACCCATTTTCTCTCAAAATATCCATCAAAAAGGTTTTGATTTAAAAACAACACCTTTGGGGTAACTAAGGAAAACACCCTCCAAGAAGTCAAGAACATCATCTTTGGGGCAGCCAGAATCACACTAATTGAACAACTAAGGAAAAAGGGAGAAGAGACCAAAATGAATTAAGGAGAAATAACCTATGTTTTCATGTAAGGAACCATGAAATCCATGTCATCGTTGTCTTGGAAAAGGACATATCCACTATTGATGTGCTAAAATTAGCAAGAACTTGACAAGGTCATAACTTGTGCTCCGGGTGTCCGATTGGGTCCATTTTTTTAAACCACCTGTTTTGATGAGATGAATGCAGTGGTTAACCAATCTTACCAGTTAGAGCACGTTTTGACACATTTTCGGGCCCAATTCCACCATCTGAGGGATGAAAATTAGGATTTAATTTGTAATTCAGTTTTTTCCTATTTTAGGGCATTAGTTAATGTTAGTCTCTTAGATGCATTGTGAGTTGGAAAGTTGGAAATTCCTCTAATTTAGGCATGTAGAAGATGCGTGGCAATTTCTATGCCCGTATGAATAAGCATGTGAACTTACTAAGAATAACATGTTCTAGTAAACTACTAAAAATAGTAATTTCTGCCACCTAGAGTAGATTTAATCAAAGTTAGTTAGAGTTTGCTTGGCAACTCGAGTTGGGAGTTGTTTTCCTATTTAGGAAACATTGTAATTCATGATTCAATAATGAAGAAGGAGGTCTATTTTCTTTTGTAGTTCAAATTATTTGCAGTATATTGAGTGTGTTAAGATTTTGGGTACATTATATGGTATCAGAGCAAGTACGAATCTTGGAAAAAAAGGGAGGAAGAGGAAGAGGAGGCAGTATTGCTCATATGAATAAAAACATACAAGATCTGTAGAGGCAATTTGTTGCACTTGCTGCAATGATAACCCAAAGAGGAAATCAAGGTGGAGATGACACTAATGAAGAATAAGTTTGTGAATAAGAGGAGACTGCAAGTGCCACCTTAGCTTTTGAAGAATGGATGCTTTGAGCATTAGAAGGAAATAATGACGGGATAAGATTTTATGTTTCAAAGTATGGAGATAGTCTAAAACTAGAGGAGCTGATAGATTGGTTGATTTAGTATGGGAATTTGTAAAAAGAAAAGAAGGTAAAATTTGCATGCACGAAATTAAAAGGTCATGTTATGTTATGGTGGGATCACCTACAAAAAGAGTGGTCAAGAAAGGGGAAAGAAAGGATTATGACCGGAGTAAGATGGAGAAGAAGATAAAAGACAAATTTCTCCCTGTGGATTATGCACAAACCCTTTTCAAGAGGTTTTAATCACAGACAGAACTTACAAACCATGCAAGAATACACAGGCGAGTTCTAAAATTGTCCATTTGTGTAGAACATGAAGAAACCGGGGAACTAATGTCTGCAAGGTATATAAATGGATTAAAATTTTCTATTCAAGATGAAATAATCATGCACATGATTAAGAGCATGGAAGATTCCTATCATCTTGCCTTAAAATCCGAAGAAAAACAATGTCATCAAAGTTTTAGGAGATCACCTAGGATGAATAGGGGGAGCCTCATCCTCCTTTCGGGACGAGCTAGTTTCAATCAAGGTAGAGGAGAACCACCTCATGGAGTGGAAAATCAAGAAGATACAAGACAAGATTCCCAAATCAAAAAGAGGTAGAGGATTTCCTAAGGGCAGAGGATATGCTAGTGGTAGAGGATGGGAGGCTCCATGAAGACCATTTGTTTATTACAGATGTGGTGAAGAGGGGCATATGGCTTTTGAATTCCCGCATTATTATACACATGAAAAGAGACAAGTAGACTCTCCAAGGGTAAATATTGTTGAAGCTAAACAAGAAGAAGACGAACATGACCTAGAAATTCCACCAGATGTGGGAGAAAATTTGATGATCAAAAGGATGATGATTTCTCCAAGAAAGGATATCAAGGGGGATGCATGGCTATGCATACAAATATCTTCAGAACAAGATGCACTTCAGGAGGAAAGGTATGTAATGTTATTATTGATGGTGGTAGTTGTGAGAACATGGTTTCAAATGAGATGGTTGAGAAACTAGGTCTGCATTGTGAGAAGAATCCTAACCCTTACCGTATTACATGGTTTAAGAAGGGTAATGAAGTTACTATTGATAATATATGTTTAATAAGTTTTTATATTGGGAAAATTTATAAGGATGAGATTTTGTGTGATGTTATTCCTATGGATGCATGTCATATGTTGTTAGGAAGACCATGGCAATTTGATAGGAAAGTTATTCATGACGAGGGAAAGAATACTTATACTTTCTGGAAGGATGGCACAAAATAGTTTTTCTACCTCTTAAGGAAGAGGGGAAGGCTGAAAATATGCTTTCTGAAATAATTTGTGAAGGAGGCAAAGGAAACCAGGTTTTGTTATGCACTAGTCACAAATAAGGATGAACCTACAAGTGCATGAATACCAAGAGAAGCAAAAAAATAATATAAAATTTTCTGATGTTATTCCTCATGAGCTACCCGATGGATTCCCACCAAAAAGATATATTGAGCACCATATTGATTTGATCCCGCTTTCTTCACTCAAATCAAGTGGCTTATAGGATGAGCCCGACATTACATGCGAATTAAATAAATAATTGCGAGCTTGTGAGAAAGGGGGTAGTAAGGGAGAGCATGAGTCTATGTGCAACCTCAACTTTATTAACTCCAAAGAAGGATGGAACATGGAGAATGTGCATGGATAACAAAGCAATCAATAAAATTACAATCAAGTATAGGTTCTCAATACCTCGCCTTGATGATATGATGGATGTGCTTGTTGGATCTAGGTATTTCACAAAGATTAATCTTGAAGTGGTTACCATCATATTCAAATCAGAGAAGGAGATGAGTGGAAAACAACATTCAAGACAGGGGAATGGATTATATGAGTGGATGGTGATGTCATTCAGGTTATCTAATGCACCTAGCACTTTTATGAGGTTGATGAACACTATGTTGTGGGAGTACAATGGTAAGTTTGTTGTGGTTTATTTTGATGATATCTTGATTTTCAATAAAACTAAAGAAGAGAATTTGAGGCATCTGAGGGTGATATTTGAAGTGTTAAGGAAAGAGAAGCTCTATGCAAATATGAAGAAGTGCACGTTTATGCAAGAGAGTTTGGTATTTTTGGGTTTTATTATTTCAGCAGATGGGGTACAGATGGACTTCAAGAAGATAAAAACAATTATTGAATGGCCTACTCCACAAAGTATAACATAGGTAAGAAGCTTTCATGGTTTAGCAACATTTTACGAAATTTTATTAAAAATTTCAGCAAAAAGATTATAGCAGACTTTGTAATAGATTGCACAAAAGGAAGGGAGTTTTTGTGGACAAAGGCAGCTGAGGATAGCTTTTAGTTCTTGAAGAAGAAGGTGACAGAGGCACCTATTTTGGTACTACCAGATTTTGATAAAGTGTTTGAGGTTGATTGTGACACCTCACATGTGGGTAATTGTGATGTCCTAAGTCAAGGCGAAAAGCCGAGTTTTCTTTATTGAGAAAATGAATGAGGTAAGAAATAACTACCGTACTTATGATGTGGAATTTTATGCTATTATACAAGCATTGAGGCATTGCAGGCATTACTTAGTGCCTAAGGAGTTTGTGTTATTTATAGACCACATAGCCCTAAAATATGTGAATACACAAAAGAAGTTGAATAATAGGCATGCAAAGTGGGTATCATTTTTGTAGGGTTATACTTTTTCTCTAAAGCATAAATCGGAAAACATAATCAAGTTGCGGATGCATTGAGTAGGCGTGTGACTCTATTTACAACTATGGAAAATGAGGTGGTTGGTTTTGAAGCAATAAAGGATTTGTATTCTTTTGATCCTAATTTCAATAATATTGTTGAAAGGTTAAGTCGTCCATTGTCAGACAATGTAGGTGATGTCCAAGATGAGTACCTTTTACAGGATGACTATCTATTCAAGGGATGCCAACTATGTATTCTAGTTGGGTCTATGAGAGATAATATTGTGAAAGAATTGTATAGTGGAGGATTGGCTAGGCATTTTGGTAAGGATAAGATGATAGCCTTAGTAGCAGAGAAATAATATTGGCCAAAGCTAAAAGAGATGTGATAATATATGTGGAGAGGTGTCAAATTTTCCAAGTCTCAAAAGGCCATGCACATAATACAAGGTTGTATATGTCGTTGCTTGTTCCTAAAGGGTCATGGATAGATTTGAGTATGGATTTCATTTTGGGATTACCAAAAACACAATAAGGTAATGACTCAATTTTTGTGGTTGTTGATAGGTTTTCTAAGATGGTTCATTTTATTGCCTGCAAGAAAACTAGTGATGCGACAGGAGTAGCATATTTGTTTTTCAAAGAAGTTTTTCGTTTGCATGGTGTTCCAAAACCATTACTTCAGATAGGGACACAAGGTTCTTAAGTCACTTCTAGAGGAATTTATGGAAGAAGTTGGGAACTAAACTACGTTCAGTAGTTCCTATCATCCTCAGACCAATGGGAAAATAGAGGTGGTAAATAGGAGTTTGGGAAACTTGTTAAGGTGCATAGTTGGGGAAAAGCCAAAACAATGGGACTTAGCATTACCACAAGTTGAGTTTTCTTATAACAGACTTCATAAATAGATCCATAGGAAAGTCTCCATTTTTATTGTGTATGGGAGTAATCCAAATGGGGTGTTAGATTTGGTACAACTCCTAGTTGATGATAGAGTTAGTGATGATGCAGAATCATTTGCCAAACATATACAACAATCGCATGAAGAATTTGCTAAACAGTAATGAGAACTATGATGAAATAACAAATGTGCATAGACGAAGAAAGGTATTTACATTGGTTGAGTTGGTTATGGTATACCCATGGAAGGAAAGGTTTCCAAAAGGAACCTATAACAAGTGAAGTACAAAAAGATTGGTCCCTACAAAATCGTGAAAAAAATGATAATTCTTATGAGGTAGAATTGCCAGGGAATTTTGATATTTCTCTAGTGTTCAATGTTTCAAACATATATTATTTTCATGGGAATGGTGGAGAAGGGGATGTTATTGATGAAGTAGTAGATTGGAGGCAACATGTTCTAGTGAAGAAGAAAGAAGAAGTGGATCGATTCTAGATAAGAAAACAGTGCACACACGACATGGGAAATACAACAAATATTTGGTACATTGGAAAGGATTGGAACAAGAGGACAATACATGGGTCACAGAGTGGGAGATTAAGAAGATGGATGTAGATAAATGACATAAATTTGAAGAAGACAACTTGCAGGAGTTGCATTTTTTCAAGTAGGGAGAATGATGCGCTAAAATTAGCAGGAACTTGACAAGGTCATAACTTGTGCTCTAGGTGTCCGATTGGGTCCGTTTTTTTTAAACCACCTATTTCGACAAGAAAAACGCATTGGTCAACCTAATCAGCCGTTGGAGCATGTTTTGGCACATTTTCGGGCCCGAATTCCACCATGAGGGCCAAAAATTAGGATTTAATTTGTAATTTAGTTTTTCCTATTTTAGGGCATTAGTTAATGTTAGTCTCTTAGATGCATTGTGAGTTGGAAATTTGGCAATTCCTCTAATTTAGGCATGTAGAAGATGCATGGAAATTTTTGTGCCCGTACAAATAAGCATGTGAACTTACTAAGAATAGCAGTTCTAGTAAACTGCTAAAAATAGTAATTTTCACCACCTAGAGTAGATTTAGTCAAAGTTAGATTTTTCTTGAAACTTGATTTGGGAGTTGTTTTCCTATTTAGGAAACATTGTAATTCATGATTCAATAAAAAGAAGGAGATCTATTTTCTTTTGGAGTTCAAATTATTTGCAGTATATTGAGTGTGTTCAGATTTTGGCTACATTAACTATATAGAGGTAATATCAAATGAAGATTTAGAAGAAGATCCAAATGTTTTAGGAAACACTCTTGTTACACTTATGGGTACACCACGATATCAATATTTTAAGGTTAATGAAGTCCTTGTTAGGAAAACATTATAATGTTGATTAAACGTGGGACCTGAACTTCATAAATGAAGGATTTGTGAATAGGAGAGGGTTAGAGACACGGGATGTAAAAGGTTTCAACATCATTGTAGTTGATGGTTTTACCATGCCTTTCCGAGAAAAATTTTGAACAACTTAGCTTCACATTAGATGCCCATCATGTGAGTGATGAATTTTATGTTGTTAGTTTGAAAGATTCTAACATGGTTTTAGTGGAGTGTAATGGTTGCATTATTTATGAGAATTCGTCCAAAAATTTCATAGTATGGAGCTGAATTTTAAATTTGACGGGAAAAGGTAGTACTCCACGCGATCACTAAAAAAATTTCAACGTCAATTTCAGTAAGTATAATGAAGTGTATCACGATGTTAGCAATCTTTCTACATCATATTTGATACATGATTCAACTACTTTGGATTCTCTTGTTGAGGTTTTTAAAGAGATTTGCATGGTGCATTGCTTCCTAATCATATCATAGAGGTTCAAAAGAATCCAAAAACTTCAAGGGTTGGGAATTAAAAATTCCCAAGATGGATTTGGAATATTGGTACTTGCAAAGGAGGTTCGTAATGTGAGATAAGAATTCGAATAACATTGTTTAAGGACAAACAATTTTTAGGACGGATGAAATGTCATGTCTCCTTTCAAATAAAGTTTAGAACGTTAATAATTTACCTTAAATGCAAAATTAATGTTAATTAAAAGCACTTATGTTTTATTATTAAACTAAAAGTGGGACTTTCTATTTTAAGTAACTCAATCCTTAAATAGAAATTAAAAGTCACTTTATGAATTAAAGTGAAATTCCCCCATTTGGAGCACCCCACTTTGGAGATTGTGACAGGAAAAGTATAGAGGATGAAGGGGTTCATTTGTGGGGATGGAATATACATCTATCATTTGATTTTTATGCGTTGAGCACTCTTGCTTCTACTTTTAGCTATTAAGGATGGAAACCCTCCATTTCAATAAGGTTAGAGGATGAAAACCCTCCTAAACTATAGATTTGAGGATGAAAACCCTCCAAATATTTAGAGGCAACTCCATTAAAATGTTTACATTTGTGCTTCAATCAAGAATCTTCATTTTCAAAACTAATTTATCAGCTAGGGAACACTTAAGGGTAGTTTTCAGAGATTTGACAATTAGGGCACACCTTCAAGATAATTTTCTAAATTTATATAACTAGGGAATCCGCCAATCGGTTGGGCCTTTATTTGGGTGGGTTGTTGGAGAATATTGGAGTTCTCCTACAACTAGGTGAACACCTTGAGGAGTTGGATGACCCCCTTTGGAAGTCATTATAATTTTAATATGAGGTGTAGTGGGTGTTAGGGTTTGTATTAAGCCATGATTTGCCCTAGGGCATCATTTGTAACCACCTAGGGCTATTCATTTGTTATATTTCTACCCATATGGTTAGATGTACTTGTTACTTATTTTTAGTTGGAAAATTAAAATAAAATAAATTCCAAAATTGTTGTTTATTAGTTCATTGTACTTGGGTTAAGTGAAATATCCACTTCCAAATATTTATCATGGTATTTTCTATTTTTACAAATTGATATATTGTGGTTGCGAGTTAAAAATAGTTTTCAGCATTTTTTCATAAGGGTTTCAAGGAAAACCATAATTTTATAGATCTCTCCTATAAGGGATATTACAATTTTACATCATAACATGAATTTTCTTGAATGTTATTTTTATTTCTTCTCCTAGGTCTATATCTTTCACGTGCACGTAGGGATTTGTGAATTATAATCAACATATAAATATTTTTCTCTAACCTAGTTATATGTGACATACTTTTTTGTCATCATGAATGTATTTTTAAGGATTGATTTAGATATTATATGTTCTCATGAGTTAAAGGATAAGACCTAGAAGAGGCGTATTTTTATTGTGGAGGACTTATTTTCCTCATTGACTATTGTTTATCATGTCAATCTTCACATAAATTTGATTATTATTGGATTTCATCTCTATAAGGTAGTTCCCAACTTTTATCTCTCACAATCGCAACATAAAAGTTCCGTAAACAAATAATATTCTACGACACTTTGTCCATTATACATTTTATGAATGATTATTACTAAAAATGCATGAGGAAATCATGTCATTATGTTAATGAAATGAAATTATTTTAATTAAGTCCACAAGAACAAATGGACTGTGGGACTGGATTGCACTGGGTGTCATAACCCCTAAAAGATTCATGGGGTACGTTGTCTCTTTAAGAAATTTTCTCACTACTTATGGTAGTCATCTTGAGATGACTTAAACACATTAGTAAAAATCCAAATATTAATAATTAGAATAGTTGTTTAGCGCCAATACCTTCCTCTACATTATAAATGTAGGATTACAATAGGTGAAGTTAATAAATGAGAATATGCTTCTTTTAGATTTATCATAAAACTTGTCAAAAAATTAATTATTGGCCTAAATATTTTTTTGTTTGCCTCAATTTTCACCGTTAGAAACTACACAATAATATGAGAAATAATCACCGAATACTATATAAAAGTCTTCTAGGATAGATTTACATAGATGAAGAATACATTTTATAGTGTTTGATCTCCTACAAAGGTGGATTCAAACTTCATCTTAAATCCCTCATATCTCTTTCCATGAATCTCTCAAGCTTATCCTAGGATCACTCACACTCCAAAATAGCTACGTGAGTTGTTCGAACAACTCACCCAAATACTAATACTAACTATTACAACTATATTATTAATATGAGTTCCATAAACTCATTATTAATAATATTACATTGTATTTAATAATGTTACACAATATTTTGGTAACATTCACTCCCCTATTGTTAACATTATTAATTCCCAATATACACTCCCCTAATGTTGACATGGTACAACATAACTCTTTTTTTACTGCAACGTGTTGCACGGGCTTGCCTCATAATCTGGATCAAAGAAAGGCATGTAAACTTCCAACTGGTTAATTGTCTTGTTACACATGACCACAACTATGCAAAGGAACACATCCCACATTTACTCCATGAAAAGAATGCACTTGGCATTCCACTAGCGATCATCTTCATAAAGAAGGAAGGCAGTCAGAGGACCGCTACATCAAGTAAAATTTTATCTACCTTTTTACATCTGTGGTTTTCTGGATCTACCACCAACCCTTTCCAAATCTATGAGTGTTACAATAAACTTAGAGACATACTCTACAATGTTTTCTTCTAGGAGGTTACATATAGGAATTTATCACACATTACAATTGAACAAGAATGTGACATTTGTTCTTATTTGTAGAAAATAAACACACAACTAAAATAAAATGCCACAACACCATCATTGTGGCCTCGTCATGCGGTTGGTGAGAGGTCGTTGATTGACCTCCTTCCTCCATTGCCTCCGTCCTCCATGTTATGTTGCTTTAGTTACTTGGCAATTTTAAATTGAATCCGAATTTATATTAAGGGAT
Organism: Taxus wallichiana var. yunnanensis; assembly: GCA_018340775.1. Lineage (NCBI taxonomy): Eukaryota > Viridiplantae > Streptophyta > Pinopsida > Cupressales > Taxaceae > Taxus > Taxus wallichiana. The sequence continues at coordinate 7,435,906 of JADAXU010000142.1, read as the reverse complement.
GTCGGTTACCACCGAAAATGCGTCCATAAGACAAATATTTTTTTTTTGTTTTAGAATTTTTGACAATGACAAGACAATAAAAATCTACAATACACACAAATAAACAATTGACTAAATACGACTTTATAACATTTACATTGACACAAATAAAATTAACAAAAATAATAGTTTAAGAAAACTAAAAATGAAATAAAAATATAATTATAACTTTTATTTTTAACCTAATAATAATAACAAAACAAAAAAAGATAATAGATAACACTATACACTTTAAACACAAAATAAATTTAATAAATATTACTTTTAAAATAATACTCAAACTAAAAAATAATAATTGACTAAAAAAACCAAAAGAGATATATAAAAACTAAATGACTATTTTTTTTTCAAGAAAACAAAGACTTAACTCCACACGTAATCATTTAAATATGACATTAAAAAACACATGGTTTTACAAAGATTTGTCTTATTTGTACTATGAATCTATTAAAAAAATTAAAATCTTATGCTTGACACGACTTTTAACTGGAAAATATTTTGAAATTATTTGACATAAAATCACTTTTATAAATTCCAATGACTAAATAATGAGTGTAAAATTTGATTTCATAATGACCATAACCTAAAAAGATACAAATTAAAGTACATAAAACAATCAAAATCTAATAATAGGACAAAGATTAAACAAGAGCAAAGAATAATCATAAGTATCGCCCACCGATTGTATTGAGAGATATGTAAGAAACAAAGGAAGATGGAAGATGGAAGATGTAAAAAAAGTAAAAGTCCTGGTCATTTAAAAGCATGCTTTTGGATGTTATACTTTAAAGTCCACATAAAGTCCAAGTCCTTTTATTTGTTCATTAACTATATATTAAAAATGTAAAAAGGAAACCAAGAAAATAAATGCTATCATAAATGTTATGACACCATAAAACGCTGCAATAACATGTTAATTTTTAGGCCAATCTTATTGAAGATAAATACATTTTTACAATTATTTTGTTAAAAAGTGTGCAACTTTAATGATATTTATTAATGTAAGAATTGTATATTTGTTTGATGAAAATAATAAGACTGTCTGATTGGTTAATAAGTACAAAAATAACAACTAGTTAAACAGATATGAGGCCTATAGTAGAATCTGCCTTTGGTAGTACTAATAACAAAACTATAAACTCAAAACTAGACCGTATGTCATATTTTTATGACATAATAATTTCTATAGATCAACTATATGTGACTTAAAAAGAACAACTATAAAATAACTATTCAAAGCATAAAGAAAATGACTTTGACCTTTTTTAGTGATATGACTCATGTGGAGATTGAACGGAAAATAGAGAGGATCAAGAGACCAACAATGGTTGAGTTGTAAGGAAGTGAGCTCTAAATAATCAGAGTTGGCATGTATTGTTCTCAAACCAATGAATATAGATGACACTAAATTAATCTCCGAAACACAGAAAATTTGACAAATCTAAGGCGCAATGAACTTGTAGCTTGCTTTTGGGAGAACCAATGCAAAGAAGATAATGCCAAAACCATTGGGAAATAAAGAATCCACCTCGCATACCAATGAAATGTTAAGTTCATCAGGAGATGAGATAACAATAGCGTATAGATCGTCAAATCTTTGCCTTCATGTGCCAAAGTCATTTACATGATTGTGTATGCTTCTTGAAGAACGAGAGCTCGAAATAATTTTGCGTAGACTCCTCAAATGTGACAGTAATTATAGAATGACCTAGTGATAGACCAAAAGGTGCATATGCTATATATAACTGGAAAATTGCTCATCTGCGGATAGATCAAAACCTCATTAAATTGCACTTTGATTGGTTTACTTAGATCTTCAAGTTGTTGATCACATGATGAAAGTAAATGTCCTTGCACTTTAGAGCTCGGATCCGATCCGAGGGAGATTCAACGCAGATTTCCTCATAGCTTGAGAGAAAATTTATCCATCTTCCTCATGGCTGGAGCGAACTTGAACTGTATACAAAAGTGTGAAAACTTGTAGATTTGCATCCTTATAACAACTTCACATCCTTCTCTATTCATCTTTGATAGGAAGATCGAAACTGATCCGATACCACTTTGTTTGAAACTACACAATAATATGAAAAATAATCACCTAATACTATATAATATTCATTTGGGATAGATTTACATAGATGGAGAATACATTTTATAGTGTTTGATCTCCTACAAAGGTGGATTCAAACTTCATCTTCAATCCCTCATATCTCTCTCCATGAATCTCTCAAGCTTATCCCTAGGATCACTCACACTCCAAAATAGCTACGTGAGTTGTTCTCACAACTCACCCAAATACTAATACTAACTATTACAACTATATTATTAATATGAGTTTTTATTACAAATAAAAAAATAAAACTATGAAAAATATAAATGTTCTATTGAAAGTTCCAATGTTATTAAAATGCTTGATTTATGAACAAAATTATTGGAATTGAAGCACTCGATAACATTAATTGGTGGAATGATGCAGATGCAAGGGCATAACAATTTGTGGAGTGAGAAAAGGAGTGGGCTTAATATTTCAAGAGGAGTTTTGGTGATGCAAAAAGAAAACATTTTTCAAAAAATGTTTGGATTCTATTTCTCACTAATGAATATGGTTATACAGTGTTTCCATGAATTTGATTAGCCCCCAAATTTCCCCCTCTTCCAGCTTTCTAGTCTTCCAAGCTTGGTTCGATTAATGAATGTTCCAAAATCGAGGGTTCTAGAATTGATTTTCCATGGCAACCCAATACCTACAAGCTCGAATGTAGTTATGTGGTGACAATAGTTGTTATACCCAAGCGAAAATGTTAACGCATATTTTTAATTATGAATTTAGACTTTTAAATAAATAAAATATTAGTGTTATAACGCTTCTAAGATATCAAAACAATACCGACCAACAAATAAATAAATAGTCAAATGATTTTTATTTCATTTTTTCATATTAGAAAATTATTTTAAATGATTTTTATTTCATATTAGAAAATTAATTAAATAAAATATAAACATCGAAAGTTTAACATTAAGCAAAAATTTATCGCTTATGATTGGTGGGTTGAAAGAAACTATTTACGTTGGTTAAAGATATAGTATGAACATGTCGGAAGTAGGAACTAATAACAATCTAACACTATGACTATATAAAATAGTTCTTAATTTTGTTCCTTTATTCAAAAATACATTTGAACTAATTTAAAAGGATCACAATAGTACTATCATACTAGCAATGTTTCATCTTCCATTTTTTTCTAATTGGATCCCTCTTCTTGCCCCCACACTCAACTCCCTCCAAGCTGAATGTATCCCACCTTTTTTCTCCACATTATATTCCACAAATTTATATTGTTTGGAAGTTAACCTTGACCTACATCATCGGAAGGTTCCTTTGGTGGGAAGCCATTGTGTTTAAAATCGTTAAGTTTTTCGGAGGGTATGGAAAACTTATGGCTAAAGTGAGATGAAAAATAATTTGAACTTATTGAGCTGATGAAATAAAGCTTAAGTATGAAAGCACGAAAGGATTGGGCACGTAGACAAAAGGCGCGCGAGGAAGTATAGAAAAAGGGGGCACCCAAAATAGTTTAAAATCAGGACTTAGTTGTTTTATAGATTGGGGCTAATTTTGGACATGGAGTGAAGAGCACGTCTCCTAGGAGAATTGAAGAACAAGCGTCATGCATAGCTTTAAGGCTATTAATAGGTTTAAACAACAATTATTCTAGAAGATAATCTATTATTAGCGAGCTTGCATGCTTTTGTATTCTCATGTAAGGGCACGTGGCTATTATTAACATGTAGCCTATTTTTTAAAGGTGCATGGGTGGTGAAGGGAAAGTCCCCACCCCTATAAATATGTATTGATTTACACAAATTAGGACAGACCGATATTATTGTTATTGTAGTGTTATGTTGCGAATTTATAATTATGAATGACCATAGAGATTTTATGATGTATGAAGCTTCTATGTTTTGTAGTATTTAATATAATGGGACTTATTGGCTGGATATTGGTGTTGGATGTAACTGAGCATGGATCTTGTATGGTAAATCTTATTATAGTAATTTTTTAAGTATTCTTTACATGGTTAAGAACTAGATCCGTTTATGTATCGTGGTTTATTTAAATATCTCGTATGGATCTAAAATATACATTCAATCATACTAACATCTTGAACAAGATTCACTAAAGAGGGACCTCGTACCCTTGCGTGCTTCGGGTGAGCACTCGGTGGGTGAGTGATGTGCCAAAGTGTGCCTTGGGCTAATGGTGGTAAAATCTAGGCTACAAAACTCAAAGACAATCTTGCTCAATTACATATGGACCTTTAGGACCACCCTTATGACACTTCATTGCAAACTATTGTCACCAAAATTGAATTTAATCTCAAAATTTTAATTTTATAAGGGGCAAGGAGCCAATATCTATGCTCATGTACTTTGATTCATAACATCCGGAAGTAGCACAACTTCTCGAGATGATGGGAGTTCAATTTAGCATGACCGTTGGAACACAAGGCAATGCATCCTCTAGTTATTTCCTACTTACTGGGAGGATACAGAGGGTCATGTGGCTCGGGATCTATCCGATCTAGTGGATTTGAGGTGGAGGAAACACATGAGGAAATACAAGTTCTAGAACTGTGGGCATGGTCCGCACCAACCCCAAAATATTTATATGGAGATGTCTCTTCATCTTCCAGAATATAGAGGGATATAATATGCAACTGAGCACGTGCATATGTGTGAGATACTATGGCACATGAAGGGGATTATATCTCCAGAGTGCAAGGAAAGTCAGTTTGCAACTACACTGCAAGGGCACGCGCATAATTGGTACAAAAAATTTGACCCAAACCAGATTTGTGTAGATTATACTACGCTACGGGATGCTTTCTTGAAAGATTTTTATATCCCTGAGTTTGAGCAGAAGAGCATCAACGTGTTGAAAGACATCAAGCAGGGGACAACTAAGAGTGTACGAGAGTATGATGCACATTTTAAAACCCTTATGTCTAAGTTATCTTATGATATACATCCGAGCCAACATGCTCAATGGTTTGTTGGAGGACTGATCATGCCTTTTAGGAGGGCACTCTCACATAAAACTTATATATATCCATGCGAGGCACTTGAAGGAGCTCTGCACAATGAGGCGATCGGGAGTGTAGACACAAGAGTGAGCCCATTTTTAGAGGCCCAAATTATAGCTATGGCTAAACAATTAGAGAAATTATCAGCTAATTTGGCGCATGAGATGCGTAGTGGAATTTGGTGCACATTGTGAAGTAGAGGGCATACTAAGGATAGTTGTCCTTGGAAGTCGGTTGCACACCATGTTACTGGACTACGAGATCTATCACTTGGATCATGATTCAAGTAGGTGCTCATTATTGCAATGCATGATAAGGAAGAATGTGTCCTATTATTGCAAGATTTACAAGTCTACCACTCATGATACTAAAAATTGTAGGTTGATTGATCATATCCATGATGCCATTGATATTGGTGTGCATCAAACTAGCATTACAAATAACTCTAAGGAGAAAGGTGAGCATCATGATCATGATCAAAATGAAGGGCATTCTAAAGGAGGTCGTGGTAGAGGTCAGGATACCGTGGAGGATTTAGAGGCCAAGAGGTCACGGCAGTGGAAGAAGTGATTTCCCTTATGGAACATGTTATACATGTGGATCTCCTTATCATTATAGGTGTGAATGCCCTCGAACATTATCTATTCTTTTTGTGGGAAAGAATCACAACTATGAAGAATGCTCGACTTGTATGAACACTTGAGTAAGAAGCATAAACAAGACAAGGGCACGGGAATGGTTAGAGTACAATGTGTTGTAGAAGATCAATGGATGCCAAAGTTAACACCTGATCCTGAGTTGGTACTTGTGAAGATCACTACATGCGCTTGAGGTTGCACACACCAGGGAAGTTCCAAAGTAGAAGCATGTTATCACAAAGGAGGAAGTATTACATGCAAATTATCCAGACCCTATGCATCAGAAGGAGGTTTATCAAGAAACCATGGAGGTAATTAGGAATTTTAGGGTGAGATACAATGTTTGAAAGAACAATCGCGGAAGTTAGAAAAAAGAAGGGCAAACTAGCTCCATCAGACAGATGTTGATGATCTAAAGGAGGTTTGCAAGATGTTGTGACAAGAGAACATTATTCCTTTATTGGGGAACTGGTTAAAGGAAACACTCCGCACATTGGGATTGAACATGAAAGGCATATTTTGCATGCTAACCACCCTCATCATATCCTGGATTATGACAAGGAGATTACTCTAATGTTGTTGTGGATGGTTGGCTTTTGAGTAATATTCTGATTGATACATGTGTGGAAGTGAATGTACTCATGTTGGATGCATGGATTCATATGGGAAGACCACCATTACATCCATCTTCAAATGTGTTATTTATGGAAAATAGGACTAAGGCCACGCCAATTGGGGTTTTAAAAGATGTGTCTATTACTATACAGGGGCCAAGTTTATTGGAGACTTTGAAGTCTTAGCGCTTTGTAGAGCGGATAGTTTTCCAACACTACTTGGGTGCCCTTGGTGTTATACAAACAATGTGGATTTGCACTTCAAAAAGGGTATATAAGTTTTGAGAATAAGGAGGAGCACGTGATAATCCCTTTGATAGATAGAAAAGTCTGCACCCTATGTAGAAGCCCTTAAGTGAAGAAGATTTGAACCAAATTTATGTGTGCACCATTAGAGATCCGGAAGTTCTTGAGCCATCAAAGGAAGGAGTTCTCCAGTGGGATGATGCATTGTCCATGAGTGATACAACAAAAGTTTCATGTGAAAAATGGGCACATAAACTTATGAAATGGTGGGGTGCAAAGTGAGAAGTGCAGTTACGCGCGCAAGTAGAGGCCGGTTGTTGTGTAAGGTGCTTGGGTAGCAACTAGTACCAAGGTATACTAGTGATGAGAATCCTGAGGTATTCCTGCTTGCTATGGAAGTTTAGTGGGAATGTCAAGTGGAAAGAAGGAATATGGTATCTATACTCTGCGTGGGATAACAACGTGCACTAGTGGATGGTTCATAGGGATAATCTTTTGGAGTGGCGAGAGGTGAGGATCACTTTATCTGCTAGATTTCTAAGGAGAAATGCCTACTCATATTTATTTTTCATGGTAATGATCATGTTCAACACCATGTTCAACAATGTGAGAGACTCTAGACAGAGGGGCAGGAAGCTTTACCACCTTCATTGTGGGTGCACAAGCTCTATTTCACCTTGTTGGGCTACACATGCACTGCTACTTGGTATGTCTATGTGGAGTTAAATAGAGAGAGTGGAAATTGGTAAGAATTACTATAGGTATGATTCATACTTTTGAATATTTTTCCACCAAACCTCCGGTGAATGAGGCATTATAGGTAATGAAGCTCTTGACTATGGGAGATATTGCAAAGGTTGAGGAACTTATTCAGGAGTTACTAGGTGATTCAAACCTAGAGGTGTGTTTTGAAGAAGAGGAAGAAACAAATGCTAAACAACTTGGGCACACCTTCCTAGAAAAGAAAAGGGTAAGATGGTCTATATAGTTGATGATGAAGAGGTGGAGAACCTGGATATTAAGCATATAGAGGGTACGTGCAAGGTCTTGGACAATGCAGATGAGAAGGCGCACACCTACCATGAGCCTATGAATACCAAGAAAGTAAACATTGGAATGGATGTTGAACCTAAGGAGGCCATCATTGAAATTATTGGTCTGACTTCTAGGTTGCTAAGATAATTGAGCTTCTGCGCGACTTCCAGATTTGTTTCCTAGAGGCTATCATGAATTGAAAGGGGTACATGAATCTTTGGGTGAGATGAGAATCAAGTAAAGGAAGGTGCATGCCTAGTTTAGAAGAGGCCTTACAGAGATGAATCCAAACCTGCACGTCAAGGTGAAAGAAGAAATTGACAAAATGTTAATTTAGAATCATTGAGCCCATCGAGGAGTCATAATGGGTTAGCCCTATGGTGATCATATAAGAAATAAATGGTCAAAATTAAATTTGTGTGGATTACAAGGAGTTAAATGTTGCATGTGTAATTGATCCTTTCCCCACACCATTTATGAAGAAATCTTGGAAGGCGTTGGAGGGCGTGAGATCTACTCCTTTACTAATGGATTCTCTAGATATCATCAGGTGAGATAGCTAAAGAGGATCAAGAGAAGACAACTTTCACCATTGAGCGGGGAAGTTTTGCATACATAGTTATTCCCTTTGGATTAAAGAATGTGCCTGCGTAGTATTTTCACGCATTTTGGTCAAGCAAGCGTTCCAGATTTATTCATAAGTTCTTTTTATATTGGATGATTGACAATCTATGGGCTTGTGAAGGATCACTGTGATAATTTAAGGCTCATGTTTGAGAGATGTCGGCAGTTGAGCATCTCTTTAAACATTAAGAAGTGTGTTTTTCCACACCCTTTGGAATTTTTCTAGGACATATCATCTATAAGGAAGGCTTGCTAGTGGATCCTACTAAGGTTGCTGTTATTTTGGGCTTAGAGGAACCTACTAGCCAAAGTGAGGTGTGCAGGATTCTTGGGGCACATAGGATATTACAGAAGTTTATCAAAGGTTATGCCAAGATCATCATGCCCTTAGAGGAACTATTGAAGGTAAAGGTAAGTTCTATTGGTGTGAGGCGCAAAACGCATGTTTAAGACATTGAAGGAAAGGCTTACTACAATGCCTATTTTGCACTTTCCTTCATGGTCTAAGCCTTTTCATGTTCATGTAGATGCCTCTGGCATGGCCATTGGCATGGTATTAGCCCAACCTAGAGAAGGGATTGTTGATCATCCTATTTTATTTACGAGCAGAATTTAACTCTAGCATAACAAAATTACACAAGTACAAAGTGTGAGGCCTTGTTTATGATCTACATGCTCCATAAGTTTTGACAAGTACTTGTTGGAAACACCTTTCATATTTTATACAAACCACATGGCATTGAAGTACTTAGTAAATAAGTCATTTTACTGGGGGCACATATGCCATTGGGTTCTATTATTTTAGGAGTTTAACTTTATGGTGGTGGTTAAAGAGGTAAGAGTAATTATGGACCATATCATTTATCAAGGATTCAATAAGGTGAGGATGCGTAGAGCATTGAGGATACAATGTCAGATGCACAGTTGTTTAGATTAAACTGCACATGCCCTTCAGACTTAGAGGATATTGTTGTCTTTTTACGCACAGGTGTAGCGCCATAAGGAATGAAGGTTTTAGAGAAGAAATAATTGTCCATTCATGTCGCCCCTTACATGTTGATCAGTGGAGATTTATAAAAACTAGGTCGGGATGAATTTTTGCACCGGTGTGTACTTGAGCATGAGCGGGAAGCAATTATGGAGGAGGCTCATGGTGGTATTACAGGTGGACACTATGTAGGGGATGTTATCGCGCGAAGATTTTATTAGTTGGTCTATGGTGGGAAACGTTATACAAAGATTGTAAAGAATATTGTAAGGCATGTGACCATTTTCAACGCCTTGAAAGCTTGGGCATAGAGATGAAATGCCTTTGAGGCCTATTGCTAGCACAAAACCTTTTGAAAAGTGGGAAAAAAATTGTGGGTCCTATCTCCCCCCACGCGTAGGACTAGATCATGTTATATTATAACTTGTACAAATTATCTTACAAGGTGGGAAGAAGGGCACCTACAAAGGATTACACAACAACTATGGCAACAAGGTTTATGTGGGAAAATATTATCAGCATGTATGGATGCCCTTTAAGTTTAACAAGTGATAGGGGTACTCATTTTCTTAATGAGACCATCAAGATACTATTGGATGAATTTATGGTTGCACACCATAAAACAACACCCTATCATCCTCAAGAAAATGGAATTGCTGAGGCTTTCAACAAGATATTGAGCCATACCTTGACCAAAAATTTTGATGTTGGAAGGAAAGACTGGGATGATAAAGTCTTTGTTGTACTTTGGTCATACATGACAACCTACAAGAGGTTGAATAAAATAACACCCTTTTAGCTAGTGTGTAGCGCAAAGGCTGTTATACTAGTGGAATTCATGTTACCTTCTCTTCATATTACACACACAGGAGGTTTAACAGATGAGAAAACACTTGAAGAACGTATTGACAAACTGATACAGCTAGATGAAAGGCATGTTGTATAGAAGATGGAGTCAAGTAAGAAAAGGCCAGGCGAAGGCATGTCATGATAGGCACATTAAGGATAAGAATATTAAGGTTGGGAAAATGGTACTTCTATATGATTCAAAGTTTTTTACTCCACCTTGGAAAGCTTAAGGTGCATGGTTAGGGACCGTATGTTATAACTTATATACTTGATTCGGTGCTTTCTAGTTAGAGGCTTGATGAAACACGGTTTCCGGTTATTTAAATAGGAGTAGGTTGAATACCTACTATAAATAAGTCTTCTTCTTGTGATTGTAATAAGGCAATATTTCCACTTATATTAGGTTTCCTTAATGCATTTTCCTTTATGTGTGTTTCCTTCATCGTTGTTATGCTTGTCAATTTAGTTCAATGTTTTGTGTAATAAGCGTGCTTGCACTCCAGAAGCTTATTACTTACTATCTAAGTGTTTTCATGTGCAGAGGACCATGCACATACCCTTAGTGTGGGGTGGAGTATACACAGGATTCATGGCCCAAGTTTGAATATTATCTAAAGACGGGTATGCATAGAAGAAAGATTATGCAAGTGCTCAAAGGAAAGGTGTGATAGAGAAATATTTCTCATGATTGAAGACCACATGGATAAATGGATGCATAGTGTAACATGAGGTAGGTTGCAAAGTGAAAACTACTTAGTGAAAGGAACAAAAGGTGAAGTACTTCGGTTACACGTAAGGGTGTGAAAGGAGGTCTATGGCCATGAGAAGTAGAAGGCATGCCAAAAGGTTATGACTATGGTGCGGAAACAAGTAAATGTGAAAGATTAAAGGAAGAAACACAAATCAATGTTGAGTACGGTGGTAGGTGGAGAGAAATAAATGTGGAAACTTTTTAAAAATCTATATAAGGATGGTGTTGTGAAATCATTTTTACCTTTGTGAACAAGAGCATTCGAGCAAGTTTTTGATGAGTGAGCTAGTGAATGAGTTGTGAAGTGTGGAGAGCTACGAACCAGTTAAAGTTGTCAGATTTACACACTAGGGTGATTGATGCTCCATTTGAGAAGTGTTTGAGTGAAAAAGGGGTGCTGAGGAAGAAAATTGATAGTTAGGGTTCAAGTTTTGAGCTAGGGCACACCGTTTTGAGCTAGGGCACATGAGTTGAGTTGTAGAGCTTGAATCAAGTTGAAAGGACACACCTTTATAGTGGAAATGGCACCAAAAAGAGCACCAGAGTGGTGACAAGGGGGAAGAAGCAAAAGGAGGTTGAAATCAAAGTCGAAGATGCTCCTAAGAGTAGGTTTTCTGAAATGTAATACCCAAAAGGGTTTACATGGGTCGCGATTGGGATTCACACATTCGCGTGTAAGGTGAGTGATTACAATCACAGAACAAAGGATAATAAGGATGAACTGGATAAGTTGTTGGTTGTGAAGACAAATAAGAGAACAACGGATGACATGGCCATGTATGATGATGTAGGCAAAAATTTGTTGGCAAAGGTAGGAGTTTTACAGTTGTATGAACTCCCTTATTTTGGAAAACTAGAAAAATTATACCAATGGTTGATGAGCAAAGTCCATGAGGACTTCTTCTATTTTTCGAGTGCGTTAGATGAGGATCACCACACCCTTGATTGGGAGTCTGACAGACTTAGGAGTTTGGGCACTAAAGTGAGCAGTGACCTCATAGATAAAGAGGAAATAATGGTGATAAGGAAGGCATTGGGTTACCTAAAGGGAGGGCATGGAATGGATATTGAAAAATTACATAAGTACCCAGTGGTCCAGGTAACAACACCTCCTCACAAAGTTAAATAACCAGGAGCGGTGGTGGTCGTAGTAAATACCTTATGGCTACACATAACAAAGAAAAAAATGACTGAAGGGGTAACTTACAACTTGGTTGGTTTCATTGTTGAAACCATCATTGAGGAAGCACATGAAGGTGAGAAGATTAGTTTTGGTCATGATCCTTTTGTCACTTGTCTTTGTAGAAATTGGGGTGCCTCGATGGGCCAAAGGACAAAATATGGCAATATCCTATAGAGAATAAATCTCTTACAAAGAGATTTAAGAAATATACTTGTGATGGAACCATGAGTGGACCCTTTAAAAAAGTGAAAAAATGTGGTATGAGTGACTTATGCACCATTTGAGGAGGAATGGAGAATACCCAAGGAGTTACCTTCGGTATTAGGTAAGCAAGTATAGTTTACAATGTATCAACACTTTTGTATTGCACGTTTTGGGATGAAGGACAAGAAGTGGAGCCCTTGGTGTAAGCTCCCTTATTCCTTCACCACGTGTTACTTCTAGGCATCTCATGTATATAGGTTTTCATACACACTGTTGGTTTTTCAATGTTGATAAGGTAGACTACGACTACCACACACTCAGAAAGACTTACATTTATCCAAGTAAGTCTGCATATATTGAGAGGTTAATTTTAGATGATATTAGCATGAAGGCTATGATTTTGGAAATTGGTGAGATTGGGGCAGCCCTTGTGTATATCCAACTCAATCCTAGGTTAGAGAATGGGAAATATGTGGAGAATGAGTTCAAACTTCCTAGCCCACCCAAGGGGAAGCATATAGTTGGCACTTTGGCAGATGAGGAACCAACCTCACCCCTTGTGGAAGAAGAAGGAGAGGAAGAAGAATTACAGGAAGAAAGTGGTGGTTTGGAGCATAGGGGTAGAAGATAGCAACCCACTTGTTGGAGAGAAAAGTGAGCACATAGTAACCCCTCCACTACAGCAAGAGGATGAAGTGTTGGAGATAGGCGCGCTTGAGGTAGACCTAGACCAGACTCTGAGGAACCTTAGTATAAGAGGGTACTACAAAGGACAAGGACTCAAGGCATGGGACCTTCACAACCCCCTAGAAGGTCACCAAGGACTTCTCCTAAGAAGGTAGAACCTAAGAAGAAGAAGAGGCACAGGTATATCCTCGAAAAGGAGGAAGAAGAGGAAAAATATAAAGACAACGTGCCCAACACTCCAATTATGACTGAGGATACTTGAAGAGCCTCAAGAAGAGAGATGAAGAAAGATGAAGAGGAGCTGAAGGAAAAACATAGATAGTGGGAAATATGGCTTGGAGATAGGTGAAGATAAGGGTGAGCCATCAGAGAGTGCCCCATACTACACAAATCTAGGTGAGGACCCGATTATTGGATGCAGCGCTCGGATTCCAAAAGGAGGACGATCGATCTAGGAAGGAAAATGACATAGAAGATTATGAGACTCTCCATTTATTGGCTATGTGGATGACACAAGTAAAATCATACGCGCGTGGTTCCAAAGCTATTTGAACCTAAGGAATTTGTATGGATGGGAACTCATGGATGCAAACATGGAAACACACGCACACGCAAGCAAAATATCTTGGACTATGCAGACTCATATGGATGAGCCTGATTTTGACGTGTGTGAGGAATCTTGTGTTTCATGCAGAATGAAGAAAGTGCCCCATTCCAGGCATGTGAATGTCAAGCCCCCTGTCATGTCTGATGAACAGGTAAGAAATGCCTTAACAAATATATCTAATTGAGGTTGGGTGCGCATGAATATTGATAAAGCAAAAAACTATTAAAGCATTGGTCAAAGATAAAAAGGAAAAAGAAACAAAGATTAAGCACTTAACAATGAGAAGGTGCAAGTTGAAGCCAAGGCTGAGGCTTTAAAGAGTATGGCGAGGAGGTTGCAGATGAAATTTTAGAAAAGAGGCCACATTTTGAGAAGGACTTGCCCAAAAAATTCCCATATGTGATGCATTATATGTGTGCACTATTTGTTCATGGTAATGGAAGAAGGGCCCATTCGTATGCCCACACCTAAGGATGTTACAGAAGAGGCTAGCAAGGGCCAAGGCCACAATTGTAAGAAAAATTACAAGTTATGAGTCCATTTTACAAATTTTGAAGGATGAGCTTAAGAAATCAGACCTGACATTGACTATGTGCATGTGACACCGGATGTGATAATAAAGACAAAGACTATGGCATAGAAGAGGATGAAGTCCTTCAGGAAGCAAAGAATGAAACACTCGGGTGTAGAGAGAATTACACTGGTAGAAGCAAAGCACGATGCGCTTGAAGCTTCCCGAGTCCCGCACAAGGAGAGAATAAAAGAAATTGGGAAACTCATTACAGAGAGGATGGATATAATGGAGGGAATGGTCCCAAGTATGGCTAATATTCTCAAGGTCATGTAGAATGAAGGAGAAAAGATGACTCTTGATGAGTTGGAAGGTAGTTGTAGACATTCCAGATAAAAAAATAAAGCGTTGAGCGATTGGAATGATTTAGAGGAAGAGATCAAGAATGAATATCCAGAGTTAATCTTTCCTGTAGAAGAGAAAGGCACCGAGTAGCCTCTATATTCTTTTTGTGCAAGAAATTTATTTATTCTTTCATTCTTTATTCATTATTCTTGGAGAGATAAGTTGTGATTACCCATTTCTGGGGACAACAATTAAATTAGTGTGGGGTAATGTTGAGCTGATGAAATATATATTAAGCATGAAAGCACGAAAGGATTGGGCACGTAGACACAAGGTGCGCAAAGAGTGCATAAAGTATAGCAAAATAGGCATGCCCAGAATAGTTTGAAATCAGGACTTAGTCATTTTGTAAATTGGGGCTAATTTTGGACATGGAGTGAAGAGCATGTCTTCTAGGAGACTTGAAGACCACGCAAAGGCTATTTTGGATAAGCGAAAGAACAAGTGCCATGTATAGCTTTGAAGCTATTAATAGGATTAAACAACAGTTATTCTAGTAGATAATCTATTATTAGCGAGCTTGCATGCTTTTGTATTCTCATGTAAGGGTGCATGGCTATTATTAGCATGTAGCCTATTTTTGAAAGGTGCATGGGCTGGTGAAGGGCAAGTCCCCACCCCTATAAATATGTATTGATTTTCACGGTTTAGATATAATATATTATTATAGTGTTATGTTGTGAATTTATGAGCATGCATGACCATGGAGACTATATGATGTATGAAGCTTATGTGTTTTGTAGTATTTAATATAATGGGACTTATTGGTTTGGATATTGGTGTTGGATGTAACTGAGCATGGATCTTGTATGGTAAATCTTATTATAGTAATTGTTTAAGTATTCTTTACATGGTTAAGATCTAGATTTGGTTTATGCACTTGTGGTTTAATTGATTATCTGTTATGGATCTGAAATATACATTCAATCATGCTAACATCTTGAACAGGCTTCACTAAAGAGGGGCCTAGTACCCTTGCGCACTTCGGGTGAGTCTCAGTTCAGGCTGAGTGATGTGCTAGCGCACCTTGGGCTAATGGTGGTAAAATCTAGGCTACATAACTCAAAGACAATCTTGCTCAATTACATTCGGACCTTGAGGACCACCCATATGACACTTCATTACCGCAAACTATTGTCACCAAAATTGAATTTAATCTAAAATTTTTGAAGTTTATAAGGGTCAAGGAGCCAATATCTATGCTCATCTACTTTAGATCCAACACGAGGACCATGGCTCCAAATACTTATTTAAATACATATAACATAAATATCACCATGAGAAAAATTCTTCTATTATTCTAGAGAATGGAGATGAAGTCTACTGATAAAATATCTTAAGGGAGTTTTCTTTCAACGTTTAACAAAATATTTTAGGAAGAGAATTACCTCAAATATAATCCTTTTTGAAAATTAGATTTGAGATCAGTATTCCCTATAAGGTGGATTAGGCCACCACACCTTTTTGAACTACAAATCACTCTAGTTTTAGTATAATTTCCACTCAAATTTTAGTATAATTATCGAAAAAGGAATAAAAAGTAAAATTAAGTAGATCTTGAAATACTCATTTCCACTCCAATTTTAGTATAATTCTAAAAAAAGGAATAAAAAGTAAAATTACTAGCTTTTATCAAATTAAATATATAATATCTCAAAAAATTAAGAAGAGAGTGGGTTTGTATCCTCTATAAAAATAATAAAAATTTGAGAAATATTTTATAAGAAAGTATTTTATAGAACATATTAAAAATAAATTATATGTATTAAAAAAATTAGTATTGAGAATAAAATTGTGAAATTTTATAGACATTTTGAATCATTTCCTATAATCTATCATCAAAATGAAAAAGTTATATATAAAAATTATTTAAAAATATATATTAAGGAAAAAGTGATAAATTAATATATTAAATAAGGATACCCAACACATGATTCTATATTTTAGAAAGAATTTGAAAACCCATTTGAAATTAATTTCAATGAATTGTTTATTTTAATCTGCGAACCCCTTACACAAAAAGTTAAGCATTTTAATAGTAATATGATTCAATATGTTATTTCTTGGTTTTTATTTCAAAGGAAGATGAGGAATCAACTTTATTAAAATAATTAGTTGTTGTGTATATAACATGGGAATGTATGTGGGATATACCTAAGTACAAGTTTAATATTATATAACGTGGGAATGTGTGTGGGATACACCTTAGTAGAAGTTTAATATTATATTTGCATGATCGTGTCCAATTTAACAACTAAAATGCAACCCCTTCAACGGTTAAACTACTCTATTTCCCATGTCATTCAATATTTTCTTGACAATTATATCCTACTGTGACAGGTTACTTATCTGTACGCGAAAAACTATTTTTAAAAAAGTGTTACATTCATAGAAAATGGCTGTGAAAACCCATAGGTATCGTAGTGGTAGACAATAGTTTTCGAGTGAACATTTAATTAATCTTTCCCATCTGAGTGACCGGACCAGGCATATGTTATAAGTTAAAACTTTGGATTTGTCCACACATGAGTGGAGATCGCTATTCCGGCACACGTGAGAAGAATATTAAATTTCCCTTCTCGGATCTCCACCCAGACGAAACAACACCTTATTGAAAGCAAAGTTTTGGAGAAAATAGGTGAATTCAAGGTGAAAGATATATGAATAGGGTCTGGCTACAATAAATAAACAAGAACCTCGATGTTGCCAAGTACTGCCGCAACAAAAATTGGAATGTATAGACTGAAAGAATGTTGAGAAAGATGGAATGGACACTTGGCACTTGTAGCGCTCGTCCAAAACTGTGTCTATGTTCTGAGGACTAACAACACAATAGCCTTCTACAAGGAATCTGCGGCAATGAATCTGTAATTCATGGCATATATATTGTTGATGGAGATAAAATGGAAGGACAACAATGAAAGAATGAAAATGGCCACAAAATGGTTTATTCCAAAGCACTGATCAGGTCTAAATATTTTCCACCATTTGAAAAAGGCATAGGCTAAAATCATGGCAACATAGAGTAGAACCAACACGGTGAGTACATTATACAGATCCTTGGTTGTAATCATAGTTGTGAGGAATGTTTATGTCCACCAAATATTGGCATCAAATGGTGATTGTGGGCTGACATGCTATACTTTTATTCTTTTCTTTGTTTGACAAAAAAATGACCCATACCTTACATTATCAGGAGTATGGAAGAATAATCACTGGAATTGACTATTATAGAGCATCATCTGAAAGCCTTTTATGTTTCTAGTGCAACTAAGGAGGAACAAGGAAGGGGTACATTTTTGTTGTAAAGTCGACATGGGCATGGAATTGGGCATGGAGTGATTCTACGATAGTACTAATAAACTAGTGCAAGAGCGTTACCTTGTGTCAAATTCATGATGCATTTGTGTTATTATGATAAGAATTTAGTAGGATTTGGGAATATATATTTATCAACCTCCTACCCTCCATTGATCGACACCTACCTCGCTCCTCCAAAGATTCAATGACATAATGCAACTTGGATATCATTATTAACACAATTATTGAAATGAAACAATAAATACCACAAAAGTATACCACGCTTTCTTTAGTCCGCTACAGATTCCAAGTTCCAAGTTCATTGTAATCACAACCACAAAAATTCATGAAGTTCATCGTAATCAAAGCTACAAGAATTTACAAAACCAATGAAAAAAATGTAGGTTTATCTCAATGGATATGTGGTTTTCAAATGGATAGAAAATGGAAATTAACCATGTTGGGTAGTTTTATGGCATCCTTCACTCAAATTATGGCAGCCACCGAGGAATCCAAATGGAAATGAGGTTAGAAAACCTCAAAGCTTAACTAACTCATCTATGGACCATAAGATAAGAGATAAACAAGGGAAACTAACATGCAAGCATTATAACTTTGACAAAAACATCAAAAAATAACATGTATATTACTCTCTACTCTTTGAAAGCTATAAAACATGAACCTATTAAGATCCTAGAAATCATATTTGTGTGTTGTTTGCTCCCAAAAATAGTGAAGATATCTCTCCAAGTTGGCTACATGGCCAAGATTTAGATCTTCCCTTACTAACTATATTTGGAGTGGATGGATGTAAGATGGAGGAGCTCTTAACAATGGAGTATGGCCAAGATCCAAATGTTTTATAGCTTAAAGCTATCACAAATGATTTCTAATGCCTTTCCAAAGTGTTATGATATTTTGTTATGTAAACAAGGTGTTAGGTTGAAAGGGTAGGCTTAGCCTTCTATTTATAGTTTTCCACTTGGGAGAGTTTGGAATTTGGGTGCATGTGGGACTAAAGGTAAGCCAAAACCACTTTTAGATTAGATTAGGATAAACATGTTTTAGGCTTAGTTAAGCTAGGTTTAGGCTAGTTAAGCTAGGATTAAGGCTAGTGATGATTAGAGACTCATTGAGAGTTGGGAGGAGTCTGATTAATCCATTTGTGGGTTAGATAGCCTAGAAGCCAATATAAGTGGTTCAGAGAACTATGAAGGTTTTGAATGTTTGAAAGAGGAATGTTTGGCTAATAAGAGAAATTAGCCAAATAGGTGATTATAGGAATATATTACGACCAAAATGTGTCGTGAATGGGCATCGAGAATGGAGTAAAGAAGGTCAATTAACGAAGTGTCGTTAATTGTTGAATTGGAGGAAATGCTAAGTGTAAGCATATTTTAGGTGTCTACATTTTCCCCTCTTTGGGGTGGCGTAAGTGATGTCACTTCAAAGAAAGTAGACAAGCATAAACAAGTAAAATTTTGAAGGGATAGAAGAAAAATGAGTAGAATGAAGGATGCCCCCTCGATTGTCGATGGGGTGATGGAAGAACTCGATTGATGATCAAAAAGATGATAGAAAGAGAACAAAGAAAGAATAGTGTGAAGAAGAAGAAAAGAAAGGGGATATAGAAGAAAAGGAGTATGAGGAAGGGGAATGAGCTAACATCCATCCATTGCCTTTTAAACAACTTTATTTTCATCATATTGCTAGTGATCTTCATCATCGGTCCTTATTAAAAAAATGAACAAAAGTGTAGTATGACATGAATATCCAGATATGAAAAAATGTCCATTGCTAAAAACACCAACTCCATGCAACATACAAAATGTAATGCAATATGAGAAAGTAAAAGATGCCTAAATCCATACAACATACATAATGTAATGCAATACGAGAAAGTAAACAAGCTAACCTAACAGAAACATAATGTAATGTTTTTTTTATCAAGCTTCAGTTCCAACCTATTGAATTAACGACAAGGGTTAATGATGGTGCCCCAAGAAGGATACATGCGAGGGGAATAACGGAGGACACTTGGGTCGATGAAAAAGCAATGTGCACTACGAAATAGTACTAGGCAACTTGTTGTGCCCCATAGTACATATGAAGTAAGCAACTAGCTTTTGTTGATGGAGGTAGATCAAGATGATCCACGAGTCACACACATGAACAAGTGAGAACCAAAGAACGATGTTTTGTAGGATGATTTATATTGTTTTTTATTTTTCTTGAAACATATTTGAATGTTTTGTGATTTTTCTAACATATTTGAATGTTTTTGATGATTTTGAAAGTTTTATGAAACTATTTACAAGAAGACAAAGAAACGTGGATGCCCCTAGTGATAGATGGGATGTACAAGGCAGAATTCCATTGCATGCGCAAGAAAGTGAAGATGTGAAAATGCCCCAGTATTAGGTGGGAGTATTCAAAGGAAAATCTTCACGTGCTAATGATGAATGGGGATCAAGGCCAATATGAATAAGTTCAACATGATGATGAACATAAACCAATGAAGTCTTTGGGAAGGAGCAAGGATGCCCCAGCGTGTATTGGCCAAGAAACACATGATAGAAAGGAAGTAGAAGATTGTTTTTGAAAGGGGGACAAAGGTGTCCGTAAACATGGAAAAAGGCAATACTATACACATGGATGTTCTAAACGAAGTAGAAGAATAATGAATGTTATGAATGTATCTTAGAAGCCTCATGATGAAAAAGTGATTAGCCAAAGGCACAAATCGTGAGACAAGATATGCACTAAAGCAAGAGTTTGAACAAGGTCCAAAAAACACTTGGTAACATACTAATCTTTTTTTTCTCATAGAGATCCAATGTGTGCACATGGAAATTAATTACCTCTTGAAGGAAGATTTAATAGACAACAAGTGAAGACACCCTAGCCAATGTGTAGGAATGATTGATTTTGATAGGTGATTTATGAATGGAGGGTGGAAGGATATCCGTACATTTCTCCATTTTCCAGGTCCAGCATCCATAGCCCCGACGAGATGTATTTGATTCTAATCACAACATTTCTCTATTGTCAGTCAGGCATCCATAGCCCCGATAGAGATTATTGGAAATACCCCAAGAGAGAGTTATATATCAATTTGTGTTTGCTTTTAGCTTTTATTTTTGACTTTTGATTGATTTTGATTCTTTTTCTTTATGAAAACTTATTTCAACTCTCTTGTTTGAGAAGGGGTTAAGAACCACATGATGGCTTGATGGAAGGAGGTGGAAGTGATTGTGATGATGACATTATCTAGTGTCAAAAAATATGTCCAAAAGTTCTTTGCAACAAGTTTATTAGATGTTGAATGTGATAGGATCTCTAAGAGGTCAGTCATTCTTTAATTTACCAAGGTGATAAAAGACCAAGGTCAAACAGATACCATAGAGATAAATGTCACAAAATGTGTGTGAAAAGGCTAACCACAATATCACCGAAGGGATGAAAATGGTAGGAAGACTTGCAGAATAAATAGCAAGGAATGGAAGAAAGAACATCCATGTGTACATAATACCTTGATTGCAATGTTTGATCTTTGTACCTTTGATTTTTTTTTATGTTTTCTCATTTTTTTGTATTTTTGAATTGTTTTGATTTTTAGATTTTTGATAGTTTTGGAAAGGTGGGACCAACAAAGTCACTCTGCGTGATAAGATCCAACAACATGTTTGTGACTTCCTTGATAAGGAGATTAAGCATGTTTTTTTTATCAAGAGTCATATTATCTCCGATCTCGATGATCATGGTGAGCTCATACTCAACAAATGACTATGATTTATCTTGAAACATGGATTTTATGCGGGAGCTTGAGTTCCCTATCCATAGGTTTATGCACTTTGCACCATACTTGATGGTTATGTTGATGTGCATTCTTGAATCGCTTTGATTTTTAACCTTAAGATTGTTGGAATTGTTGGGAACTTTGGAGCTCTTGGAAATTTTGACCTGAGCTTGATTAAGAAATTGTTTGGGTTTCTTATAAGTTGATGTGTGACTTATCTGATCTTGAGAAGTGGGAGAAGAAAGTGGATGTTTATGATTGATGATAGGAACAAAAGAAATGATGGTGGTTTTTCCATGATTGATAGAAGAATGATGATGGATGAAAGAGGATACGGTCCAAGGATTGAAGAAGATGGGCTACCTGAGGTGAGCCACTGATAGAAGATGATGAAGGGCTACTAGGATGTGGCCCTAAGATGGAAAAAAGTGGTCTACGAGGACATGGCCCGTGAATAGAAGATGATGGGCTACCCGGAGGTGTCCCATAGATGGAAGAGGATGAAGGGCTACTAGGATGTGACCCAAGAATAAAAGGTAATGAGCTACCCCAAGGTGACTCATAAATAGAAAATAATGGAGGGCTACTAGGACGTGGCCCTAGAATAAAAGAAGATGGCTACTGAACTACTAGGGGTGTGGCCCAAGTATAGATGAGAGGGACTACTCGGAGGTGTCCCATAGATAGAAGAGGATGAAGGGATACTAGGATGTGGCCCAAGAATAGAAGGTAATGGGCTACCAGGAGGTGACCCACAAGTAGAAAATGGAGGACTACCCGGGGTGGCTTCAGATAGAAGAAGATGATGGGCTACTAGGGTGTGACCCAAGGTGATATTTTGATTGAGGAATGATGATAGATAAGAATGATTTGGAAATGAGAAGATAGGCCATGGATCAATGCTAGACCCTGACATCTCATCATGCTCAGAGGAAGGTGAAGATGGAATAAAAGAAGAATCAAGTTTCATGACCTTAGGATTTTCCTCTACATGCTTTGATAAAAGGAATCAAATTCTTCCTCCCCATACGTGAGTGTATCGAGTTCTAGAAATAATCCTTGTAGAGGGATATCTTCATGTAGTTTGATTGTTCCTTCATTCTGAGAGAAATCAATCAATAGAGGTTGTTGTTCTTGACCATATGAGGTTGACTAGAAGAAATGGGTCTATAAGCGGGGAAGATTGATTGACAAAAGAAGATGAAGATGTTTGATGATGTAGACAAGGGGAAGGCTTGACCTTATCACTCCCATGAAGATTTTTGATAGTGCTTTGAAAAGATATCTTAGCACATGGATTCTTTTTAATGGTTCGACGTGGTCGTAGACATTGATCTTTAGAAGATGGATGAGGAAATGATATGATATGGTTGAAAGGGCTCAAGGGCCAAAGAGGGATTGAAGTTGATCTGAATAATAGAAGATGACTCAAGAGAGGAAGTAGGCTTGGAGGCAGGCATCTCATGAATGGATGATTTGGATTTGGACCTAGGTCATTTTTTCTAGAAGATGACGTAATGTAGGAAGAAAAATAGGATCACATAGCCATCCATTAAGTTGTGACGTAGGAGTCAAATTGGATGATTGACTAGAGGGAATCCGAGTCATGGAACTCTTTGATGAAGGAAGGAAGGGTCATCAAGGTGACTGATTAAGGAGGTCTGCGAAGGAAGGAGGACCGTGACTCAAGAGCTGAATTATATGTTCAATCGATGGAACTTGGAGTCACACGAGTCTTCAAAGGAGGAAGACATCATTGAGGTGATTGGGAATGAAGGTCCTTCGAAGAAAGGGAGGACCGTGATTTAGATTTGATCTAGGGGTATCTAAATTAATAGTTGGGATCTAAATCTTTAGAAGAAGAGTGGGAATCTAAATAGTAGTTTGGATCTGAATCAAAAGAAGAGTGGGGGGAACCTAAATAATAATTTGGATCAAAGTGTCCAAACCATACCATTGACTATGAGATGAAGGTGGGGAACAAGGTACCCGAATGGGCCCTAGTGAAGAACCAAACAAGGCTTAGTCATAATGGGCATCTTTTGATTTGAATTCCTAAACCTAGGTTCCATTTTTTGTAAGTGTGAGGAACTGCATGATAATCAGTCATTGTTGGCATAGTTTAGGTAAAAATGCCTAGACCTAGATAGTGTGATGGAACTCCTTCAAAGGGAAGGAAGTGACATGTCGATTCAGGGAAGCATAATGACATCCAACTAGACATTTCGTAAGATATAGGGGATGCATGTGTGATTTTCCAAAGGGAACTAAGGAGAACATACATCGTGATAACGCAATTTTGATAATCCAACAAGATTGTCCTAGAATAAGTCTATGAGTTTGTTAACACACAAGGAACAATCATGCAAGTCCACTAGTAAACCAATCATTCACTCAAACTATTTTATGGAACACTATACCTTTAAGCTACGATTTCAATGATAGGTGCAAAATTAGATAGTGACAATACCCTATCAATACCTAGGTCGAGTTGAAATATCAACAAGATCTAAGCACCAAAGTTAAACGAAGAAATATCTCCATGGAGATATACTATGACTAGTTCAAATGCCAACAAAATATAAGTCTTTGATAATGGAAGTTGCGAATGTGGATAACGTAACAACACTATTTTGATACATTAACCAAGCAAGCAAGGTGTTAGTATCAAGATGATGTCATCACATGATATAAACAAAGTATCAACACTCTCAAAAGACTCAGATGATGTTGGAATCAAAACTAAGTACAAGTATAGCTAGAAGTTATTATCCATGCGAAGTAGTAACGATACAATAAAGAAACTTATACCAAGTTCTCAAAAATGAAAACAAGATGTAAGTACCATAATTGTATAGCTAAAATGTGAGCAAAAATAACAACTCAAGGGGAAATAGTGATGAAACGAAATCCTAGCTATGAAGACGATCTTGAAATCAAGATCAAAGGACTATCAAAGATGTGAACGTACTCACACACTTTAGATGTTTAACAACCTAGCCATGAAACATGGATGGGTGTAAATGAAAAAAAAAGTGGAAACATGTCTATGATAACACTCATGAGGTATGCCTCCTTCTTGTCCCAAATGGGCAACAAGAATGCAAGGGTATAGATCAAGAAATGGAAATAAACTAAGTGTTACTTGAGTAGAGTTTCACCTCGTCCTAAGGCAAGATTGAAACCAAGCTAAGTAATATGTCATGAACTTTGTGATGAGTGACACTTAGATCTAACTTTAGTGGGGTCTTTTCCTTGTTCGAAAAACAAGGTTTAGACTCCAAGTAAGTCATCACTTTGTGAAGGCTAGACAAGACACGATAATGGACTAGAAAAGTGGGCTCCAAGAAGATATGGCTTTCCTAAAACAATTCACTCAACTAGGTGTCACAAGTTGTCTAAATGTGAGATTGATTTACCCAAAGAGTCATACTAACTAGTTTGGGAGTATCTCGGCTTTACTTTACCCCCTTCTGATACAATGAGCAACTAGTGTACTTCGGTTGTATCGTCATTGGGGTCGCGATATGAACAACTTTGACTCTAACTTAGTAATGTAAAATCTAGTCAAGTGGGTAAGTTGGAGCACTTCCTGTTTCATCCACGAGGTTACTCAGCGATGGATTACTTTAGGGTTCCTAGAACCACCCCCATTATTATAGCTTAAGGCGTTATGCCAAAGGGGTTATGTTCTAGTTGAGCGGATAGGGATGTACCCTTTTCCAAAACCTGCAATATAGTGTGATGTGAAGTGGTGTGTTTTTATCTTGCTTAGCTTAATGTGGTTTTAAGTAGCACATTGTTTGACAACCTATATCACACGTGTATTAGTGGGTTTGTGTTTTGAACTCTCCGCTTCTTTGACAAATGAGTTTTGGTCTACATGCAAAGAGTTAGTAATTTTCTACAAAAGATCATGATATCAAAAGAGAGTTTACATGTTGCTTTTGATTCCTAAGATCACCAAAAGGCGTGAAGGAAGAGCATACACAACACGAAACTCAACTATAAAATAATAGAAAATACTTGAAGCTTTTGTGGAAAAAAACTTTCATTTTAACCAACTTTGAATTTAATCTATTATGAAGCGTAAAATAAGTGTTTTGAAAGTAATAAGAAGGTTTTGGAAGTGTTTTGGTTCCCAAGATCACCTAGAAGGTGCGAGGGAAGAGCATACACACTTGAAAACCTTAATCAACTAAAAAATGAAACACTTAACTAAGTTAATCAAAAATAAAACCAAAATAACCCTACAAACAATTGATTAGTCCCACAAATACCTTTCAAAGTGTTAGAATAACCAAGAAAATAATTTTGCAAATTTTAAGACATGTTAGAAAATGACTAGTTAGCTAATAAAGTAAACCATTAATTTTATTTAAGTCAAAATCCTAATTTTATGTTTCCATATTGCATAGTTCACTTCAATACCTTTCCAACGCGCAAAAAAAAAAATGGAGTCGTTCGAGTTTAGGAGCAAAAGTTATGGCCTTCGGAAGATAGATAATGAACATAGTTTGATGCATGCGTGCCCAGAATGACATGTGCGTGCCTGTTTCGATGGATATGCTCCCTATGTAAAAAATAGTAAATAAGTGATGTGACATATGAACCCGGAATGTAAAAAATAAGAACGTGCTGGATCGACCCGAGACATGCCTAGAATGACAGAGACACGCTTGTTTCGATGGATATGTGCCTAAAATGATCGAGACACGCCTATTTCAAAGAATGCATGCCCATAATGATGGAATTGCACCTTTGTTTGATGGATACACGCCAAAAATGATAGAGACACATTTGTTTCAACGTATACATGTTGATCTAGGACACATACTGCGTACACCCTGTATAACCTGCAAAATTCACGGAAATGAAAAAATTCAACAGTAAAATAGGTTAGTTATTAATCATTAAAACCTATTTTTAGCTTTAACCCATTAAACACTCATTAAGAAAAGGAAATTTAGCCTATCTAAAGTCAAAAATTTTAAAAACAAGCTATTTAACCCTAAAAAGCATGAAATTTGTTAGAAATGAACATGAAAAAGCTCAAAAGATCTCCATTAATGGAGTATGGACTAAGAGTCCCACTGGGTGTGCCAAAATGTGTTCATGTATAAGTTGAAAAGCTATGGAAATGAGGTTAGAAAACCTCAAAGCTTAACTAACTCATATATGGACCATAAGATAAGAGATAAACAAGGGAAACTAACATGCAAACATTATAACTTTGACAAAAACTAAAAATAACATGTATATTACTCTCTACTCTTTGAAAGCTATAAAACATGAACCTATTAAGATCCTAACAATCATATTTATGTGTTGTTTGCTCCCAAAAATAGTGAAGAGATCTCTCCAAGTTGGCTACATGGCCAAGATTTAGATCTTCTCTTACTAACTATATTTGGAGTGGATGGATACAAGATGGAGGAGCTCTTAACAATGGAGTATGGCAAAATCCAAATGTTTTATAGCTTAAAGCTATCACAAATGATTTCTAATTCCTTTCCAAAGTGTTATGATATTTTGTTATGTAAACAAGGTGTTAGGTTGAAAGGGTAGGCTTAGCCTTCTATTTATAGTTTTCCAAATGGAAGAGTTTGAACTTTGGGTGCATGTGGGACTAAAGGTAAGCCAAAAACCACTTTTAGATAAGATTAGAATAAACATGTTTTAGGCTTAGTTAAGCTAGGTTTAGGCTAGTTAACTAGGGTTTAGGCTAGTTAAGCATGATTAACAACTTTTAGAGAGTTGTGAGGGGTCTGCTTAATCCAGTGTGATGGGTTAATAGCCTAGGAAGCTAGCAGAAGCGGTTCATAGAGGAATATGAAGGTTTTGAATGTTTGAAAGAGGGATGTTTGGCTAAAAAAGGGGTAATTAGTCAAATAGGTTGATTATAGGAAGAATTACGACCAAGAAGGTGTCGTGAATGGGCATCCGAGAATTGAGCGAAGAAGCGTCAATTAACGAAGTGTCTTCAATTGGTTGAGTTGGAGGAAATGATAAGTGTAAGCATATTTTAGGTGTCTACAAGATTCAAAGTGAAGCTAAAAGTATAACTTTGTCTTACGAAAATATCCATTTCTCAAGTGCATAAGTGCAATGTTTAATAAGACTATAAGTGAAATGTAAGAAAACAAATGGTCGGTCATAAAAAGACTTAATAATTCAAACCACCGAATTACAATTATGAAAGTCTATTATTGAAATTCCTAGATTGTTTTTTAAAAAGCATGGATGTTCGAACATACAAAAACTTGACCATCCTAAGTATCACTCACACAAAATGCAAGTTTCAAAAGAAAATAACAAAATTAAAACTCATAATTGAATTGAAAAGCCATTGTAAAGAAATAAGAAATTGTAAAGGAATAAGAGAAAAAGAAGAAAATATTGTAAACTTTTTATATTATAATTATAATTTATGTTATAAGTGAAGTTTCGCGAAACAAGAAATCCAGGTTAATCCCTATGCCTTTGGAACCTAATCACTTGTCTTCGAAACCTTTGATATGAATTGTTATTCTAAGACAGAGAGGATGATGATGGCACAAATTGGAGTGGCGCACGTGGATATCGACAACAATGTTGACAAAGGGTTTGGTGGAATGCATTGTTCATGACTTGTGTTGGTAGCACAATCGTTCTGCTCTCAGGCAATGTGGAGGCCGCGCAAATGAGGAGATTATCGGCGTAGTTTATCATCCACGAAATCATTACCTTTTGCACTTAGACAACCAAGCTTCTAACAAGATAGAATTACATGATGCAAATAAATTACAATAAATGGTATGGCACCTGTTTTTCTTGAATTTGGTGAAGGTTGTAATAACATATGAAAATATAAACCAATCAAATGGAAGATAAATACTTTTTAACAATTATTTTGTTAAAAAATTTGCAAGTCTGTTAATGTGAAAAGTGAATATTTGTTTATGAAAAAATAACGAGGATTGGTTGAAAAATATAAACAATAATAACTCTTTAAGAAAATATGAAACCTATAGTATACATGCCTTCGACAAAGACTAATAACAAAATGAAAGAGTAAAGCATAAGTAGACATATAATAGAGTAAAATATTAAGTACATAAGAAGTTTTATATTGGAAGGGTTTGGAACTACAAATTCCCAGGATGGATTTGGAATCTTGGTACTTGCAAGAAGTTCATAATGGAAGGATAAGAATTCGAATAACATTGTTTCGGAGACGAGACAAGTTTTGGGAAGGGCGAACTGCCATGTCCCCTTTTAAAAAAGTTTATAAGATTAATAATTTACCTTAAGTGCAAAAGTAATGTTACTTAAAAGCACTTATGTTTTATTATTAAATTAAAAAGGGGACTTTCTATTTTAAGTAACTCAATGCTTAAATAGAAATTAAAAGTCACTTTATTAATTAAAGTGAAATTCCCCCATTTGGAGCACCCCACTTTGGAGATTGTGACAGGAAAAGTATAAAGGAGGATGAAGGGGTTCATTTGTGGGGATGGAATATACATCTATCATTTGATTTTTATGAGTTGAGAACTCTTGCTTATACTCTTAGCTACTGAGGATGGAAACTCTCCATTTCAACAAGGCTAGAGGAGGAAAACCCTCCTAAACTATAGATTTGAGGACAAAAACCCTCCAAATCTTTAGAGGCGACTCCATTACAAGGGTTACATTTGTGCTTCAATCAAGGATCTTCATTTCAAACCTGATTTATTAGCTAGGGAACACTTTAGGGTAGTTTTCAAATATTAGACAACTAGGGCATACCTTTAAGACAATTTTCCTAATTTTTATAACTAGGGAATCCAACAATCAATTGGGCCTTCATTTGGGTGGGTTGTTGGAGAATTTGAGCTCTTCTACGAGCTTAGGTGAACACCTTGAGGAGTTGAATGACCCCCTTTCGAAGTCATTATAATTAGAATTCTAGGTGTAGTGGGTGTCGGAGTTTATACCAAGCCGTGATCTACCCTAGGGCATCATTTGTAACCACTAGAGCCATTCATTCGCTATACTTTTACTCATATGGTTAGTTGTACTTGTTACTTATTTTTATTTGGAAAATTAAAATAAATTAAATTCCGTAATTGTTGTTTATTAGTTCATTGTACTTGGGTTAAGTGAAATATCCACTTCCAGGATATCTATCATGGTGTTTTCTTTTTTACAAAATGATATATTGTGGTTATGATTTAAAAATAATTTTCGAGTGTTTTTGTCATAAGACTTTCAAGGAAAAACCATAATTTTATAGATCTCTCCTATAAGGGATATTACAATTTTGCATCATACCATAAATTTTCTTGAATGTTATTTGTATTTTTTTCTCCTAGGTCTATATCTTTTGTGTGCACTTAGGGATTTGTGAGTTATAAATATCAACATATAAATATTTTCACGAACCTAACTATATGCGACATACTATTTTCTACATCATGTGTGTATTTTAAAGCATTGCTTTAGATATTATATGTTCTCAAAAGTCACAAGGATATGACCTAGAGAAGAGGCATCTTTTTCTATTGTGGGGGACTTGTTTTCCTCACTTGACGATTGTTTTTCATGTCAATCTTCACATAAATTAGATCATGATTAGATTTCATCTCTATAGGGTAGTTCTCAATTTTTATCTCTCATCAATCACAAGATAGTAGTTCCAGAAACAAATAATAGTCTTCTACACTTTGTCCATTGTACATTTTATGAATGATAATTATTGAAAATGAATGAGGAAATAATGTCATTATATTAACGAAATGAAATTATTTTAATTAAGTCCTCAAGACCAAATGGACCGTGGGACCGGATCACACTTGGGTGTCGTAACCCCTCAAAGATTCATGGGGTAGGTTGTCTCTTTAAGAAAAATTTCACTACTCACGGTAGTCATCTTGAGATGACTTAAACACATTAGTAAAAATCTAAATATTAATAATAACAAGAGTTGTTTAATGGCCAATACCTTCCTCTAAATTATAAATGTAGGATTACAATAAGTGAAGTTGCAATAAATGAGAATATGCTTCTTCTAGATTTATCATAAAACTTGTCAAAAAAAAAAACTAATTATTGGCCCAAATCTTTTGTTGTTTGCCTCAAGTTTTCACCCATGCATTTATTGACACAAGCATACCTTTTTTGACAACACTAAAAGCACAATATATTTGCTTCTTTTATCTTGACTTAAATAGTCATTAGGCATATTCACTATAGATGAATTTTGAAATGTTTGAAACACAAATTGCTACGATTGTTAGATGAGGTCTAGAAAATATGACTATATCTGGAATCAATGGAAAATAGGCAATCAACAATCCCTTCAATATTCAAATAAACTAAAAATAGCAAAATCTAGACAAGGTACTTGAACTTTTCAAGTAAATGACTCAATACACCCAAAGATAAGGAGTTTAATGGCCTTTATCAAGCAACTCACACAATTAATTAAAAATCAGATTTAAGCTTCTTTTCCCAATCAATGCAAACCACTGTTATGGAGCATCAAACAAAACACTAACACTGTTGCAATGAACCCTTGAAATCATTCTCAAAGTCCCTTATACAAACCCCAGCCGGACATGTTTATTTGGAGTGTACAAGATCATATTTAAACCTCTAATAGCAGTCGCTGAAATAGATATATAATCTGATTTCAATACTCTTTCAAGGATTGCTTTAAGGAGAGATTTTACATAACATGAATCGTATCACAATTTAAATGCAAGATTAGTGTAGATTGTTGCCAGCCTATGCAAGAATGAGATCACTGAGATGGGACTTGAAAAGCATCATACCATTAGATAGAATCGTTGCTCATAAACACTCAGAAATATGCACGAAGAATATCAGTCTGGGCCTTCTGAATTTATTGGAGCATATAAAGTAATGCAAAGACTCTTAATGCTCTACCAAACTTCAACAAGCTAGTCGTTGCCAAATAAGAGACTCAATCAGGCATTAAAATATTTAATACTCACTGCCAAACTTAGTCGATGTTAGGAAGGAAAGAACAACAATTTATTTCAAGCCCAAAATTAGTCCCTAACATATCCAATTAAGTCGTTGTAGCTTAGTAAATTGAAATCAGCCAATTCGTTGGGCAATTAGCACAACGAACAGACATTAGAATATTCAAATCACTATCAAAGGTAGTTGTTGATGTCCAGGAAGGGATAACAGATTTGCATGAATGAAAATCAAGCAATAATCATGTGAAGAAAATACCAATCTTACTCTACACCAGTCGCTGCAAAAACATCACACTAATATGCAAATACTTAGTCGATCCACCTTGAAACACCACAACCATGTACGAATTTAGCAAGCAGCATAACCAGCCAATCAACTTACACTGAAAATGTATTCAACTCAACGCATAGACATCCTCGGGCAAGTCGCCAAAGTTGGAATGAACCTCATACATCAAAGTTGGATGAAAATTATTAGCACTCTTAAACAGAACACAGAAATGCAACTGCAGTAATTGATCTATATCTTATTCTTATTTGCTTGTGCTCTGCTAAATCAGAGAATACAATCTTTATAGAATAACAATAAACAGAGTCTTATTCAAACTCAAACTCAAACTAACCTATCTCTACTCTTCATCCTACAGATGGAAAACATTTGCCAGCACATACACATATCATCTAGTGTGTTGTCAATTACAAAATAACTTCCCTAAATGCTAGCTACAAAATCCCTAAATATTAGGCTATGATTTCTGCATGTCTAACACTCCCACTTAGCCAAATATTTGTCAACCAACTTGTATCACATTGAATCCTTCTTTGCAAAACTCAAACTTATTTCTTGGTAATGCCTTTGTCAATGCATCCGCCACCATCATCTCAGTTGCACAGTACTCCATTTTGATAGTGTTGTTCTCAATTTGTTCACGGATGAAATGGTATTGTATCCCTATATGTTTAACTCTCCCATGATACTTTGAATTCTTCGTCATGGCTATGCAACTTTGGCTGTCACACTTTAATATTGTTGGTTGGGACTGAGTAACCTCGATGTCCTGCAACAATCTTCTCAACCAAATCAATTCTTTTGCAGCTTGACATGCTGTTATATATTCTACTTCTGCACTGGAGAGAGAAACAGATCATTGTTTCTTACTTGCCCACGAAACTGCACCTCCACCAAGGATAAAACAAAACCCTGAAGTTGATCTCTTACTATCAACGTCCCCTACCCAATCTGCATCACAATATCCAGTAAGTTGCAGAGATTTTTCTGAACTCCCACTGAATCTTATTCCATGTTTAGTTGTTCCTTGTAGATATCTAAAAATTCTTTTAACTGCTGCCCAATGTTGTGGTCTAGGATTGCTGGAATATTGGCTCACAATACTTACAGCATGTGCAATATCAGGTCTGCTAGAAACCATTGCATACATTAGGCTCCCAACAACATTCTGATATGGAACCATACTCATATAACTTTCTTCTTCTTGTGTTTTGGGACACATGTCCAGTGAAAGTTTGTTTCCTACTTCCATTGGAGTACTTACTGGCTTGCAATTTTCCATCCCAAATTTCTTGAGAATGTTCCTAATGTACCTTTCTTGACTAAGATGGATTTTCCTCTTCTCCCTATCTCTTAAAATTTGAATGCCCAAGCAATAATGAATCTCACCATGATCAGTCATCTCAAATTCTGCAGCTAATTGAGACTTGAACATGCCTAACATCTTAAAATCATTACTCATAATGATGGTGTCATCAACATATAAAGCTAAGATGACTAGAGACTCACCAATATGCTTTATGTAGACATTCGAATCAGCATTGCAACTTACATATCCTTCATTTTGGAGAAACCCATCAATACGCTCATACCATGCTCTTGAAGACTGTTTCAGTCCATACAATGTTTTCTGAAGCTTGCATACTAACTGCTCCTTTCCTTCTTGTATGTAGCCTTCTGGTTGTTCCATATAAACTTCTTCTTTTAAGAATCCATTTAAAAATGCAGTTTTTATATCTAGCTGATGTACATGAAGATCCAAGGTTGCTGCCACTGCTAATAGAACTCTGATGGATGTTATCTTGACTACAAGAGAAAAGTGTCATGATAATCCAAACCTGCAATTTGGGTGTAACCTTTTGCCACCAATCGAGCCTTGTAGTGGTCTATCGACCCATCAGACTTGTACTTTTGTTTGAATAACCACTTGCATCCAACCACTCTTCTTCCAGGTGGAAGAATTGTGAGTTCCCATGTCTAATTTTTTATGAGTGATTCATATTCAACGCATCCATTGCTTGCCTCCAATCTGCTGCATAAATACTTTGAAGTGCTTCTTGAACACTGAGTGGTTCATCAACTTCTACACTAAGTGCATATGATTCCGATGCCTTTTGAGTGGGTTTCGTAGTCTTGTTGATCTACGAAACTGTTGCTCTCCTTGTACATCTCCTATGGGTTGTGTGGCTGCAACTTGTAATGGTCTTGCTGGAGTAGAATTCTCATGCTCAGATTCTTCATCAGATCTCGAGATCATAAGGCCTTGTTTCTGAATCCTTAGCATTTTCCATCTCTGTTGATTTGTGCAAAACTAATTTTCGTCAAAATCACGCGTCTCTTCTGACTAGAATCTCATGTGTTATAGGATCATAAATTTGATATCCCTTCGAATTCAAATTGTATCCAACCATTATACACTTCTTGCTTTTGTCATCTAGCTTCTTTCTTTCTTCATCTGGTATATGTGCATATGCTATGCAACCAAAAATTCTTAAATCATTGACACTTGGCTTGCTTCCATGCCATGCCTCATAAGGCGTCTTCTTATGCAATGCAGACAGTAGTTGGCAACCTATTTTGTATATATGTTGCACTGGAGACTGCTTCAGCCCAAAAACATTAGATAATCCACTACTCTTAAGCATGCATCTAGCACTTTCAACAAGAGTCCTATTCCTTCTTTCAGCAACACCATTCTGTTGCGGTGAATAAGGAACAGTATACTCAAGTTTGATACCTTCTTTTGCACATACACTTTTGAAAGCATTTGAGGTATATTCACCCCCATTATCACATCTAAGTCGTTTCAAAGGTTTTCCTGACTGCTTCTCACCAAATGCTTTAAAAATCTTAAACATCTCTAATGCACATGATTTATTTTTGATAAAATAAACAAAGGTCATTCTAGAGGAATCGTCAATGAAGGTAATAAAATACCTTGCCCCGTTGTGTGACATTGTTTGCATTGCACCGCAGATATCTGAATGCACAAGTTCCATTTGCTCCTTAGCTCGTGTTGCTCCTTTCTTTGGGAAGGGGAATCTATGTTGCTTTCCTAAACAACAACCTTCACACACTCCCAACTCAACTGGTAGATGCAAATTAAAATCTTCCACAAGTTGCTCTGATTTTAACATTCGAAGCGAATGAGGATTTGCATGTCCGAATCTATGATGCCAAAGAACTAAATCAGATATTTCATTATTTGTTGTTAACACCACATCAGGTACTGCTACACATAACTTGTACAGATTGCCATCTCTGATTCCCGTAGCAACAATTACTCCTTCAACATCCTTTAGGACATATTCCTTGCTTTGTCAAACTATGCAATTATGCCAGCATCGGTAATTTTGCTCACTGATAAAAGACTTTTGACAAGAGCAGGTACATACCATACATTTTGGATTTTCTTGTATCCACCATCCGGCATTTGCAATGGAATATCTCCAATTCCGATCATCTCACATTTGCTATCATCTCCAAGATTGACAGTCTTACTTTTGGGTGCTTCTGTATATGCCATAAACCAACTTCTCTCAGGTGTCATATGTTGAGTTGCTCCCGAATCTAAATACCAGCAATTTGAAACATCAGAACTTGGGGTTGTGACAATGAAAACAAATTTTCTTGGTCATTGCTTACGGTCATGTTGGCTTCAGCAACCTTCCTTTTTTTACCTCTTCTACCCATCTTTAACCACTTACTGACATTGTTTCTTAAAATGCCCAAGAGCTCCACAATGAAAGCAATTTCCCTTATTTTTCTCCTCCTTTATGTGCTGTTGTGGCAAATCAAAGCAAAGACCCACTGGATGTTGATCAGATTTCTAGTTTGATCATACTAGCATCCAGTGTGATTGCACAACATTGAATCCTTTCCCCAAGTGTGGGACTTGCAAAATGAGAAAGGAATCTCCAGTTTAGAGGCTAGTTCCTCAATTCCTCTGGTCAGATTTATCACTTACAAGTTGCAGAGGTCTATATTCCTAACCCTACCCTAAATTCCAAAGGAGACAGAGATAGAGAATGCAAAAAAGCTAAAACTAATGCTAATAGGTGATGCACCAAAGGAGTGGTGAGCATTTTTTACTTCTGTAGATTGACACAGTCCATAAAAATGCAACAAAGAACCTCATGCACAAACTGATAATTGTAATGAAGGATCATAAATTAACCAAACAACACAAGCAGAGGATGAAAACTAATCACAGAGGCTGTATTGTTATTTTAATCATCAAAATCACTTGCATTACAACACACCGAGGAAAATAAAGTTGCAGCTCTTAGAAAAGGTCGATATTCCACCAAAATCACTTCCAAGGTGAGAAAGGGGACCTGCAATACACAAAAATGTTCCACCTTTGAAAATGAGCCAAATCTGGCTTTTACAGTGCAAGGGACGAGCCCAGGAGAGAGAAACGTGGGAAAACATGGGAGAGGTTCAATCATTGACCAAAATGCATTCAAAACAGCATGGGCATCCTTACAGACCCATTCCTTGACATTTTTAACCATGCTGGGAGAGAATGCGAGCCATTCTTCATTAAAAATGGTGGTTGAAACGTCATTTCTGCTCATCACCACGTGCCAGAGATGATTTTTGATTTTCTCTCTCCAAACTCCATCAAAATGCAAAATTGACCCCGGAATCTTGTAGAGAATTTCACCATCTTTCCATTGATATAAAGAACGCGAAAAACCGAGCTCTGGATCGAAAGATATGGCCATTTGAAGTTTTAGGGCAAAACAGGGCCAAATCGGGTTGGCGGGCAAAAATTTGAATTTTTGCACCTTTTTGGTCATTTGGAAAATTTTCCAAAATTTCCCCACGCTCCACCACTCTAGGTGCCACGTGGCGGCATCTCATTAGCCGCGGGCCTTTCAGGGGAAACTTTTCCCAAAAAACTCCGCCGAGCCATAACTTCAAAAATACATGGAGTTAGGAGGAAAACTTTACCTTTCTGGAAAGTTGAGAAAGAGCTCTATCCAATGGTGCCATTTTCAGAAGGTTTTGAGTGCCTAAAAAGCAAAATATTATGACTGAGGCACAAGAGAGGGGAGAATGGAAGGAGTTAGCCACAAAAAATGAGCAGGGGCACATTTTGGATAACAATTTTGCGACTCAAAGGGGTCATCTGCCTGCTGGATGAAATTACCAGTTGCCTGAAACAATCCATTGGGCATGGAGTCATTAAATTCTCTGTTTGGTACCCCAACTGACTAGAACGTTGCAAGGAGGAACATGGAATATCACCTGATGGAGCAAGGCCTGCAAACACATTCCCAGGAACAATGAAGCTGTGCCAAAGCACTTAGGGAAAGCAAAACTAACCTACAACAAAACAATGTGCACAAGCACTTGGAGGAATGAAAACCTAAGCTAATATTTACAAGGTGGAGAATTTCCCTTTAGTAGCAATGCTTTAGATGGATCCCATTGACTGGAATCTGCAGTTCTTCGCCATCCAATGAAGACAATTGGAAGGCATTGTTGTCCTTACACTTTGTGACCATGTATGGGCCACTCCAAATGGCATCAAATTTTGAATGCCTTCCCGGTTTTTCTGTTTGCATCCCATTTTAACACTAGATCTCCAACTTGGAAGGATCTATTCTTGGCCTTTCTATCAAAGGTCTTCTTTATCAAAGCTTGATCCTTCTCCATTGCTTGGGATGCCTGATTTCTGATTTCTTGGAGCTCCATCAATTCTGCATATCTAACCTCCATGGGCTCAAACTCCAACAACTCCAACTGTTTCATGAGTTCCAATGTTGGCAACTCAAGAGACATGGGTAAAATTGCCTCTCTCCCATAAACAAGCTTGAATGGAGAGTTACCTGTAGATCTCTTGGGAGTTATCCTATCAGCCCATAAAGCTGATTTCAATTTAGTATGCCAAGACCTCTGATTTTCATCAAGAGTCCTCCTAATGATCTTCAACAAGTTCTTGTTTGTAGACTCAACCTGGCCATTACCCTGGGGGTAATAGTTTGATGAAGTACTTAGGTAGATCTCGTTCTTGACAGCCCATTCAGTCACCTTGGACCCGATGAATGCCAATGCATTATCTGATATTATTGTAGCAGGTACACCAAATCTGGTTGTTATTCCCTCATAGAAGTCTAGGATGCTAGATTCATTTGCTTCCTTGAGTGCTACTGCTTCAGTCCACTTAGTGAAGTAATCTGTGGCTGTTAAAATCCACTTGTGCCCTTGGCTTGAATTGGGATTAATGACTCCAATGAAGTCTAAACCCCATTGCATGAATGGCTGGTCAACTGAAATTGGATGCAATGGAAGGGCAGCTAGCCTCTCTTTACCTGAAGAATGCACAATTCTTGCACCTCTTGATCCATGCATAACAATCATTGAAAATCTTGGGCCAATAATAGCCAGCCCTCATGATCTTTAGAGCTGTCACTCTTGGTGCAAAATGACCACCAGCTGGTCCACCATGGAACTCTTCCAACATCCTATGAATCTGATTTGTACCAATGCATCTCAGCAGTACTCCATTCACATCTCTTTTGAACAAGACACCATCAACAAGGGCATATGGGACAACCTGCAATCTGAAGTGTCTTCTTTGGGTCTTGTTCATCTCTGGAGGGCATAGGCCTGTGCTTAGGAAGTGCATTATAATTTGGGTCCAGCAAGGAGTGGGGACACCATTATTTTCCTCTTGAGTGCTTCCTTGCTCATGGCTGTCTTGCAACTTCAAAACAGTCTCTTTCTCATTGCATGCTTCCTTTTTCTTGCTCAAAATCAGCTGCTCACACAATCCTTTTCCTCTGACCAACTTGGTGACCTTGATCTCTATGTCATACTCCATGACACGAGTAATCCAACCTGCTCTCTTTTCATTCAAGTCTTTGTTGAGGAGGAAGTCTTTAACTCCCGCATGAGAAACCAACAATTGGACCTTATTGTTTGAAACTAGATGCTTGAATTTCTTCAAGCTCCTGATTCTTAAGAACATGCTTCTCAATGAAAGAATATCTCACCTCATAGTCCTCCAGGATTTGGCTGAAGAAAGCAATTGGCTTCTCATCATTGTCCTTGTTCTGCTGTACCAAAATTGTAGAGATAGTATCATCACCCCCAAATGCATAGAGGATGAAATCCTTGGAGAAATCCGGGTTGATGAGAGTTGGGGCTTGAGAGATGGCTTCTTTGGTTGCTTCAAAACTCTCCTTGCCTTCTGCTTTGTCCATTTGAAAGCCATGCTTTTCTTTAACATCTTGGTGATGGGCTTGACAAGGGCTACAAAATCAGGACAAACCTCAGAACAAAATTTATTCTCCCAAGAAACTCTGGAGGGCCTTCTTGTGGCTTGGCAATGGTAGTGCTCTTATGGCTTCAACTCTTTCTGGATCAATTGCTAATCCTTCTTTGGAGACAATGTGACCAAGGAGCTTTCCTTCATGATCTAAGAAAATACATTTTTTAGGATTCAAGGAGACTCCAAATCTTCTGCACCTTTGGAACACTTGTCTCAAATGAGAGAGGTGGTCTGCTGTATTTTTTGAAAAATAGTGATATCATCAAGATATATCAGCACTATGTTGTTAATCAAACCTTTGAATGCCATGTCCATTGCTCTTTGGAAGGTAGCTCCGGCGTTGGACAACCCAAATGGCATTTTCCTGTATGCATAAGTTCCCCATTTAGTTGTAAAGGCTGTCTTGAACTGATCTTCTTCCTTCACCATAATCTGATTATACCCTGAATAGCCATCAAGTAGTGAAAACCTCTCGGGGCCAGCAACAACTTGTAAAATCTGCTCCATGGAAGGAAGTGGATAATGATCCTTGAGAGATGCTCTATTCAAATCTCTGAAGTCAACACACAATCTGATTTCCCCACTCTTCTTTACAATTGGAACCAAGTTGGCAACCCAACTAGAATGCTTGATAGGGAATATGATTCTTGATTCTATCAACTTATTCAATTCTTTTCTCATGAGAGGCTCCATGTGGGGGTTGACTGGCCTTTGTTTCTGCCTGATGGGCTTAGTATTTGGATCCAATTCAATGGTGTGTTGAGCTAACTCGGGATTGAAACCTTTCAAATCTTCATAGCTCCAAGCAAACACATCAGGGAATTCTTGACAAAGTTGTATAAACTCATACCTTTCTTGCTCAGTTGTCATCTTGCCAACTTGGAGTGATTTTCCTTCTCCTACCGAGATGGACACTGAATCTTCTTCCTTCACTTGGATGTTTGCTTTCTCCTTCCTAAACTGATCATTAGGATTGAAAATGGACTCCAAAGTAATAAGCCCCTTTGGTAGTTTGTTGGTTCTCAGCTGCACCACCTGGTCACCATACTGCTGCTCCAACTTTTCCTGATTTTTGGCTGAGAACTCAGCCTCTTCTTGCAAGAAATGGATGATTTGCTGATCATTTTCAAATACTTGCCAACTTACATTGTTGTCTGGCACTGAAGGCCTCACAATCACATGGATGTTTGGCTGTACCTTGTCCTTTTGAATGCTCTCCACAACGTCAAAGGCTGCCCCAACTGCTGCAAGCCTGTCAGCAGCTTGGTTCTCTTTTCTAGGAATGGATTTTATGCTAAAGCCCTCAAAATCTTCAATGAGGTCCCACACCCTATTCTTGTAGCACTTGAGCAGATTATTCTTGACAGCATGCTGCCCCTTAACTTGGTTGACAATCAACTCACTGTCACCAAAGACTTGCAAGTTCTTTATCCCTCTCTTGATTGCCCAATGCAGTCCTTGCACCAAGGCTTCATATTCAGCAGTGTTGTTAGAGCATGCAAACTGAAATCTAAAAGCTGAATAATACTTAACTCCTTGAGGTGAAACCAACATGGCTCCCCCTCCTGCACCTTGTCTACTCCTTGATCCATCAAAAAACAACTGCCATACCTCATTGTCATCCTTGTGGTTTGGCTTGGTGATGCTAGGAATAGGCTGATTTTCTTCATGCATGCAATAGACTCCTAACTCAGATTCTTCTATTTCTTGATAAGGATCAAAAGCATGCACCTTGCTTTGCCCATTCATCAAGAGTCAAATCTAGGATGCTTCCTACCTTGGTGTCAGCTTCATCAGTGCTTGGATAATCTTCTTGATCAAATGTTGAACAATTGGTATTGATCTGACTTGGAGTGTAAGGCTCAATGTGAAAGTTTGCAATAGGTTCAGACCTGATTGTGGCTTTGGTTCCATATCTTGTTTTGAACAGCATGTGTGACCAATCAGCAGACAAGTAACCTCCAATCTTAGCTGTGAAATCCCTTGACAAACATAGGGCAAAGAGTGGTGGAAGGTCTATTACTGAGACATCTTGCAAAACAACCACGTTGGGACAGGCATGCAAAGTAAGACTCAAGTTTTTAATCACCCCAACTGTTATTACTGTTGTCCCATCCAATTGTACCACCCCTTTGGATATGGTTTCATATTGAATTCCCAACTGATCAGCTATTTGCTTGGGCATTACTGAACTACTTGCCTCGGAATCAATCATGCAATTGTGTACTAATTGGTTCCCAATGATCAATGAAACATAGAATGGAGGGGCTTCAACATCTTACCTTGTTGTCCTCCATGATTCCCCTCAGGCTGGGCAACATTTGTGAGCACCTTCTCTTGCATTTGGACTTGCTGATTTGAAGTTGATCAGTCCTTCATGGCAGCTTGTAGCAAATCTCTTTGGCCTAGGATAGATAGTGATTCCCACATTGATATGTTTACATTTGTCTTCTTCATCTGATCAATGATATTGAATGGAGATGAAGTATCCTTTGTTGTCCCTTGGCCTGCACATTCATCCCTTATATATGGGCAGCAACAACTGGCATTTGAGTTGGCCTAGGAACTGTTTTAGGCAGTCCTTGTGTGCTTGGGATTGCATTTTGCTTGCCAATAGTTTGTGGAGTGACAGAAGGTCGTGAATTACTTGGGGCCAATGGTTGTTCTTCACCCAAATTTCTCCTCTTTGACCTTGTGTTGGCTGCAACACTTTGGGAAATATGCTGTTCATGCCACAAAAATCTTCTGCTGCTAGTTTACAAGTGTGGTATCATTTGGAGCTAATTGCTGCTTGGAATGTTTCTTGTTGCTGGTCATTTGTTTGACTACCTTCACCCTCCACACTAGTTGTTGTCACCATTAATGCTTGATTCAAGGCACCGTTGAAGCACATGGACTGGTTATGAGGTTCATTACATGGGAAACACCAATCATACTCTTGAGCCATATTGTTTTGTACTGGCACTAATGCTTTAGAGGCAGATGTAGCATTGGGATTATAGGGCTGAAATGGTCATTGGCGGGGGCCTTGCTTGATTTAGGTTTGGTGGATTGGGTGGTCTTTGGGGTTGATATGGCTGCCTGTTAGGCTGAGCTTGAGGCTGGAAGGAAGGTCTAAAACCTTGAGCTTGCTTGCCTTTTGAGTGTAACCAGCTCATTACCTAGATTTTGCAATTGCTTCATGACTTCTTGAAGTTCATTTGAGGCACTAGAAGATGAAGTGGAAGCTTCACTTGAATTCTGATTTCTAGGAGTGGGAATAGAAGCTAAATTAGGCACTTGGCTAGTACTTGGGCTCTCTAAACTTGGAAATAATGGCATTGGAGGCCTAGGAGCTAGCTTGCCAGCTTGAATCAAACAATTTTCAGCTCTAATGGCAATGCTATAAGCAATGGGGATAGTTGTGCCTCCCATGGACTGAATTAACATAGAAATATCAAAATTTAAAGCTTTAAGGTAATAAAGAAAAGCACCTTCTGCTGTTGGCCTGACTGCCACTGGAATTCTCTCCCAAGTCCTTTGAAATCTAAAATTAAAATCAGTCAGCTACTCATTGGGAGCTCTTTTGATAGTTGTCAGCTGCTCCAAAAGGGACAAGTTGTCTCCCTTTTCCCCAAACTACTCATGGAGGGCTATACATAGCTGATTCCAATTTTGAATAGAACCTGAGGCAAGACTCCTGAACCATTGCAAAGCTTTCCCTTTGAATGAAGATGCCAGCAGTTTGACAGCAACTTGCATCTCATTGATCTCATGGATTGCACAAATGTTAGCAATATCCTTAACATGATCACCGAGGAGTGGTCGATTTTCTCCAGTGAAGTATGGAATGTTCTTCAATGCTTAATCGGGATTGGATTTTGTGCATTGAGAGCAAGTGGGCTGGTGCTACTGATGAAATTGACATAGGGGTTGTTTTGTGCCATTCTAATTGGCCTTAGAACCCTTATTGATTGAATGAAAGGCCTACTAGGTGGAGGAGTTGAGAGAGTTCTAGAGATGGAAGGAGTTAGCCACAAAAAATGAGCAAGGGCACATTTTGGATAGCAATTTTGGCGACTTGGAAAGAGGTCATCTATTTTGGATGAAATTAACCTCTTCTTCTCTGAAACAATCCATTGGGCATAGAGTCATTAAATTCTCTGTTTGGTACCCTAACTAACTAGAACGTTGCGAAGGAGGAACATGGAATATCACTGATGGAGCAAGGCATGTGCACATTCCCGAGGCAATGCTCTTGTTAAAGCACTTAGGGAAAGCAAAACTAACCTACAACAAAACAATGTGCACAAGTACTTGGAGGAATGAAAACCTAAGCTAATATTTACAAGGTGGAGAATTTCCCTTTAGTAGCATGCTTTAGATGGATCCCATTGACTAGAATCATGGTTCTTCGCCATCCAATGAAGACAATTGGAAGGCATTGCTTGTCCTTACACTTTGTGAC
Organism: Taxus wallichiana var. yunnanensis; assembly: GCA_018340775.1. Taxonomy (NCBI): domain Eukaryota; kingdom Viridiplantae; phylum Streptophyta; class Pinopsida; order Cupressales; family Taxaceae; genus Taxus; species Taxus wallichiana. The sequence continues at coordinate 7,392,350 of JADAXU010000142.1, read as the reverse complement.
CATGTATGGGCCACTCCAAATGGCATCAAATTTTGAATGCCTTCCTGGTTTTGCTGTTTTTTCATCCCATTTTAACACTAGATCTCCAACTTGGAAGGATCTATTCTTGGCCTTTCTATCAAAGGTCTTCTTTATCAAAGCATGATCCTTCTCCATTGCTTAGGATGCTTGATTTCTGATTTCTTGGAGCTCCATCAGTGCATATCTAACCTCCATGGGCTCAAACTCTAACAACTCCAAGCTGTTCATGAGTTCCAATGTTGGCAACTCAAGAGACATGGGTAAAATTGCCTCTCTCCCATAAACAAGCTTGAATGGAGAGTTACCTATGGATCTCTTGGGAGTTATCCTATCAGCCCATAAAGCTGATTTCAATTTAGTATGCCAAGACCTCGATTTTCATCAAGAGTCCTCCTAATGATCTTCAACAAGTTCTTGTTTGTAGACTCAACTGGCCATTACCACGGGGTAATATTTTGATGAAGTACTTAGGTAGATCTCGTTCTTGACAGCCCATTCGATCACCTTGGACCCGATGAATGCCAATGCATTATCGAAGATATTATTGTAGCGGTACACCAAATCTGGTTGATATTCCCTCATAGAAGTCTAGGATGCTAGATTCATTTGCTTCCTTGAGTGCTTTTTTGCTTGATCCACTTAGTGAAGTAATGCGTGGTTGTTAAAATCCACTTGTGCCCTTCCCAATTGGGATTAATGACTCGATGAAGTCTAAACCCCATTGCATGAATGGCTGGTCAACTGAAATTGGATGCAATGGAAGGGCAGCTAGCCTCTCTTTACCTGTGAAGAATGCACAATTCTTGCACCTCTTGATCCATGCATAACAATCATTGAAAATCTTGGGCCAATAATAGCCAGCCCTCATGATCTTTAGAAACTCACTCTTGGTGCAAAATGACCACCAGCTGGTCCACCATGGAACTCTTCCAACATCCTATGAATCTGATTTGTACCAATGCATCTCAGCAGTACTCCATTCACATCTCTTTTGAACAAGACACCATCAACAAGGGCATATGGGACAACCTGCAATCTGAAGTGTCTTCTTTGGGTCTTGTTCATCTCTGGAGGGCATAGGCCTGTGCTTAGGAAGTGCATTATAATTTGGGTCCAGCAAGGAGTGGGGACACCATTATTTTCCTCTTGAGTGCTTCCTTGCTCATGGTTGTCTTGCAACTTCAAAACAATCTCTTTCTCATTGCATGCTTCCTTTTGCTTGCTCAAAATCAGCTACTCACACAATCCTTTTCCTCTGACCAACTTGGTGACCTTGATCTCTATGTCATACTCCATGACACGAGTAATCCAACTTGCTCTCTTTTCATTCAAGTCTTTGTTGAGGAGGAAGTCTTTAACTCCCGCATGAGAAACCAACAATTGGACCTTATTGTTTGAAACTAGATGCTTGAATTTCTTCAAGCTCCTGATTACTGCAAGAACATGCTTCTCAATGAAAGAATATCTCACCTCATAGTCCTCCAGGCTTTGGCTGAAGAAAGCAATTGGCTTCTCATCATTGTCCTTGTTATGTTGTACCAAAATTGTAGAGATAGTATCATCACCCCCAAATGCATAGAGGATGAAATCCTTGGAGAAATCCGGGTTGATGAGAGTTGGGGCTTGAGAGATGGCTTCTTTGGTTGCTTCAAAACTCTCCTTGCCTTCTGTTGTCCATTTGAAAGCCATGCTTTTCTTTAACATCTTGGTGATGGGCTTGAAAAGGGCTACAAAATCTGGGACAAACCTCCGAACAAAATTTATTCTCCCCAAGAAACTCTGGAGGGCCTTCTTGTGGCTTGGCAATGGTAGTGCTCTTATGGCTTCAACTCTTTCTGGATCAATTGCTAATCCTTCTTTGGAGACAATGTGACCAAGGAGCTTTCCTTCATGAGCTAAGAAAATACATTTTTTAGGATTCAAGGAGACTCCAAATCTTCTACACCTTTGGAACACTTGTCTCAAATGAGAGGTGGTGGTTTGTATTTTTGAAAAAAGTGATATCATCATCAGATATATCAGCACTATGTTGTTAATCAAACCTTTGAATGCCATGTCCATTGCTCTTTGGAAGGTAGCTCTGGCGTTGGACAACCCAAATGGCATTTTCCTGTATGCATAAGTTCCCCATTTAGTTGTAAAGGCTGTCTTGAACTGATCTTCTTCCTTCACCATAATCTGATTATACCCTGAATAGCCATCAAGTAGTGAAAACCTCTCGGAGCCAGCAACAACTTGTAAAATCTGCTCCATGGAAGGAAGTGGATAATGATCCTTGAGAGATGCTCTATTCAAATCTCGAAGTCAACACACAATCTGATTTCCCCACTCTTCTTTACTCGATTTGGAACCAAGTTGGCAACCCAACTAGAATGCTTGATAGGGAATATGATTCTTGATTCTATCAACTTATTCAATTCTTTTCTCATGAGAGGCTCCATGTGGGGGTTGACTGGCCTTTGTTTCTACTTGATGGGCTTAGTATTTGGATCCAATTCAATGGTGTGTTGAGCTAACTCGGGATTGAAACCTTTCAAATCTTCATAGCTCCAAGCAAACACATCAGGGAATTCTTGACAAAGTTGTATAAACTCATACCTTTCTTGCTCAGTTGTCATCTTGCCAACTTGGAGTGATTTGCCTTCTCCTACCGAGATGGACACTGAATCTTCTTCCTTCACTTGGATGTTTGCTTTCTCCTTCCTAAACTGATCATTAGGATTGAAAATGGACTCCAAAGTAATAAGCCCCTTTGGTAGTTTGTTGGTTCTCAGCTGCACCACCTGGTCACCATCTTTGCTTGCTCCAACTTTTCTGATTTTTGGCTGAGAACTCAGCCTCTTCTTGTAAGAAATGGATGATTTGCTGATCATTTTCAAATACTTGCCAACTTACATTGTTGTCCGGCACTGAAGGCCTCACAATCACATGGATGTTTGGCTGTACCTTGTCCTTTTGAATGCTCTCCACAACGTCAAAGGCTGCCCCAACTGCTGTAAGCCTGTCAATAACTTGGTTCTCTTTTCTAGGAATGGATTTTATGCTAAAGCCCTCAAAATATTCAATGAGGTCCCACACCCTATTCTTGTAGCACTTGAGTAGATTATTCTTGACAGCATGCTGCCCCTTAACTTGGTTGACAATCAACTCACTGTCACCAAAGACTTGCAAGTTCTTTATCCCTCTCTTGATTGCCCAATGCAGTCCTTGCACCAAGGCTTCATATTCAACAGTGTTGTTAGAGCATGCAAACTGAAATCTAAAAGCTGAATAATACTTAACTCCTTGAGGTGAAACCAGCATGGCTCCCCCTCCTGCACCTTGTCTACTCCTTGATCCATCAAAAAACAACTGCCATACCTCATTGTCATCCTTGTGGTCTGGCTTGGTGATGCTAGGAATAGGCTGATTTTCTTCATGCATGCAATAGACTCCTAACTCAGATTCTTCTATTTCTTGATAAGGATCAAAAGCATGCACCTTGCTTGCCCATTCATCAAGAGTCAAATCTGGGATGCTTCCTACCTTGGTGTCAGCTTCATCAGTGCTTGGATAATCTTCTTGATCAAATGTTGAACAATTGGTATTGATCTGACTTGGAGTGTAAGGCTCAATGTGAAAGTTTGCAATAGGTTCAGACCTGATTGTGGCTTTGGTTCCATATCTTGTTCTGAACAGCATGTGTGACCAATCAGCAGACAAGTAACCTCCAATCTTAGCTGTGAAATCCCTTGACAAACATAGGGCAAAGAGTGGTGGAAGGTCTATTACTGAGACATCTTGCAAAACAACCACGTTGGGACAGGCATGCAAAGTAAGACTCAAGTTTTTAATCACTCCAACTATTGTTACTGCTGTCCCATCCAATTGTACCACCCCTTTGGATATGGTTTCATATTGAATTCCCAACTGATCAGCTATTTGCTTGGGCATTACTGAACTACTTGCCTCGGAATCAATCATGCAATTGTGTACTAATTGGTTCCCAATGATCAATGAAACATAGAATGGAGGGGGCTTCAACATCTTACCTTGTTGTCCTCCATGATTCCCCTCAGGCTGGGCAACATTTGTGAGCACCTTCTCTTGCATTTGGACTTGCTGATTTGAAGTTGACCAGTCCTTCATGGCAACTTGTAGCAAATCTCTTTGGCTTGGGATAGATAGTGATTCCCACATTGATATGTTTACATTTGTCTTCTTCATCTGATCAATGATATTGAATGGGGATGAAGTATCCTTTTGTTGTCCCTTGGCCTGCACATTCATCCCTTGTATATGGGCAGCAACAACTGGCATTTGAGTTGGCCTAGGAACTGTTTTAGGCAGTCCTTGTGTGCTTGGGATTGCATTTTGCTTGCCAATAGTTTGTGGAGTGACAGAAGGTCGTGAATTACTTGGGGCCAATGGCTGTTCTTCACCCAAATTTCTCCTCTTTGACCTTGTGTTGGCTGCAACACTTTGGGAAACTGTCAGGTTCATGCCACAAAAATCTTCTACCTGCCAGTTTACAAGTGTGGTATCATTTGGAGCTAATTCTTTCTTGGAATGTTTCTTGTTCTTTGGTCATTTCTTTGACTACCTTCACCCTCCACACTAGTTGTTGTCACCATTAATGCTTGATTCAAGGCACCGTTGAAGCACATGGACTGGTTATGAGGTTCATTGCATGGGAAACACCAATCATACTCTTGAGCCATATTGTTTTGTACTGGCACTAATGCTTTAGAGGCAGATGTAGCATTGGGATTATAGGGCTGAAATGGTCTGTTGGCAGGAGGCCTTGCTTGATTTAGGTTTGCAGCTGGATTGGGTGGTCTTTGGGGTTGATATGGCTGCCTGTTAGGCTGAGCTTGAGGCTGGAAGGAAGGTCTAAAACCTTGAGCTTGCTGCCTTTTGAGTGTAACCAGCTCATTACCTAGATTTTGCAATTGCTTCATGACTTCTTGAAGTTCATTTGAGGCACTAGAAGATGAAGTGGAAGCTTCACTTGAATTCTGATTTCTAGGAGTGGGAATAGAAGCTAAATTAGGCACTTGGCTAGTACTTGGGCTCTCTAAACTTGGAAATAATGGCATTGGAGGCCTAGGAGCTAGCTTGCCAGCTTGAATCAAACAATTTTCAGCTCTAATGGCAATGTTATAAGCAATGGGGATAGTTGTGCCTCCCATGGACTGAATTAACATAGAAATATCAGAATTTAAAGCTTTAAGGTAATAAAGAAAAGCACCTTCTGTTGTTGGCCTGACTGCCACTGGAATTCTCTCCCAAGTCCTTTGAAATCTGAAATTAAAATCAGTCAATTTGCTCATTGGGAGCTCTTTTGATAGTTGTCAGTTGCTCCAAAGGGACAAGTTGTCTCCCTTTTCCCCAAACTGCTCATGGAGGGCTATACATAGCTGATTCCAATTTTGAATAGAACCTGAGGCAAGACTCCTGAACCATTGCAAAGCTTTCCCTTTGAATGAAGATGCCAGTAGTTTGGCAAAGAATGACTTGCATCTCATTGATCTCATGGATTGCACAAATAATAGCAATATCCTTAACATGATCACCGGGAGTGGTCGATTTTCTCCAGTGAAGTATGGAATGTTCTTTAATGTTGCAACTGGGATTGGATTTTGTGCATTGAGAGCAAGTGGGCTGCTGCCAGTGAAATTGACATAGGGGTTGTTTTGTGCCATTCTGATTGGCCTTAGAACCCTTGTTGATTGAATGAAAGGCCTACCAGGTGGAGGAGTTGAGAGAGTTCTATTTGGTGGAGATGGAGACCTTTGGATTCTCCTCCCACTTTGCCTTATTCTTGGAGATAATTGCAGATATTCAAACAACACCTCTTCTTCTCCAGCTCTTGACCTTGTAGTGATTCTTCTCATGAGTTTTCAGGTCTGCACTGCTAAAACCAGCTGATTCTTCTTCCTTGGAGTCGCCAGATGTGCAATTTATAGCTCTTTTAAAGCAAGAAACTTGCAACAAATGCACATCAATTTTGTTGCAATGAAGATGAAGACTTCTAAGGTCCCAGGGTGCCAAAACTATTGTGGCAAATCAGCAGCACCCCCTGGATGTTGATCAGATTTCTAGTTTGATCATACTAGCATCCAGTGTGATTGCACAACATTGAATCCTTTCCCCAAGTGTGGGACTTGCAAAATGAGAAAGGAATCTCCAGTTTAGAGGCTAGTTCCTCAATTCCTCTGGTCAGATTTATCACTTACAAGTTGCAGAGGTCTATATTCCTAACCCTACCCTAAATTCCAAAGGAGATAGAGATAGAGAATGCAAAAAAGCTAAAACTAATGCTAATAGGTGATGCACCAAAGGAGTGGTGAGCATTTTTTACTTCTGCAGATTGACACAGTCCATAAAAATGCAACAAAGAACCTCATGCACAAACTGATAATTGTAATGAAGGATCATAAATTAACCAAACAACACAGGCAGAGGATGAAAACTAATCACAGAGGTTGTATTGTTATTTTAATCATCAAAATCACTTGCATTACAACACCTGAGAGGCAAAATAAAGTTGCAGCTCTTAGAAAAGGTCTGATATTCCACCAAAATCACTTCCAAGGTGAGAAAGGGGACCTGCAATACACAAAGAATGTTCCACCTTTGAAAATGAGCCAAATCTGGCTTTTACAGTGCAAGGGACGAGCCCAGGAGAGAGAAATGCGGGAAAACGTGGGAGAGGTTCAATCATTGACCAAAATGCATTCAAAATAGCATGGGCATCCTTACAGACCCATTCCCTGACATTTTTAACCATGCTGGGAGAGAATGCAAGCCATTCTTCATTAAAAACGGTGGTTGAAACGTCATTTCTGCTCATCACCACGTGCCAGAGACGTTTTTGATTTTCTCTCTCCAAACTCCATCAAAATGCAAAATTGACCCTGAATCTTGTAGAGAATTTCACCAGCTTTCCATTGATATAAAGAACACGAAAAACCGAGCTCTGGATCGAAAGATATGGCCATTTGAAGTTTTAGGGCAAAACAGGGCCAAATCGGGTTGGCGGGCAAAAATTTGAATTTTTGCACCTTTTTGGTCATTTGGAAAATTTTCCAAAATTTCCCCACACTCCGCCACTCTAGGTGCCACGTGGCGGCATCTCATTAGCCGCGGGCCTTTCAGGGGAAAATTTTCCCAAAAAACTCCGCCGAGCCATAACTTAAAAAATACATGGAGTTAGGAGGAAAACTTTACCTTTCTGGAAAGCTGAGAAAGAGCTCTATCCAATGGTGCCATTTTCAAAAGGTTTTGAGTGCCTAAAAAGCAAAATATTATGACTGAGGCACAAGAGAGGGGAGAATGGAAGGAGTTAGCCACAAAAAATGAGCAGGGGCACATTTTGGATAATAGTGTCTTTACCATTCTTTGAGACAATATACTGGGAGGATGTGATTTGTTGTCACTCTTCCTTTTCGCTTTGCCCTTATATCCTGCTGAAAATAGTGTTGTAGGATTCTCATCATTCGGCCCCCATCCTTCCTTCTGATTTCTTCTTGAAGTAGGTTCTTATTACTTTTGTCAAATCTAAGTTAGTTGGGTGCTTAGTGCTACTACCAAATCGAAAATAGCATTCTGCAAACCCCAAGTGACATAACAACATCTTCTTCTGCAATCACTGATCCACATGCTGCCAATTGATTTTTGAGAGACTTAAACTGATTTGTAAAATCTAATATCTTTTGTGTTTCCTACATCTTTAACTGAAAAAATCTTCTTCTAAGATATAATCTTGTGCTAACATCATTTGATTCATATAACTTGATTAATTGATCCCAAGCTTCCTTTGTTGATTTTGCCTCACTTACATGTAAAAGCACATTATCACTCAAACTTAAAAGTATATAGGAACGAGCCCTACCTTCCTTTGATTCCCACTTACTGATCAGATCTGCATCCTGGGTGGGTTTAATCTCAGTCCCTTCAACTATATTGAGTAGATCCTTGTTCAACAGCAACATCTTCATTCTGAGCTTCCAGAGATTAAATCCAATGCCATCAAATCGTTCTACCATCCTGTGAGGATCTCCTGCAACAAATGTGGCCATATCTTTGTCTTTAAACTTCTGATACTTCTCTGCAGCAACACTTCACCAACACTACTCTGATACCATGAAAATTATTAGCACTCTTAAACAGAACACAGAAATGCAACTGCAGATTTGATCTATTTCTTATTCTTATTTGCTTGTGCTCTGCTAAATCAGAGAATACAATCTTTATAGAATAACAATAAACAGAGTCTTATTCAAACTCAAACTCAAACTAACCTATCTCTACTCTTCATCCTACAGATGGACAACATTTGCCAGCACATACACATATCATCTAGTGTGTTGTCAATTACAAAATAACTTCCCTAAATGCTAGCTACAGAATCCTAAATGCTAGCTACATAATCCCTAAATATTAGGCTATGATTTTTGCATGTCTAACAAGTAGCATAACCAACCAATCAACTTACACGAAAATGTATTCAACTCGGTGCATAGACATCCTCGGGAAAGTTGCCAAAGTTGGAATGAACCTCATACATCAAATCGATTTGCAAAGCACATAAGAATACTTCAATTAATACCCAGAAGAAACCAGCTACAAGATCTTTTCAAATGGATGAGAGAACAAAACATCAATGGGCATGCATCCCAACTCCAAGCATGGAGTATCAAATTAATTTCATCATAGCATAAGTCTCATAATGATCCCAAGCTCTCCTTTTATAAACAAGGAACACAAAATTCGAAGTTCCTAGAAGACGTAAATCATTAAATAAAAATAGTTTATGCTCGGATGTTTTTAACATTAAAAGCCACCCAAATGTTATTTAATTAATTCCCCTTTTAATTTTACATTTTGGGAATTAAATTAAATAAATTACATAATTAAATAATTATTGTTTTATAATTTCAAATGATAAAAATCACTCTCAGACAATACTATTTAATTATTTAATATAATTTTCCCCTTACACATCCCAAAAGCCCACGGGAAAGATAGGCTAAGGGTCTTGAAATGGGGACATTACACACTATTAACACATTTATTCGGCCTCTTTTCTAGAGCCTAGCCACTTGGCGGGCTTTAAATATGACTTCGCTCGACTCTAGTCCAGTTATTTCAACTGCAATGATGGAGAGCGACGATTCTGTGAAAAATGGCTCCGGAAACGCCCTCACAAGTTCGTGCCGAAAGTATTCCACGAGGTAATGATACTTCCCCTGATATTGTTTTACCACTTTCAAAATTTGATTCCACATGTAAATGGCTAGAACAATTCTACTTAATAGGGTATTTTGTTGGAAGGACTCCCTCTGAAAGTATGCTTAAATCATGGGTCCAAACTGCTTGGATGGTGCATGGTATTAAACTGGAATCTATCCAGAACCTAACCCATGGTTTTTTTGCCTTCATTTTGTTGATCCTAGTCATGCTTCCCTTATCTTACATAAGCAGCAAACCTGGTATGTAAGAAGCTCCCTTCTGGTTTTGTCTCCCTGGACCAGGGACTTTGTAGTCTCTGACCAGATACGGCTCTTAAGGTCCCCATTTGGGTTGAGTTCCCAGGGCTTCCTATGCCTTGCTGGCATTTTTTAGAGCGTATTGCTGCCACCCTCGGTCATGTTATCTACACAGAGCCTAACAAGTTTTTTTGCAGCTCATCCATAAAAGAGGGTTTGCATAGAACTGGATCTTTTGAAGGACCTGAAAGAGTCCATTGCCATCCAGGTTGGTGATGTGTATTTCGCTCAGAAGGTGGTATACATCAATCTTCCGAATACTTGTTTCCGATGTCAATCTTCTGAGCATAAAATTTGGGATTGTCCCTTGTTGGCTGCTCGTCCGAGCCGCTTCAAAGCCACTTGGCGATCCTCACCCTCAACCTGAAGAGGAGGGCTGACACACAGTGGGTGGCCGAAGAGCCAACAAGAACAAAGCCACTCCTGTCGGGCCTTTGCAACCTGGTTCAGCTATTCAAGCCAGAAAGACACTTCCAAATGCCTCCAGCTCAGCTGCAAAGCAACCTTCGGATACCAAGTTGCCTCTGGTTCATACGAAGGTTATGGCTAGCAGTATGGTTGGTTCTTCAAGCAAATTGGCTCCTTTGGCCTCAAACACTCAACCTGCTCTTTTGCAGAATGAGAGTGGTCTTCAACCGTTACTAGTTTCTAACAAAGTGGTTTCACCATGAAAGCAGGTGGTTCGGAGTTCTCGCAGCCCTCCTCGCGAGCGCGAGGAGGGGGATTATAGCCCTAACAGCTCGGCGGGCTACTCAACTGTCTGATTTCTTTACAGTTAACCAACAATGAGTTTTTACAGAATAGTTTTGGGGCCCTTGATGGTTTGAGTGAGCTAGACTCAAAAATGCATCTGGACAATGTTTCCTCATGAATTGCTACTCATGGAATGTTCGGGTCTCACAGACTCCACTCGCAAATACATAGTGTGAGATTTTAGGAAAAGCTTCCCGGATATGGATATTTTGTGTTTATAGGAAATCAAAGTTACAGGTTTTTGCTTGATTATCTCGCCAAGACTATTTGGCCGATGACAGTTTAGCTATCCCTAACAACCATGCAGCTGGCAGAGGTGGAATGATCACATTTATTTCTCAAAGTGGCAGCCACATTATGTCAATCATGGATGTGACCCTAACAACCGTATTCTCTGGGTGCTTATTCAATATTGAAAATCTCTCCTTTGGGATTATTAATGTTTATGCACCCAATGACACGTCAGAAAGGACGTCACTTTGGCGGTGGGTGGTTGACGACCTTCCAAGTGCACACTGGTTAATCAATGGGGATTTTAATATGGTTGAACATCCCAAAGACAAAATGGGCCTTCTACCCATGAGATGGCCAGCTGGTGAAAGGGAAGCTTGGTTTTACATGCGTAATAAATTTGGGTTTTATGACCCTAATTATTCATGTCACACTAGCGCGCTGCCATGGTACACTTGGTCTAATCTTAGAAATGGCCAAGATCAAGTTTTTAAAAGGCTAGATCGTGTCATGATCTCGTTACAACCTTTCTTTAAATTTTCCAGTTGTTACTCTCTTCCGGTGGAAGCTTTACCGGTCGTTGTTCTTTCCGACCACATTCCGATTCGGTTCTAGATTGAATGGACTTTTCAACTACCAAAAATTAAAAAGACACGTTTTATTTAAATACTACTTTACTACATCATGACCCAACTTTGGTGCACATCCACCAAATTTGGAACCTTGCACCTCACCCTCTTGGTAAGGTGGGTTGGATAAGTTGGTGGAAAGACGCTATAATTCGGCTCACTAAATTCCTCCGGATGTATGGTGTTCAGCTCGCTAAGTTCCGGTGGCGGGCCTATTCCACCACCTCCACCGAGCTGAGCCACTCGACGGTGGCGCTCGAACAAGCTCCTTTCAATGTTGCTTTGCAACTCCAAGTGGAAAATTGCGGGAAAAAAATCCACATTGTTGATGACTACACAACTCGGGGTGCTCAGATTAAGGCTCGGCTCCACTGGCTTAAAATTGGAGACCGTAACACCAAAGAGTTTTACCAGCTGGCTCAAGGCCAAACACATGAACCAAAAAATTTCTGCCATTGTTGATGTTGGTGTTTCGGATTTCAGACACTCCTCAGATGGTCCAAGCCTTTGTTAGGCACTATGTTCAGGTTTTCAAAGCGCAGGAAGTCTCCTGAGCGAAAATCCACGCTCTCATTAAATGCCTCTCGGTAGTTCCTTGCAAGCTTTCACCTACTCACAGAGTTATCTGTGACAGATTGCTTACTTTAGAGGACTTATATGAAGTTGTTTCCCTTATGGCCAATGATAAAGCTCCTAGAATGATGGCTTCCCTTGCGAGTTTTACAAAGCCCTTTGGGACATGGTAGGTCGTGATCTATGCTGCAAGTCTACCTCGAGGCTCTCCACTCAGGGTCCCTCGGTGCCCTTATTAATAGGGGTCACATAAAGTTCATCCCTAAAGTAGGAGACCCGAAGCTCATCTGTAATTGGTGGCTGATTACCTTGCTCAATGTTTCATACAAAATCATAGCTAAGGCTTTAGCTCTTCGACTTCGGCCCATTTTTCCCATTATCATCAGTCCTGAGCAGACTGGTTTCATACAAAGCAGGTACATTCTGGATAACATTTTGGTTATCTGGGAAGGTATGGAGTGGGCAAGAACCTCTAAATAGCCAGCCATTTTTGTCAAAATTGACTTTGAAAAATCCTATGACAGGATTGAATGGCATTTCATTCTTGCGATGCTTGAAGCGTTGGGCTTGGTTTGGTTTTCATCACCTCTGTCAAAATGCTTTTTTTCAGATGCCACGGCCTCTTTATCTGTTAATGGTCATACTTCCAAGCAGTTTGGGATTTTTGTTCTATCAGACAAGGTTGTCCTTTAGCACCTGCTCTTTATGTGCTAGCCACTGAAGGTTTTGGTTTCCTCCTTGCCCATGCTCGTGATCAAGGGCTTGTGAGGGGTATTCAACTCCCTTCTATGACTCCCCTTCAGCTTGTCAATGGGCATTTTGTAGATGACTCCTTCCTCACGCTCTAGAGGAGGAAGCGAATATCAACAATGCCATGCAATGTTTGGATACATATTGTTTAGCTTCAGGTTCCAGTATCCAATGGAGAAAGACCCAGTGCTTCAGGCAATCTTTTCTCCCTAAACCTGGTTGGTTGAATCGTTTTGACTAGAAGTATATCCAACATGGAGAAATTTTTAAATTTCTGGGCATTCCCTTTGCTTTCGATGCTTCTCCCAGTCAACTTTGGCAATATGTTATTGACAGGGTTTCCCACAAATTGGAGTACTTGGATTACTAAACCCCTTTCGCTTGCAGGAAAATTTCAGATTTGCTCCAAGATATTGGCAGCCACACATGTTTATTATTCTTCTTGTTGGGTGTTGGCTAAAGCCTCTTACAAGAAATTGGAGAAACTCCTCAGAGATTTCCTTTGGGCTAGCTCGGACCTTGGCAAAGGCTTTCACAGAGTTTCCTAGGGAGTATTGTTGTCTCCCTAGGGATTCTGGAGGTCTTGGTCTGACTGACATTGGCCGCCAGGGGTCTACTCTTGCAACCAAGTGGATTATTCGGGCCTGCACTAGCAACGAAGCTTGGAAAGTGTTGATTCACAACTATATTTGTCAAGGCTCCCCACAGGGGCGTAAAACTTGGCAAGGGATGGATTTTCATAGCTTCTCATTATCAAAGCCCGATTAAGATTGTGGGCACTTTTGTTGTCAAAAGCATATGGAAAGCTTGGGAGTTGCTCAAACCCTTTTTAATCTAGGAAGGGGATGGATTCAGAAATGGGCTATCCATTAATGACCACAACATTTGGTGGTCTCCTCTCATCAATTTTCATGATGTGCCACTTGCCCAAGTGCCCTTGGTTCATGCTCTTAAGTTGTATCGTCGAGGCTTGCACACTCTTAAAGACATATTTTGCAAGTAAGACCAAATTACTTCTCACTTGGCCTCAAGCTAAAGCCAAGTTTTGACTTGCTTCTGCTGATAGAGAGTCTTATCAGGAAGTTCTTGATTCCATTCTTGCAGAGATGCTTCACAAAGTTGGTGTCATCTCTCTCAGGCCTTGGTGGAAGGATTGGAAATGGTTTCCAGATACCCCTTTTTAAATTACTCCCCAGGCAAAGGTTATGCTCTGCTCACCCCCAGGTTACTGATGGTAGCCTTGCTTAACTCCAGATGGTCCATCAATTCTAGATGGTCATCCTGGGAAGCTAGATTTCATACCGTATGGAAAGCCATCATTCAGCCCAAGTTAGCCTATTTTGCTTGGTGTCTACGCTTTATCAAGGTCTTCCTCTTGGGCGTAGATTAGCTCATTATAGGATAGCTCCTTGGCTATGCCCTTTTTGTGGGCACATTGAGACACTCATACATCTATTCTAGTACTTGCCCAAAAGCTCAAGCTATTTGGGCTTGGATCCATGATTTCTTTTGGCCATTTAGACCAGCTCAATTTCATTGGCAACATACTTTGTTGGGGATTCTATTTCCATTCCCCATGCTTTTACACAAGTGTGGCATACTTTCAGAGTGGAGATCCTTTTTATATGGAAAGAACACTTGTTTTGTTGTTTTTGCTAATTCCATAGTTTCTTGTATTCTTTTGCATTATGATAAGGCCATGCTTATCTCGAATGTGTTCTTACAGATCTAGGACCAAGCCCACAAGGTGGAGCTGGAGGTGCGGCACCTTCAGACCCTTCTGGATCATTGGGCCAACGCTCCTTGCACTGTGGCATGGCAGGAACCTCCTACCTCCCTTTCGGGAGTGTTCGTCCAAGAGGGCGTCGTGGCCGTGGCCGGTCGGTAGACCAAGCTCATCATCATCGCTCTCCCAGAGCGGCAGCCCGAGCAATGGCGTAGCCCTATTAATCACGGTGGTTGGGGTCCCCTCACCGTTCTGCGCAACATAGTGGTTGGGGTTCCCACCACCACTCCCCACCTCCTGTGCAGAGGGATGGGTGGGACTCTGGAAAAGTTCCCAGGTTGGCTCTTGCTATTTCTCCTAGCCAGAATGAAGACAAAGATGAAGAAGTTGCTTCAGGCTGGCCGCCCCTTCCGGATGGCAAAGATCTTCCTGGTAGTAACTTGGAGGATAAGGGGCCACCACCACCCCCTACCCCTATGTTTGCTGTGGCTGCCTAGTTTTTTTATGTTTTTCTGGCATTGTTGTTAAGTTTGTTGTTGCCCCTTGGGCTTGATACTTTAGTCTCCTAGCCGTCATAGCTAGTTTGATTGTGGGGTGTGCCCTTTACCACCCATATTTTTTTGTGGATAGGCTGTAATATTTTATATTAAGTAATATAGACTATTTCATAAATGATTTTTATTTCATTTTTCATATTAGAAAATTATTTTAAATGAATTTTATTTCATATTAGAAAATTAATTAAATAAAATATAAACATAAAAAAGTTTAACATTGAGCAAAAATTTATTGCTTATGATTTGTTGGTTGAAAGATATAGTATGATCATGTCGGAGGTAGGAACTAAGAACAATCTAACACTTGACTATATAAAATAGTTCTTAATTTTTTTCCTTTATTAAAAAATACATTTAAACTAATTTAAAAACAATCTCAATAGTACTATTGTGTACTTATAATGTTTCATATTATATTGCACAAATTTCTATTGTTTGGAAGTTATAACCTTGACCTACATCATCGGTAGGTTCCTTTGGTGGGAAGCCATTGTGGCTAAAACCGTTAAGTTTCTTAGAGGGTATGGAAGACTTATGGCTAAAGAAAGATGAAAAAGAATTTTGAACTCAAACACAATCTTGCTCAATTACATGTGGACCTTGAGGACCACCCTTATGACACTTCATTCATATGCAAACTATTGTCACCAAAATTGAATTTAATCTCAAAATTTTGAAGTTTATAAGGGGCGAGTAGCCAATATCTATGCTCATCTACTTTGGATCCAACACGAGGACCATTGCTCCAAATACTTACTTAAATACTTGTAATGTAAGCATCTCCATGATAAACTTTCTTCTATTATTCTAGAGAATGGAGAGGAAGTCTCCCCGATACAATATCTCAAGGGAGTTTTGTTTCAACATTACAACAAAATATTTTAGGAAGAGAATTACCTCAAATATAATCCTTTTGGAAATTAGTTATGAGACTGTATTCCCCATAAGGTGGATTAGGCCACCTGGTCACCTTTTGAACTTCTGACTCACTCGATTAGATGAGCTCCTAGATTAGATGGGCTCCCCATTGAATTTTTCCAAGCTATTTGTCCTACTCTCAAGATAGCTTTATTCAATGTTTATATAAGGAGGTAGAGGCTAATGGTTCTCTAGGGGACATCAATAATCAAACTTATTTGTGAAGTTGAAAATAAGTACGGGGTCAACGATTGACATCCTATTACTATACTTAGTGCATCATACAAACTTATTGCGAAGGTTGTCACTACGAAGCTTAAACTAAAACCTATAACCTAAGATATAGTTCATCTCAACATACTAGATTCTTTAAAGGTATATACATCCTTGATAATCTCCCTTTTGTATGGGAAACCACTCAATGAGATGAAAACACTAACCAAGATGCATTATTGTTTAAACTCAACTTTTATAAAGCATGTGATTGGATCCGATGGCACTTCATTCTCAAAATGATTGAGTGGTTGAGGTTATGTCCTCACTTTATGAAGCGAATTTAAGTGCTTTTTACGAGGCCATAAGCTTAGGTCTTATTCAATGGTAGCCACACAACATCCTTTAACCTCCAATGTTGTATTCTCAAGGATGCCTACTAGCTCCTTTTTGTATTTGTTAAGACCTAATGCTCTTGGTTACATACTTTATCAAGCTCAATGTTAAGAAGATTTGAAAAGAATTTCTCTCCACAGTGCTGCTTACGCTCTTAAATCTCATTTTGAGGATGATTCCATTTTGTTTTTACAGAACATTGAATTAGAGATTACTAATATCCCAACAATTCTTGATGTTTATTGTGAAGTGTCAAGGTCCAGGTTGTGTGATAATAAAACTGAAGTCATACTCATCAAAGGTGCCCCTAAACCTATGTTGATACCCTCAACTTGACACATCATCCCTTATGAGAATATATTTGGTTACCTAGGTATTCCCTTTGGTATTTTCCTTTCACCTTGTGATATGTGGGATTGGGTGCTCAATAAAATTAAGAAAAAGTGGAGAACATGTCTTGTAAGTTACTCTCCCTAACAATCAAGACGATTATTATCAATCACATTTTTGACCAACCATGTTTATTACTCATCTTATTGGTTCCGACTAAATTTGATTACTACAAACTTACTTAGATGTTTTGTGACATCCTTTGGACCAATAGGTTGAGGTATAAATGGGATGGTTTATATTGCTTCAAATATTTATACTCACCTTAAATCTAGTGGTGGTATTTGAATTATTAACCCTTTACTGATAAGGGAAATGTCTTGCTATCAATTGGTTTACAAGAGCCACTCGGGTACCGAACCATGGAAGATCCTTATCAAGGATTATGTTATACTCGTGATGGAACATATAAAATCCTTGTTAGGGAATAGCCCTCTCATGAGCCTCCACCCCTTACGAGGTTAAAATTATTAATGCTCAAGTTTTTAAAAAACTTCACGCTCTCGTCCTCTCATGTATAACCAAGTTCCCTAGTAAGAAATAGATACCCTTTTATAGTGGCACCATTATTCTCTTCAATATGGATTGTGTATCCCCAACTCTACCTTATGGTGGAATCAAGTTATTCAAGATACAACCTTCCTCTTACTATTTAACTAGTGTGTACAAAGTTTGTTTCTTTGCAAACAAAGGCATTATCTTAGTCAAAGACAAAAGGGGCCCAAACACTTATAATTGACTTCTTTAGAATTTGATGCACCATATATTTGGGATCTCAGTTACCCTCAAACGAGTTATGTTTTACTCATTAAACTAATTCCTCGTGAAGTCATTTTTAAGATCACTATCAATCCTATATCCTTATGGAAAGATTTGCACTGGCCAAACCAACTAGCTATAACCTCTGGCATACCAAGACATTTGTATCAACTCATACAATCTCCATTTCTACTGGAAAACTCTCTTAATGTTAAATGGTTAATGTCATTCTCGATCTCATTAACAATACATGGCTTGTAATATTTGAAAATGCCTGCCAAAACCAAATCTTAATTATGGGGTTGGCTTATTCTCCATTGAAGCTTCTTGTTGGTCACACATTATCCAAACTCCACCTTTCTACAGGGAAATGCCTTTTCGCCCATCTCAAACCTGTTCATCTTTTTTGGCGCCGCACTTCATCCTCTCAATTATTTGCTCTTCTCTCTCGAGTCTTTGCTTTATTTCCCACTAATTTCAACCAATAAACAACCATCCTTGGTCTTCTTTCCCCCTCCACTCACTCGGTCATTTGAAATAATAATTTCCTAGCCACGTTTTTCCAAATTAGAAAAATCAATGCAAATAGTTAGACGCTAGAAATGGTTATCGTTAGCCATTCAACAAGCTCATATCCACTCTTATATTTCTTTACACTTGGAACATATTAACACACAAAACCGAGACATATTTACGGTTAGTAATAAAATCAATTATAGCTTCAAACAACTATAGCAATCTTATTAGTTTCATGTTTTACTCTTTGATTTCTTTTTAAAAAATAAATAAATGCACCACCTTAAGTCATTTGTGGTGAGGAAGTCCGAACCTCCTCAACCCAACCATCTAAACGAAGAACATTTTACATTACTTTGATTTTTAGAAGAAAGCCCTGTAATTTATTTCTGGTCAAACGTATCCACAAAACCTCATTTTCCATACCAAATTCGGAAGAAAGAATTGGCGTTGACAGTACTGGCGACTCGGCGAGAAACAAGTGTAGTGCAGCATGGAGGTGGTTCCAGGGTTTCAAAGTTTTCAACATTATTGTCATTGAGTAGCCCGGAATTGCAAATGTATTGCACAAGGAGGCGGCATGTGAGAACCGAACCAGAATGAGGACATCTTCTTCATTGTACGATAAGTTTGCAGAGTTTGGCATACAGGAAGCTCGTAAATGCACCAACATTTACCCTTTTCCTGTGGACGTACGTATCCTCCAATTGAACAATATTTTTGCTAACGCATTTCAAATTTCTTATTTGTTTGGGGTTCTTTGATTGCTTTCAACTAGTTGGCTGATCACCCAGAAATCCTAAAAAAATAGGGGGAAATCAATCTGGTCCTGGCGCCTTATTTCTTTGAGTTCAAATGCAGTGGTTCTGGTCCGTTACACTTGGCAAAGGAGAATACCATTTCTTTGAATTTACCTTTAGACCTTAGTGATTGGGGAGTTTGATGTGGCATTTTCCTCATCTGTGACTATCTGTGCTATGCATTGAAGTACTTGGGTTAAGGCTGTCTCACAATTATTTGCTGCTCAGTAAGTAGTTGCTAAAATAGGATGTTTGCAATATGATTAATATCCTTATGAGTGTCTATTATGCTCTAATTATCGAGTTTTAAATGACTATCTGTATTCAAATGCAAAGCACATGGTTTACGCCATTACATTTCTTCTTTACTCTGAAGATTTGTTGGATATTTTAATACTACCACTAGTGTGCGGACCCAAACAACCATGCATTTACTGTATACTTGGGATGCTGGTGTGTCACCTTTTCCAGAAATTACCATTTTTTTAGGTTGACTCACCCGAAGTGCTTTAGAAAGCTGAGTTGCTCTCGTCGCTTGGTGATAGAGGATTCATTAAAGAAAGAAAACCCATAACAATTCTAACATACTAACCCACAGCTCTACCATCTAGCACTTAACAAGTAAAGGAAAACTCATAAACAAATACTAACGTGTATAAGAACAACCCAAATCATGTATTAAGCCGAAAGAACTCGTTCATTACAATGTTTATAACCAATCTAGAACTGATCATCGATATAGCAAGATAATTTATATCGTCATTCTGCCCAATGGCATACATTCTAGTTGCAATGCAACAAGACCCTTCCTTACAGTCTACACTAACCTACACCATACATTCTATATCTGATTTATTCTAGTGCCTGAGCAAAATGACAACATTTCCCCTTCAACAAGTTCTCTGTCTCTTAATGGAGCAGATCCATCCTTTTATAGGAGGAGAACAGGTCAAGAAAGTTGATGCGTGTAGTATGTAGATCACCAAGCATCTTTAAGTTACATTCTATATCCAATTTATTCTAGTGCCTGAGCAAAATGACTATATTTCCCCTACAATAAGTTCTCCATCTCTTAATGGAGCAGATACATCCTTTTATAGGAGGAGAACAGGTCAAAACAGTTGATGTGTATATCATGTAGATATTCAAGTGTCTAAGTTTATGCAGCTTGACACTTGTCTCATGCAAGTGCCAAGTAGTAGCCTTTCTTGATAGCTCTTGCATGGTCAATGGTCATTTCTCTAGTGTATGAGTATCTCCTTGATGGTCATGCTTTGGTGCTTGCTTCCTTGTAATGTCCCTTTTTCTGGGACATTTCTAAACAGGTACTGAAGACCTTTAGTCCGTTCTTTCCTATGGACTAAAAGATAAATTTGGGGAAAATATTATAAAAGTGGTTTTCACCACTAATTTGTTAACCCCTTCTTTGAGCTCATTAAAAAGAATTAAATTTACCTTTTTGTGATTTTAATCATTAAGTTAAAAAAGGTGAATTAAATATTAAAAAAGAGATATGTTCTACATGATGAAGACCCCCTTTTTAATGGTCACTTACCCTTAAAGTAAGTCGCCATTCTAAGGGAGCATTGGGCAAAGAAAGGGCCCATTTGGAGTGCCACTCTTGGAGGGAGGAATATAAAGTCACATCACCTCTTCCATTGTGGGGTATGCTGATTATGATTATTGTTATTTCTTCATGCTTGAAGAAAAGGGATGCATGCCCATTGATGTTCTACTAAAGGTGTTTTACAACACCACCTTGTTATTGGCAAATTGAAGACCCAAGCTAGTTGTTGAAGGATCCATTCATGCATGATTGCTGGTCTGTTTTTCTCTTGTGCCCTAGCGACTTGATGTGAATGTGAAATCTGAATATTGTGCATTGATCTTATCCTTCTTTGGTGGCGAATTGCTTGGTGGTAATTTTGGTAATGTGTTTATGCCCTATGAGCTGGATCTCACTTGTCTTGGTATTGATTTGATGCTTTAAGTTGTTGTTGTATTTTCTGTGCCCTAGGTGACTGGGTAAGGGTGTATTTTCAGCATATTGGGTGCATAAAACTTGCATAAAAGATTCAGATCTGATTCTATATATTTTTATGAGCTTGTGCACAAGGTTTGGTGATCAGTGGGGTGTTGTTGCATGCATAATCAACCCTAATTGTGTTGGGTGAAATAGTAGGAGGGCCATTTCTGCACTTTTGGTGAAAGCTGGGTTAATTCCGATAAAACATTCATAAACTTCATATTTTATAACCCCAATATCCAAAGTTTGAAGTATTTTGCATGGTTGGTTGAGCGGGAATTAATTTTAGAAGATTGCAACAATCTAGGGTTTGATTATTTAATTACATTCAGCTGTGTATAATCAGATTGGTGCTAATTTAGTGCGCTCTAGCTATTTTCCGATTTATTCCACTTACTTCGCTAGTTCTAACCCCACTCCGGAGGTTAGGAATAGTAGACATTGGAATACTTCAGGATAATTTGCATAAGGGTTTCATTGAATTTGGGTGAATATTGAATTGCCCTAATTTGGGGACATTACATTCCGTGTATTTGGATCCTCCTTTGGCTCTTGGCCCATTCCATGTCCTTCGCGTGTTAGTGCTTTCTTCCTTCTCCCTCTGTTGTCACCTCATTCCTCTCTTGGTGCTCCAAGAGGTTTGACACTCTTGCTCCCTTCTCTACTATATTTGTTGGTGCTAACCTCACGTAGCATTGTTGTACTTTTTCTTCCGCACTCTATACTAAGGCAAAATCTCAAAATTTTGAGGTCAACATTCCCCGATCCTACTATGCTTGTTTGCCTTCGGACAATTGATTAGACTGTAGGACTTGTGGAATGGAAACTTGGTGTAAAGTTCAACCATTGATATCTGGTCTATTCTACAATAGCCATCATCATCCTTTTGAGATTCCCTTTCATTGTGTGGCTAGGGTGTGGAACACGTCTTTGTTTTTACTAGATGAATGATTGCATCCTTTACAAGTTGCTCTATCAATGCCTTGATTCTTTCCTCCTCATCATTCATCTTTTTGTAGGTTTCACACAACCTATTGTCAAAGTCCTTCATCTTGTTCCTTAGTGTCGTCATCATCTTGTCTAACGGACCATTTATGGTGTTGGCTTGGTGATAGAGAAGGAATTTTTCGTTAGGTCACCCACAACTTGAACTAGTGCATCCACGGCCTTGTATTTGTCTTGCTCTTCCATAGTCCTAGCCAGGATGATTGGGTTTGTTGGCTGGAACTTATACAATGTCATCATTTCTTTGTCCATCTCTTTTATTTGTCTTCCAACCCCTTATGGGTGCCTTCTCTTTGATGCTCTAACACCTGCAAGTACCTCTCGTAATTCCTTTGCTTTGTTGATTCAATGACGTGTTGTCCCAGTAAGGTCACATATGCCCACAACTTGACCTCCTACTCTAACCCCTCTCATGGTCCTTGCATTGCCAAGATCGTGTGTGTGATTTCTATGATCCACACTAAATCGTCTGTGGTCTTGGCTTATGCATCAACTCCCCGCCTTCTCTACATTATCCTGTTGGAGGTGCTTTTGCACTTCTCCAATGTCATGGTAGCATGCTTATATTCTAGCATGCGTCGACTAAACTTAACTCTATTCATTACATTGGTGATTGTGACTTGTGAATCGAGAGCCTACATAATCGCATCCAAGCCATCCCCCGACAACGAGATGGCACATTTAGGCACCTCAAACTTTAGGTGTTGGATCCATGCTAATTGTGCTTGCGGGTCGGTGGAGGCAAGAAAGGAATCATTGGGGTTCTTCGTTGTGAAGATCAACTCATTGTCGTTTTGTCTAGTTGAGGTATGAATGGAACTTCCAAGTTTCTAGAGGCGAACTTGCATGCATGGTTACCAAATTTGTCCAGGATCTCGCACGGACTCGATCAAATCCAATTTTTTTGGCTAGCCCCGATAAGTTCAATCCGGGTTGGCCCTATTTTATGATATTTTTATTTTTTTACCTTATAAGTTTTTATATGGTATATAATCTTAAAAATTAAATATATTAACTTTTCACAGTCTATATTGTTTAATATATAAATTGTTTAATTTTTTGTATGGTATAACTATAATTATATTACGTTATTAAGTTTTTCATTGTATTTGTCAATTTTGAATATTCGATATTTTAAAATTATGTTCATATATATTGTGGATTGGATTTTTGAACTTTTTCAATATTTATGGATTTTTCGGGTTTTTTGTTTGACTAAATGGATTTGGATATCTAGAACTTAGCAATTATGCTTGTAAGTTTTACACTTAGGCAAAAGTTTCCCTTAGTCCCTTTTCTATCTCCTACAAGGACATGCTTTCAACTATCTCTCTCTCCCCGATTTTTTTGGTTTGTTGGTGGTGAGAGCTTTCATTCAATATTTTTACATTCATATCCTCTCTCTCTCTCCATCGCTAGGCTCTTTCTTTAAATTTTATAATGTATTTGTCAATTTTGCATATCTATAAAATTATGTTCATATACATATCGTGGACATGATTTTCTAAACATTTTCAAGAATTTCAGATATTTTTATTTGACTAAATGGATTTGGATTTCCAAACTTGGTAGCTATGCTTGTAAGTTTGATGCTAATGCCCAAATTTGCCCTCGTCCCTTTTCCATCTCCTACAAGGACATGCTTTCAACTATCTTTGTCTCTTGATATTTTTCGCTTGTTGGTGGTGAGAGATTTCATCCAATATTTCTACATTCATCTACCGTTTCTCTCTCCCATGCTACACTCTTCCTTTTCCCCATAGTTGACCAAAGTTACTAGTAGTGGGATGCTTTTGTGTTGATGTCTTTATGTTGTCCTTCTCCCTTTCCCAAATGCTTTTCCTTTCTACCTTGGGCTTCTTGTTGGTTGCTTATGGTAGGTTTTTGTAATGTCCCCTTTTGGATATTTTTGACTCAAGTTGGATTTTAGGCCATTCCCTTGCCACAAAGTTAACTCATGAAGAATATTTCAGAATTTATTAAGGCAAATCAGATTTCTATAAGGAAAGTGCGACTAGGATTTTTCATGAAACTCATGTAAAGCAAACAATATTTGATAATCTTCTTTTTCCAAAATAGTATGCAGATGTTTATTTGCCCAAATCAGATACTAAGGTGATGTATGTGACCATACAAAACCTTGTTTAACTGTTACAAGTAACTACTAAAATTGGCGACTAGGTTTATAGAAGAAACCCACACAAAATAACCCCCAATTCTATAGATTCTTGTTATAAACTGATCTCAGAATTTTTAACAGTCCAGAATGGAGAAAAATCTGATTTTTAGGAATGTATTCAGACTGGAAAACAACTCAGAAATCTGCACCTAAATGGGACTGGAAAAACACTATAAAACCTTACCAAAAATTCTGTAAATACTTTATTTTGATCACCAAAAATCAGTACAATAGATGGTAATACTATGCAGACCTGGAATGTTTCTTGTGCAACACAAATCAGTCCAAAACTAGGTCACTCCACCTTGTACAATGAACACACCAACTGCTGCAATTTTCTTCTACCAAGTTCTGCTGCAAAACACTGCTGGAAATAACTAGAAATCTTCGCAAGCTCTATGGGAAATTTTGTGTAGAAATTCTCCAATTGCTTTAAGAGGGTTTTTCGTCCTCTAGAGGAAAATACTAAGGGTTTTCATCCTTGGGATATTTTTGCAAAAACTCAAGGCTTCAAATGCAAATCAAAAATTATAAAAATGATCATAGAATGTCTTCCCCTCAAGTCGACTTCTCCTTATAAAGGAAGAAGATCCCCAAAACAACTTCCAAAATATCCAATCAGCATGCAATGATTTTCTCTATGCAATTTCTACTTTCCATTTTCCTTCCTAGGACAAGTTGCATTTTTTTATAGGAGGATACAAAATTACAATGTTTTTTATTCTTTTTAAGTTCCCCCGATTCCTCCTCAATGAAGTTGCCATTCTCCCTAGGGAGAATACAAAATGTATTTGGACCATTAATAATTCTCCCCAAGGCTAGTAGCACCTTCCTATAGGGATTACAAATTTTATAAGTGTTTTTTCTTTCTACATTTATATAATTAAGTTAAATAAATTAATATAAGTGCTTTATTATTATTTTTCTTTTCCTTTGGCACTTTATAATAAATTATTGTAACTTAAGCCACCCTTGTGATCACCCTTTGGTTGTCGGGTTGACAAAATAGGCTAAAGGTCTTCAATTGGGAAGGAGATATTACGGTTTCTAGGTTTTGGTAGGCTTATATATTGTACTCTTCTTCTTTTGAGGATTCTATCCCTTTTTGCAATTCGATGCTCAACTCATCTAAAGCGAACCCATTGGTCCTTCAACACCACTTGAACTTAACACAAAAACTCCTTAATTGCTTTTTCTTTAGCGGTTGTTGTCACTTCAATCGTTACCTCTCGGCACTTCCTCTTGATTTGAGTGTTTGTCTTCTCTGTGGTCTTTTTTCGGGGTCCATTTGAAGGGCGTGTTGTCACCTAGAAGTTGCGCACTGATAGAGAATGGTGTGTATTCTCTCTCTGTTGACAAAATTGGAACACCTCGAGGTTGTGGGTAACCTATGTTTGAGATGAACCTCCAGAGAGGGCTGGTTCTCTTAGATAGGTTACCCACAACCTTGAGGTTTTCCAATTTTGTCAACAGAGAGAGAGTACACACACCATTCTCTATTAGGGTGCAACTTCTCAGGTGACAACAATTTTAACGACTTGCCCGGTGGGACAGTACAAAATTTTTGTAAAGAAGTTGATGTTATTCTTAGCAAATATCAGTGTTTTAGACACAAATATTCAATATTTAACGACTCCATTGGTTCAAAAGATCCCTTTTTCTCAATGAGCAGACTATTTCCTCCATCTTTTCATCTTTTTATGAGGTTGTGCAATCATGACTTCAATTCCTCATTGGAATTCCCAGTTTCAAGAGAATTATTACTCCCCTCCACCTCTTTTTCCCCAAAATCCTCCTCCAGATCAATATTATAAGCCCTATCATAATGAATATGCCCATGATCCAAATAATTTATATGGTTATCCTAATAATCATGGTGTTTTTCAAGAGCAAGAATATGCAGATTATAAAAACAATTCCATGCTTAATGATGATTTTTAGATGCAGGTACAACACTTGGAGATAAAAATGATACAAATGAGGGCAACAAGCTCCATTAAGGCAGCCAAGATTAGATTCGTGGTACCCTACCCATGGGCCGGTCCTATACCAAACTGGTATAGCCCTTAAGAGAAGATAGACTGTGTCTGAATTGATACCACAAATATCACAGTGGAATGAAGAGATGAAAACTTACCAATATAATGTTGGGAAACTCTGTCAATGGGGTAATTCTTCACTATCATCATGCTACCCTCCTACTACTCTCCAACCACTTCAACAGGAGCCCAAGTCCTAAATTCCTAGCTTTCTTAAAGCTTCTCCTCTACAAGATCTTACACCTCCCCAATCATCACAACCATTGCAAAATCAGTTAGCAACCCAACCCACCCCTCCCCTCATATTCCTAAATCCATTCTGGAATGAAACTAATCAACAAATCAGTTTGTATGAGCAGCCAATTAAAGAGCCAAGTGAAGAAGTTCTTAGGAAAAATCTAACAAAATGGAGCTTACAGTTTGAGGACAAATAAATTCCACGGTTGGTTAAGCCTACAACAGAGAGAAGTGCAAGAAAGCAGTTGAAATTACAAAACAATAGAAGGAATATGATCAACAAGCAAAGGTTAGACAAAGTTTTCTTAAATCTCTTGAGATAAAACGTAAAGATAATGTTTTGAAGGAGCATATGAATGTTTCTAAGGATCATATCAACAATATTGAGCCTATATCATCTTCTAGTGAAGAAAATAATTCAATAAAAGTTGAGGAGGAAATCAACAAAGAAATTCAAATTCAAAAGAGTTTTCCTCAAGCATGAATAATAAAGAGGATGAGGTTTTATCAGACTTAGAAGATTTTGATGATGAGGAAGAGCCAATTGAAATTGTAAGTATTCCAAATCCATCATTTATCTTCTCCAATAAAGACTCTTATTATTACATCTTCCTTCGAGCTTGAAAAAGAGCCAAATATGAGGTTGTTTGCAACGGATGAGGTAGAAAATGTTTCAGATTAGTCTCCAAGCATCCAATATGATTAGGAAAGTGCTTCAAGTACTCTAAATGATGAGATTACACACAAAGAAGAGGGGAAGATCAGATAAATCAGTTTATCAGATACGAGAAAACCATGTCCAATAAGGTATTTGGCTAGTTTAGAGCCACAAAAGGAGTTGTCATCAGTTGTGGTAATTTGCGAGCATAAGAAAGAGCTTCAAGTTGCCAAAAATCAGCCTCAACATCTACAAAGATAGAGTGCGGATCCTATAGAGGTGTTCACTCTTTTGTGGATTGATATTTTGGGCAAAACAATGGTGCAAACCATGTTTGCATTTTTACCATGTGATCTAGTTGCAAAATTGATCTCATGGCCGCACTTTCTGAGAAAAAGAAGTTATTTCTCTCAACCAGTATGTGGTTTTGTTTAGCTTTACTTTCTCTTTGTTTAGATTAGGAGTAGTTTAGGGTAGTTTACTTTCAATAAGTGCTTGCATGCACATTGTTTTTCTAGTTTTCTTAGTTAGTTGTCTTTCCAAGAAGTGCTTGCATGCACATGTTTTCCTTTTGTTGGAGAGAGTATTTCAGTGGGTTTGGTTCAAAGGATACAAGTTATTGACAAAGGTATGTGACTCCATAGCCCAATGGATGCAGAAGGCTACTAATCTCTTTGTTTAGTAGGTAAACAATCACGTGATGTCGCCAAAATGTTACTATATTTTTCACACAAAGGATTGGCTATTTTTGGAAGATTGACTATTTTTAGCTTTGCTAAAAAAGTGTGGCTAAAAATAGTGTTTGGCTTAAAATAGAAGTTTGCTAAAAATAGCGATTGAAGTGATAACGTGGCTAAAAATAGCACTTGGCTATTTTGAGATAGAGGTGCTAAAAATAAGAAGAGCTAAAAATAGAAGTTCAATTCTATTTTTAAGGGTGCATGAGTGGATGGATAAAGATAGCTTGCTTTTGCTAAAAATAGAAGTGCTGCTCCAAATAGACATGGCGCTAAAAAGAGAGTGCTTTTATCAAAATTAGCATGCTTTTACTAAGTTTAGCAAACTGCTGTTCTTTTTAATGCACTAAGGGTGATAAAGGTGAGTTAAAAAATAGCATGCATGCAACAACAAACAATCCTATGCACCAACAAGAAGGGAAAAGGATGTATTAAATAAGCATGCAACTGTCACAGTCCCATGTGCCAGCAACATGTAGGGAAAATAATAAATAAAAAAAGAAGAAACAATAGTCATGCATAATTTGCACCAAAGGGAAGCAACATGCAGGGAAAATAAATAAATAAAATAAAGAAAAGAACAACAGTCTATTATTAGGAAGACAGCTGATTCATCTTGATATAATCTGATTTTCCATTGTAAAAAAAGTGAGACACACTTTGGGCTGTTTTGCTCTGGTAATTGTAGCCTTGTACTTGTTATGTTGTGGAGCCTATTTTCATGTGTGGAAGTGTTGAAGAATGTACACTAAAAGTATTGTACACTCTCCACAATTTTCTTGCTAGGGTTCGATGGCGCAGCCCCTGAGAATTTTTTTAGCCTCGAAAAATGTGCCTAATACTTCGGGAAATGTGTTGTTCTCATATGGGTGGTATTTTGACCCATAGGTTTATGGGGCGGTTTTGGTACTGCGGTATTGTAAAATTGCTTAAGCGATTTGCTTATTGATTGATGTGCTTTTGTGCATATGGTAGGCAAACATAACATTGTAGATGTATGTGAGTTCAAGTGTGAATTCAGGAGAGTTTGTTGAGCACAGCTCCCAAACAGCAGTGTATTGTATTGAGAGAAAAGGTGATTTGTAGTAAAATATGAGCAAGTGATTCTTGGTGGACGTAGCCCAAATTGGGTGAACCACGTTAAATATTGTCTCTGTGTTGTGTTCTTTTATTTTCTCGCACTACTATTTTAGATCTGATATTTTTCTGCATATTATTTTCTACTATTGTGATTCTCATATGGATTGTTGCATATTTTATCCCTTATTTCCTAATGGTACTTTTACCTCTGAATAAAAAAGCTCTATTTTGCCCTCTTGTACTGCCATTTTCTGATTTTTCATTGTGTTTGATAGGAATATTGTGTTGCTCTAGTGTGGAATTTACTCCCTCTACCGCTGTCCTTTCTCCTAAACCCTTGAATTAATTTTGCAAAATAGCTTAGAGTTGTGCAGGTGTGTGGATCTTTGATTTCTTTGTGTGCATAGTTACATGCATGTGTTAAATTATTGGTGTATCACCCTTATTTCCCATTTCCCGCATTCCTTCTCCCTTTTCCTTGTCAAAGTTTTTGTTTTTAGGTGATTCACAAGGGAACCAACCCTCTTTGAAGGTTCAACTCAACCATGGGTTACCTGACAACTTGAGGTGTTTCAATTTTGTCAACAGAAGAGAGAATACACACACCATTCTCTAGCAGGTGTAACTTCTAGGTGACAACAAAGCCCACTTTTACAAGTCCTCGAGGTACAATCCCCAAATGATTTGGGGCCACCTTCCTTTTTATCTCTGCAACTATCCTCTCTACATCTCCTAGTTTGGTGGCCTAGAGTTAGTTACTTCATACCTTGGAATCTTGAACCTCGTCCGCCTCCCAATTTAATACTCTTTGGAGAAGTGTGGTCCGTGCTTTTTCCTCTGTCATTGCAATGGTGATGTCAAATGACTTTTGGAGAACCCCTCGATGTTCACCCATGCTTGTATTTTCGAGAGATAAGTGCGGAAGTATTCCCGTGGTTAATACCCATTAACAAAATGTGGCAGGGTGCAAAAGTTGTTGCAATTCTTGAGACCAAATGTTCATACACACCATCTCATTTTTTTTTCCTTGAGGTGGATGTTGGGACTTCCATCACCATCTTCCCGAAGCACATCATGACCATTCTATTTCTCGAGATCCCTTTGTGGTCGGCATCCCATGTTTTGCCAACATAATCCAAATGAGTATTGAGCTCCATAAAATGTTGCACCCTTGTCATGCATGTTTTCAATGTTCTTTTTTGTTTTTGTAGTGATATACTCTTGGTAATTGTATTGTTTCCCTCTTGTATTGTTTCGCCACTACCATCACTCCAACAAGGGCTGATTGGTACTTGATATCTGGGGAGGTCGCTGCACCGTCGATATGCTTTTTTTCTTACTAACTCGACCTATTCCATGGGTCTTGTAGATTGCCTCATGGGCGGGGTCTTGGAGGGCTTCAACAAAATTGAGCCCCTCCTTCTCCATCTCTATGATCTCAACAATGAGCTCTTAATCTATCCCAATCCTCTTGTCTTCTATAAACAAGATGTTGTTATGCATCTAGTTCAACAACTATTTTGTCAATTTCTTTGTCCTTCCGAAGCATGAGAAGTTCCATACCTTCATGATGTCTATCTCCTCTAGCTCATTCCACCGGGTCCAATTGTGTTTTCCCTTTATGCAAACAAACGGAGACCTAATGGAAGAATCATCTCATATATTCATGCTCTACATGGGTCCTTTCTTTGGCACAACTTTTTGAGGTCGATAAAACCTAGTTCCATAGGCAAGGTCTCCAAGCATCCTTGCCTGCTATGGTGGGGACCATGATCATCAATACAAGTACCCTCCTTCTATGCCTTTTCACTAGTCTCGTCCTTTTCTACCGTCTTTGCCCTCTTGTCTAACACTTCAATACAAAGAAGGAGTTTTTGAGTTGGTCTTATTGCCACACACCCACCATATATCTTTTTGTGCTCTCTTCGAGATGTATTTTTTCTCTATGTGGTTTTTTCTAGCTCTTCTTTCCTCGCTGAATTAGTTTCGCAAATCTTTGCAAAGATCGGCTTTCCTTCACTCTCTATTAATACTGCACAAGTAGATGTAGAGCTTTTTTCTCACGATTTCTTTGGAAGCAAAAATAACGAGATTGCCCCTTGTCTCCTTATATAGGTTTTAGGGCTTTTAATGCCCCACCTACCCACCTCGTGATGTGGGCCAAGGGAACACATCATCACTTGAGTACTCGCCATGCAGATCTGGCCTATTTTTGATGCTTCTTCAACCGCTCAATGCTCCTCCTTATGCTCGTGCATGTATCTTCAAATAAACTTGGATATGAGATCAACACACTAACACACAATGCACAATCCATAATTTTACTCAGATAACATGGAGATACTTATACAAATGTGAGCTCCTACAAACTAGGAGTCAATCCTTATCTCTCCCTATTCACACTTTTCTATTCTAATTTATAGTTCAGTTGTTACAACAACTCAATGTACACACACATAATTATAGATTTATGAGTAAACATATATGTATGAACCATATGGTGGGTGTTACTCACCTTACTGAACATTGCGTTTGCAGCCACTGCACCTGATCATTGCCGCTTGATCACGAACAACAAAACGGTCATCATTGTCTTTGGACATTATTCTTGGCTTTAGTCTTTTGGGCACTTGATCATTGCCACTTCTCATGAAGAACAAAATGGTCAACATTGCCACTGGACATTATTCTTGGCTTTAGCCTTTTTGGCACACTTTGTTTTTGTCAATACAACAAAATACAATTCTGAATGTTTATGACACATTGGAGATTGGATTGGGCCTCCTTCCTCCGTTTCCTCTAGCCTCCTATCAATCAACCAAATGGATCTTGATGCTCAGCTGTTTCGGCATTGTGCTTATTTCTCCATGAAGTTCCCCCTGCAAGCAAAAACACTTGTATGGGTATTGGGTACAACTGACAATGCACCCATGTACAAATAAGTCTTTTTGGTTTGCTTTTTATGAAAAAAATTGTTTTTCACAATCTGTTACAAATAAGGAAAAATCCTTTTGCGAGGATGATTAGAGTACAATTCTACGCTGTGGCAAAATTTTACCTGAAACAGACTATTGGTTTGGAAGATATGCAATTATTACAGTTTGGCTGGTTAAACGTAAGATTTTAATTTTTTTCCTATAGTATTGTAATATTTAAAAAATTGTAATAAAAATTACAAAAATCTAAAAAAATAAAAATATAGAGGAAGCCCTAAATTTATATAATGCAACTTTGCAAGAATACTTTGTAAGAATTTTGCAGCTTTATCGCTACACCTCTTTCCTATGCAAGCTGTTGTGCCGTGCTTTTTCTTTTTTAAAGCCGGTCCTCTTGTAGATCTGATATTCATATTGTTGCAAATGAATAAGGCTTTGATCTCTCTCTCTCTTTCTCTGTGGCTTCAAATATTTCCCAGATTGCTCTTTTACTATAAATTTCTTACACTTCTGCTGCAATCTTCTCTTGCACCCAGATTTGCTCCTTCAACACCCACACCATTAAATAGATATTTTGTCATTGTAGTGCACAAAATCTGAAGAAGCTATATTAAGAAAAGTTATAGAGCTCATTTTTAGCTTTCCAGCAAAAACAAATTGCCGTAATCTGATACACAATACAGAAGATACATCTATTTTACTAAAAGCTACCTCTGTTGGAATTTAGTGAAGACGTTGAAATGTCTCTCTTCTTCCTCGCACAACACTCTTGGATCTATCACAGACGCGAAACTCCTCTTGCTCTTCAACCATAAGGAATGCAAAGTCACTTATTCTTTTCAAACACTTATTCTTTTTAATGCAAACTATTGTAGACACCGATGCTTCTAATCCTCACACTTTAGAAAACGAATATATTTCACATCTCTACTCACACTCCAACAAACAAATAAATCTCACACCTCTGTTCTCACACTCCAGCAAACAAATAAATGAAAACTCTCTAAAATAAACATAAAATTAGAGGATGAAACTTTCATGAATCAGGGAAACCATAAAAAGAATTGTTACTGCCCTTGATAAATCAAACCATTATTTTCATATTCTTCCTAGGCTCTCCATTTTAGCATTCTCCTCTTCTTGCCTGCCAAAATAAATTTTGATGTGAGATCAACACATAGACAACAAAAATAACACACAATGCACAATCCATAATTTTATTCAGATAATAATGAGATACTTAAACGAGATCTCCTTCTAACTAGGAGATAATCCTCATCTCTCCCTATTCTCACTCATCTATTCTAATCTATAGTGGAGTTGTTACAACAACTCAACATACTTACACAATTATAGTTTTATGAAGAAGCCTATATACTAAGTCTAATATGTGACTATTATTGGACCATGACTAACATTAGATTAATACAACATTAAACTATATTATACTAACCTAGGTAAATCTCCAACATCTTCCTACAATGGCTATCTCTTGCTACATTCCTTAGTCAAATCTTGTATCACCAACTCACTTGATTCAATACTCAACATCTCCTGCATACCGCTTTAATGAATCAACCAACTTTGGTGATGTACTCCCCATCTCCTCTTGCATTCTTCTATAATTTTCCTTTCACCATTGCTGAAACTATAGACCACTTCAAAATTTCAAACTCCTTTAGTAGCTCCTCTCCATCTTTGTTATCACACTCAACTATACCGCTAGGCTCATTCAAATATTTATCTTATCTTACTTGCTACTGCTTGGTCTTCTAATCTTATTTTTGAGGTCCTCTTGCCCCTCCCATTGGAGTGCCCTAGAAGTAGTTCCTGTCAAGTACTTGTAACTTTGCATGCTCGGTTGATAGGATGTCCATGATCTCATCCATTGATTATGCAACTTTCCTAGATGCCTAAAGCAGCTTGAATCATTGAGTAGAATGGAATCTCCATCTTTCAACATTGTACTCTTTATATGCATGTTATGGCTTCTTGTCTAGTGCGCTCTGCTGCTTAACTCCAGTTGGCTGGTAGTCTTCACTCAGCTTTACAAGACAGATGATCAATTTGCAATTTCAAGAATAGTTCATTTTCTAGTTGTGACATCCACGCTATGCATAGACATGTACCAAGAACTCCACTGGCATCACTGCTCATCACCCATAAACTAGGTTGAATTTGCTTGTTTAATCACTTATAGGTGGTCCTTTAAGCCCATTGCCGCATTTACTCTTGTGTACTAATCTATTCTACCCATATCGCATATTTTTGTCAAAACATATTATCTATTCTACCTAGGATCTTGTTAAAGGCCTCCATTGTTGCATTCTCCTACAGATTTTAAGGGTCAATCTTGTGGTGCGTAACGATGAACTCTTAAAGTAATATATGCATCGTCTCTGCCATAAAATGCGTTCCTCGATCACTATTTAAACTTGGTGGATAGCCAAACCTATCGCTAATAGTCTTGTAGATAAATTTGGTTCTCGTAGGCACTGTGCAATACTTTGTTGGCATTGTCTTTTCCCATCAGGTCAAATAGTCAGCGATGATAGACCTAGCACCACTTTTCCTTGCTGATGTGTTGATTGTGTTTACACAATAAATTCACTTTATTGACACATTTTTTGCCCATGGCTTGTTGGCACGTTAATCTCCATAAATGTATGCATTTTCATAAATTGGGATCAAGGAGGGCTTGCTTGAGCACTTTGTGAGAGATGTGTTGTGGGCGCCCCTTTATACTACCACCTTCATATTATCCAATTTGTCTTTCTCTGCTTCCCGGTCCTTCCTACGAAACACTTTGTATTTTTCCTGCTCACAATCGATGTCCTCGACCCGACCAATGATGTCTTTTTCTCACCCCTTTTTGGCTGAGTGGAGGCAATGATGTTTGCTTTTTATCTGCATCTTCAACTGAGCCAATGATGTTGGCTGAAATCATCTTTTTGATTTTAGCACTCTGTACCCCTATTTATTGCTTTCCCTTAGTCATTTCATGAAAAACAAGAACATTATCTGTTTTCTTGTGCTCTCAAATCCCCCTTAGGAAGAAGATGAGGAATTAAGATTGAGGAGATTAAGACTAGTTGCATAAAGGCCTTGAAGATTCAAGAATAGGAGCTATACTGATGAGGTATACCAAGTCTTTAGAGTCCACAATTGTGGCCTAGATAGGGCTTTTCTTATCCATCTAGACTTCACCTACAACCTTCTCTCACAAAGTGCTTAAAGCCAAGGGGAAGATTGCTGCACTGAAAGTCATTTTGAGTTAAGTCTCCTAACCCTATCTCCTTTCTTTTGTAGTTTGGTGGATTTCTAATTGTTGTATGTTCCATTTATATGATAGTATTGTATGTGCTTGTTGCAATTTACTTTATTTCTATTATGATTATTACTACGATATTTGCCTTTACTGCTGTATTTGACCTAGCTATCTCAACTCTTGCTTTAGTATCTAATGACACCCCAAATTTAATAAGGTCCTCTACCCCCTTCCTCTAAATAGAGATTGTATGTGTAGGTCCTCCTTTGTTAGATTAATTCCAACCTCTTTTGCACCTTGCCTCATCTTATAGCTCTGAAAAGATTTGTGGACCGATATTTTAATGAATTTGATCTAGATTGGCTTGCTACCTTTTACCTTTTGAAAGGCTTGTCATAAGTAGAGATTCGTTTTTGATGAAATAGAGCTATATTAATTAAAAATAAATATTATAGACTATTCACAAAAAAAAGTTGGTGATATGACAGCATGCCACGTGAACGCCACACTAGGCCGAAATAAAGAAAGTAAAAGAAGTCTTAGCATAGACTAACTCAAAACATTGCAAAATAACTAGGCAATGATAGCAAAAAGACCAGCGAAGGCGGATCCTTATCGTTAGGCTTGCCCCACCATCATCTAAAAGTCTTTCCCCTTATGAATGGGGTCGCAGCCAGTATTGGTAGCATTCCTTGCCTTGAACATTTCTGCAGGTTTCTTCTTGGCCATGAATAGGAGCCCGTGAAGGTGAAATAACTAGAGCCAAATGGGGGAACTGTCTATGTGAGGGAGGAGCTCACTTGTCCAGGACAAGAAGGTGAAGAACCCCAATTGCCATGCTGAGTAGGTGAAGGAGAGTGGCGGCACGACAAAGACAACCCAACTTTGTTTCGGGAGCGGCAATGACAACAACTTTGGCTGCACCTGCTTCCTCTTGAGTGCCCTCCTTGGAGGTGAAGATGGCAGGGCCAAGCAACAATGTAGGGAGCATTGCCCCCGATCGTTCGAGGCTCGGAAGGTGGGAGATTTCTAGAGCCACCTTGTTTACTTGCACTTGTATTTGTAAGAATACATTCAAAACAATCATAGCTTTATTGTAAGTTGAGAGACTAGAATCAACAAAAAGAGTTAGCAAAAACAACATGATTTCTTTCTTTTCGAATAAAGAAAATGATTTCTACTTTGGAAGTATGGCAAATATGTGTGTAATCTGCAAGAAGCAAAGTCAATCTCCTTAAGAGGATATTCTGCTAGATAAAGGGCTCCGAACTACAAAGTTTGAAAAAATCATGGATCCAGTCCAAGCTAACTGGTCTTTTTGCAAATCCAAAACATATGCATGAGAGTTTTCGAATGACCACAAAATGGACATTTGGGCTAGGGGACCCCAAGATGAACAAGGCGACAACCATGGGGAAACTTGGTAAAGTAAACACCATGCAAAGCACGCTAACTTGGGCTCCAAACAACATTCCAAACCATATGAAACCTTCAGCTCCAGCTGTTAGCGAGATGATTGAGGAGATCAACGAGCATTGAGCTTGTCGACCACGGATAGACGTGGTGACATAGGTCATATCCTTCTTTGGGAGAGTAGTTATAAAAAGGCATTTGAGTACCACTTCTAGTCTTTTCATCGAGGGCGAGAGGAAATGGCACCAATTTTGTGCATCATCTCAACAAGGATAGCCTCCAAAATCTCCTCAAAGGACTCTTGATCATTGTAAGCTAGATGCTATTTGGTCTTGGCATCGGCCAAAAGAGCAACTTTATGGTTTGTGTACTGAGAAAATGTCTTGCGCCGTTTGAATTTCACTCCTAAGGAGTTTAAGTTTGGGAATTCATGGAACTTGACAAGAGGAGCATTGTGAAAGTTAATCACGGGAGACCACCATATAGAGTGTTGATTCATAGACAATCCTTCTCAATATCCATTGCCATTCCACATTAGCTAAGGCTTGAGCTTTTCCTAGGCTTCTCTAGATACTTTTAATAACAAAAGATCCGACCACTTTGATAAGAGCTCTAAGAATAGCAAGGTTGTGAAAGTCCTTCCCCTTCGAGGTCGGCAACCATAAGGAGCTCTTTCAATAATGCAAATTTGCAGGACTTTCTAAGCTTCTTTTCCTTTGCTCGCCCGAATAATTTATTTAGCGCAGAGCTCTGCCTTGCTGACCAATGTCTAATAGACCTAATCCACCAACCTCCTTGGGAAGACAACAAGATTCCCGAGCTACTCTATGAAACCCTTCCCATGTTCACAATTAGCCCAAAGGTAAGCAATTAGCCGAACATGAACAATAATAGACATGGGCTGTAATGAGGATGTTTGAGAAACTTTGGAACTTTCGTACTAGAGAGAGGGGCTTAGTGGTCTAGTTAAAATATTTTTCTCCACATGATCAATGACATAGTGCCATAGAAGGGAAGAGTAGCTTGGAATGAAAATTAGATTCCTAAAAATTGAAATATTTCACCACGCTGATTCCATTTCCAGTCTTAGTTGCTTAACAAAGGAGGTAGGGGTAGGAAAGATTGTTTGTAACATTGAGTCTTCCTCCATTGTATGCTTGAGCCAGGCGAGGCAATAGGTGTCAAGGCAATCCATAACATTTTGATATTATCATCAAAAAATGACTATTGAATAAATGGAAAGGTCTCAAGGAGGGTAAGGAAATGCCTTTAACCATCCCCTGCATTTTAGCATTAGGCAAGAGATGGTCAAATCCCTCCACAACAAGCACATACGATGTAGGAATTAGAGGGCAGCCTTGTCAAATTGAGTGAAACAATCCAAAATGCTTCAAATGAATGCCATTAATTGAGAGTTAAGCTGAAGCATCTACAAAAAGAATTTGAAATTCTTGAAGTTAGGTCCAAATCCTAAAGCTTTTGCCATAACCAAAAATGAAAGGCAATTCAATACAATCATAGGCTTTCTCAAGATCAAACATGAACATTACTCATTGATTAGATCGTTGCATCTACTCCCATGCTTTCAAGAATATATCGGCTTTTAGTAAATGATGTTATCAAGAATATATCCGCTTTTAATAAATTTGGTTTGCTCTGGGTGATAATTAAAGGCTGGATTTTGTGGATGTGTAACTCAAAGGCTTTGGCTATAATCTTGTATGAGGCATTAAGCAAGGTAATTGGATGCTGGTTGAATCACCCCATCTCAAGTATTAACTTGAGCGCGGTCTTTGTTGATAAAGTGTCCAGGATTTGGCCATAAAGGCTTCAAGAGAAACTTGGAAAAGGTCTTCTCCCTTAGTGTCCCACAAATGCTTGTAAAATTCACACTTTGTAAGCCATCACAACCAAGGGCTTTATCATTGGCCATTTGTGTGAGTGCCTCGTGTAAGTCATCGGTGGAGAGAAGCCTATTATAGGCGACCCGTTGAATTTAAGAAATGTCATAGGAGCACTAATAAGCACTACTTAAGAGCTTGTTGTCACTTCTAGAAGGGATATTGTCATATTGAGCTTTGAACACTTTGCGGTAATGGCGGATAAAGGATTGAACCATATCCAACACCTTAGTTAGATTTGTTGTAAAAAGTGATTAGCCTTAATCATATGGAAAAATTCCTTAGAGACCTTGTCGCCATCTTTTATCCAATGTAGTTTGGATTTGATTTGAGCCCTTGAGGCATTGTAGGCATTTCAATTTGGAGGTTTTTACAACACCCACCACTTGCTATTCGAAAGGTTCATGAAAGGGTGTATGCTCTAAGGTAGCCGATGAGCGGCACAATTTTGAGGTGGTGGCGAAGTAAGATCACCGGTGGATGTGAATTGGCTATCGACCATAAATGTGTAAGAACCATGCGAATGCGAATGATGGCATCCGACCACCACTAATCCAACCAAAATTTCCTTTTGGACGAGGGACCAAATTTTAGACTCGCTTGATATGGGTTGAATTGGGCCCATGATGTAAAAGTGTAGTTTCAAAAACTGTGTCTTGTCAACCTTAGGGTGCTTAAAGATCCATTCATACAAAACCTAATTGGTAGGTGGTCGAAAGGACATTATCTAACAAAGTTTCAATGGTAACAAAAAACAACTAGCGAATGAGAAGCACAATTGCGTGGAAAGCATGGCCTGATCTAATGGCTTGAAGACTCTTTCAAGTCCTTTGCGTAAGTTAGACCACATGTACCAAACATCGAAATTATAGTGATGTGAGTAATTTGGGTCAAAAAACCCAAACTTATTAATCCTGTACGTCCACGTTTCTCTATTGCCAACTATCCATCGCATACGGAGGTGACCAAGCATGTCAATTGATAACTCAACCATATTAAAGTTGCCACACAACACTCAAGGTGCATTTGGCAACTCGTCTACTAACCAACACCAAAGAGCCACCCTTTCAGTGGTGTCATTAGATGTATAAACATTGGTTATACCAAATTAAGGGTTCTCAATGTTCAATTATACCCAAAGGATGCAATGGGTCGGGTCACATCCATGATCCAATAAGGTTTCCATTTAGGAGAAATAAATGGAGCAAGTTCTCCATGTGTTGGATCATGATTATTAGTCAACACTAAACTATCATTCTAGGTAATGTTAGTGACATATATAAACAAAAAGCCCACCACCTTGATTTCTTGCAGACAAAGAACATACATCTCTGGAAAATGCATCTGAAATTTCATGCAATGTATTTGTGAGGTGGATCTATGAGACATTCCATGAGTAGCAATTCATGGAGCACTTAAATCAAGAGACATATCCTCTGAATCTAAGCCGTGTCAAGGGCTCCATTACTATTTTGCAAGAAACATTCTTGGTTAGTTTGCAAAAAATCATTGAGTTTGAATGGCTACCAAGTTTCTGTAATCATTTCTTCCTCCTTCAATTGATGAGGTGGACTGCGATAGCGTCTTTGGGACGCCTTGCGAGGAGAAACAATTTGAAGACCCAATTGTGAATCTTGATTATTCTCTTGAGTAGCAGTCTGAGTCTCGAGATATCGAGGGAACATTGGCAGCTAAAGGTGTGTTGGACAACTTTGGTTTTTTAAATGTTTTGATGTTTTCACATGTGTTTGAGCTTGCTCTCACAAGGGTGTTGCAATTGTCATTTTTATGCGCATCTTGTGGTGAGGGTTTGGTTGGCAATTTTGGAATTGGACATTACCCATAGAAGGGTTATTTGCCATGCCTTTGTTACGACTATTTTTGTGACCACCATCAGTGGTCCAACATTCTTTGCCATTAGACTGAGAGGCCTCAGTTATTGGCTTTGACATGGTTATATTTTGCGAAGCTAGCAAAGACAATCCTTAATTTTATGCTTAGAGAATTGGCACCAGAAACAAGTATTGGGCAAAGTAATGTATAAAAATATGTGTAATGGGAATTGCTGTTTTGGATGCCAGTCGACTCCTTAAGGTCATGGGGAAGGCCTACCTCATCATAGACCCTCTTTTGGGATCTGGCCGAATAAAATTTCGGTAGTTCGTTGCAAATAGCATGGCCTATTGTGGTTGTTATTTGGTCTAAAAAATGGCAACACAGTATGGGGAGTCCCGAGATTTCAACCAAGATTGGGACCTTAAATGCAGTGTATTCAGAGACAACAAAGTCACGTGCCCATGGGTAGAGAACAAGAAGATAATTGAGGCATGGTTCGAGTTGGCAAAGCAAAAAGAAAGATCTCTTTGGTCATATTCTGTACTGCGTCCAGCCTTATACCATCTTGAGTTGGATTAAATTGAACCCAAGTTTTGAGCATACTTTCAGAGGGAATCCTCCCAAAAAAACTTATCAATTTTTTTCAAGCCAATGACATGCAACACCAAATTCAGGATCAAGTAAAATAATATCAGCAATAGAGATATTCCCTCATGAAATAATTTTGGCATGAACTTTTGTGGTGTCTTCACCAGAGGCGCCATTCTAGACAACTTTACAGTCCTTAGCTGCAACTTCAATAACAATGCTTGAGCTGTGAGATGTCATCTATATAGGCCACCCAAGGGCTAGGTTACCAAAAAACGCCAATAAATGCCAATCATGTAAGGGCCAATCTTATTCTAAAAGCATGGTATGAAAAATGCAGGGGTTGAATGATAAACAATGGTGGTGGGCATTAAAACCCTTGCAGAGAAAAAAACACTCCTTGTTCACCGAAATTGAAATCGAGAAAGACCCATTTTGGGCCTAATACATTCTAATGAATCTGACGAGAATCTTACCCCACCTTTGATTGGGCTATTTCACATTTTCCATTTTCAATTAATATGTGAAGCATTTTTGCTCTCATATTGATATTTCCTCTTCCTTTAGAATCCCTAAAGGATATTCTTCCTTTCCTATGATGGAATTTCTCTAATAAAATCAAGAATAAGCCACCCAAGTTCCATCCTGCCCTAAAATAGATTGTAATATGGCCTCGTCCAACATCAAGAAGATCATAATCCCTCAAATAAGGTGAACAATAGATTTTAAAAAACCAAAAGCAAATGCCTTACCAAGAGGAAGAAAAAATGGACGACATTGTATTTACTCCTGAAATGCAACAATTCCTAATGGAATATCCTCACCATGCGGAAAACTTCTTGAAGAAATCCAACTCACGAGTTCTTTGCATAATACTCTTCCTACCAGCATTGGGGTGAATAACTTTTTCTCAAGCTCGGGGCAAGTCATGCCAACAACATGACTTCCCCTATGTTATTTGCAATCACATACCCTACAATTTCCATTGCTGTGGTGGGTGCCACACTCAACACTTTGTCACCTAAAGAACCCCAAGCTGCTCATGACTTGATAGTTAAAGTTATTCCTCTTCGTAGCTGTGATGTAGGTAGCTAAAGGCTCATTTTTTTATGTTTGAAGCACTTTGTTTTGAATTGGAGGTTGTGGGATAGGTTTTGCACTTGCATTTGTAAGGAGCATAGGGGTGGACATTGATTAGTTTGTCCCCAATATGTTTGTTGGGGTCGATTTTCCATTTGTATAAGTTGAGTTTGCATTCGCACCATTTGATTATTGGTCGTGTTTTACATTTGCGCCATGCGATACGAAACTTGCATAAACATTTGAGTATGATCTACTTGAGGATTTTGGTTTGAATTGATGAGGTGTTGAGTGTGTTGCTGACCTTGGTAGTAGAATCGTAGGGGTTGTGGATGCAGAAAATATAGGGAAGTCATGCTGGTATGAATTAATAAGGTTCTATGCCGAAAACATTCCTAGATTCTCCCAACGCCTTTGCAAGGCCAATGACCTACAAAAAGAACTAGGCCAAAAACAAACAGATTCAGCCCCTCCCAAGGTTAATTCCGAGATCATTATGACTATTCCTCCTAAGGTGCAAGAAAGAACAAAACAACCTAGCTTTGTGAATAGGACCCCATTGCGGAACTATCCAATTCATCTAGCAAAGTCCCGAGAACATCTCCTAAGCACTTGTATGTGGTATGAACATTCCTCAATCACCATTGTTGGGCGAAAAAACCCCTTTACAAGGTTTCAATGGGAGTATAATGCAACAATGTTAAGATTTGTCAATTCAAATTGATAAAACTACCAACCAAACAATCTTTCAAATTTCGCATCGATCTATGATTCTGACGAAATCCTATTTTATGACGATGATTCTCCACTTTTAATTCATGTTAAAATAGGTAATGTCCATGTCAAGCAAGCCCTCATTGATGAAGGCTTTGACACGTGTTGCCTCTCTTGATTTCACTAAGTCCTTTGCATACTTTACCAACAATATTAAAATTTAAGACTACTTACTGACACTTGTCAAGGCTATAATACAAGATAACAACCTCCAATGGGATGCATTTGGCTCCCCATCACGTTATCTCCAAGAACGCTAGGGTGACATGGTCTTGAACTTTCTCCTCTCTTATAACATCTTGCTTGGCCACCTTTGGACCCATCGGACAAGGGTCGTAGCTTTCTTCATAAAATTTCACCATTTAGGAGCCATTTACAAGGTCCAGGTGACATCGACTCTTTGAACTTCGAGCAATTCCAAGAACACGGAATCTACAAACTTCCCGCCTTAGAAGAG
Source organism: Taxus wallichiana var. yunnanensis (assembly GCA_018340775.1). Taxonomy (NCBI): domain Eukaryota; kingdom Viridiplantae; phylum Streptophyta; class Pinopsida; order Cupressales; family Taxaceae; genus Taxus; species Taxus wallichiana. The sequence continues at coordinate 7,349,371 of JADAXU010000142.1, read as the reverse complement.
CTACTATGCATACCATTTATTGAATACCAATAATTTAGCTACCTCATTGATTGCCTTAGAGGCTATAGTAGGGTCATCTTGCGCTAGTAGGACAAATACCACCTAACCTCTTGGATTCCGATGACAGTGAACATGATGAGATCCATCTCAATATCAAAACAACTTATTTTCTCAAATCCTTATTGACCAATTGCCTCCCAATTTGAGGCCTACATCCTGTAAGAAGTTAAGCGATGAGATTCATATGAAAACTTCCATTGAGAAGGAATCAACCATAGATACTTGTCAACCCACAATATAGTAGTCATATCTCACTCAACGTTGATCTCACTACTCCGTATTATGAAGATGACTATTCCTTATATGACCCATATTTGTCTCAGTTACAACCAAGAAAAGCACGTGGAATATTACACTACAAAGACTCCTCGAGAAAATACAATAGCAAAATAATTTCAGCTAAAACATCAACATGATCAATCTTTTCTCTTGCTTTGATAAGAAGGATAATGACTTATTATCCGACGTTAGCACTCTTAATGACATAATTCCAAGAGTCTAGTATTGCTTTAGTTCCTTATATTAACACTCCATATAAAGATGTTCCCCACCCCATAGCGCTTTGCCCTAGGAGTCTCCCCATTTCCACAATTTGCCATAAGGTGGTGTGCCATCTTATGACTACTCATTATTCTACCAATGGCACAATGCCCTTGACATTCCATCGGAACATGCAAGGCTATCGGAGGCATGCGGAGCACATGGCTTTGCAAGATGGCACTCTTGAGGTGGAGATAGCGATCACGTCCAATTTCTCCGAAGGGTCATTTTTTTCAGTTTCATAGCACCACCACACATTATATAGCGGAATGGTAGCATATTGGTAACATCAATATGATCTCGGAAATTAATGGAGTCACGCCCCTTCTCTATCTCGGTCCACCATAGCACCATCAAACATATCGGTAGCATTAACATGATTTCCAAAACCAATGGAGTCACTCTCCTTCCCCATCTCACTCCTTAGAGGGCTATCAACATCATTCAACTTCCCCAAGGAGACATTCTCTTGAGAGAGGGCAGACTTTTTTCTATGGCACATTTGTTATACGCACCCCACAAAAGAGTGTAGAGTATATCAACAACACCTAAGATGGTAGTCATATGATACATAGTTGGAGGAAGAGTCGTGCTGGGAGCACCATCATGAGATTTCATTGTCTTGCGATGTCCTAGATTTAGGAGCTTCATACCACGCTCCTACATTTTCAGTTGGATGCCATTTGCAATGAAGTGCTTTCGAGGATTTTAGAGACAATTGAGAAGACATTTGTAGCAGTGAGACACGAGTTGCGGTGGAAAATAATACCATCATAAAAGAGGCATGTGATGACATTTTGAGGCACGTGTGAGCTATTATAGCTTTTGTCACTCGCTAGATTCATATTCTCATTTTTCACATATTTAGCTTGCCATAATTTCCATAATTTATCTTACGACCATGCTTGAGAACAAGATCTTTGCTCAATTGGAATATATTAATGTTCTTCACCGACAATCGGGGTTATCCTTGGATCTTTTCATAAAAGAATGTCGCCTCAAGGCAAAATTATAGGAATGGGAAACTAGAGAAGAAATTATGTGGAAGCAAAAATCCAGGATCCAATGGTTAAAGGAGGGTGATAGGAATTCTGCCTTTTTCCATAAATCCCTGCTAGCCAGACGAGCCCATAATTATATTCATTCCTTGTCTAAGGCTGATGGTTCCAAGGCTCAATCGATCCATGAGATGCAACAAGTAGCTCAGCAATACTTTCAACAACTTTTCACATCTCAATCGCTGGATATGGATTCACAACAACAGCTCTTGAACATTTTACCTACTAGCATTTCTCACCGGACAATGAGAAGTTGATTCAACCTGTTACAGAGCAAGAACTCCAAGGAATAGTGTTCAACATGAAGAAAGGTAAAACTCTAGGTCCAATGGCTTTCCGATTGAGTTTTACCAAGCTTTTTGGGACATCATTAAAGGAGACCTTTTACAAGTGGTTGAAGAAGCTAGATTGGCCAAAACAATTCTTAAGGAAATTAATAAGACTTACATTACACTTATTCCTAAAACTAACGAGGTGCAGGATATCTTTGGTTTCCACCCTATAGCCCTATGCAATGTTTTGTACAAAATCATCACAAAAGTCATAGCAGAAAGACTAAAACCCCTTCTCCACAAACTTATTTCCCCGAAGCAAGGTGGGTTTGTCCCAGTCACCATATCCATGATGAGATTGTGTTAGCTCAGAAATTTTGCATTCCATGGAAATTCGAAAAAGTCGGCAATGTTTATTAGATTGGATCTATCTAAAGCCTATGACAAAGTGGATTGGGGTTTCCTTTGTAAGGTTCTGGCTCAATTTGGTTTCTCTACGGAATGGATTAAATGGATAGAAGCATGCTTTACCTCTGTTTCCTTTGCTATTCTTGTTAATGGTTCTCCTACACAATTTTTTGGAGCTTCCAGAGGTCTTAGGAAAGGAGATCCTTTATCCCCTTTTCTATTCATTATCCTGGCAGAATGCATGGGGCGACTTATTAAAAAACCCTCAGGAAAAGAGAACTCATGGAATTCAGTTGGCCAATAATAGCCAATTGATTTCTTGTCTACAATTTGTTGACTCCACGATGATTGGAAGAGCTACACTCTAGGAAGCGAGACAAGTTCAAAAATGTTGGATACCTTTTCAGATGTTACCGGTCAGTTGATTAATCAAGGCAAATCCAACATTTTCTTTTTCATACTTCTACTAGACAAGAAGAGCAAATTTTAAAACTCTTCCAGTTTAAGAAGGGCATGCTTCCTCTTCAATATCTAGGTGTTCCTTTGGCCTCAAAAAAGTTGAAAGATTGGCACTGGTTAATCAATAAGATTGATTCAAAACTACAAAAGTGGACGAACAAATGGCTTTCATTAAGGGGAAGATGACGCGTTGGTTAAATCTGTCCTTCAAGCTATGCCGATATATGTTGCCTTTGTTCGAGTATTCCTAGCACTATATTGAAACAGGTGGACTCCATATGTCAGAAATTCTTATGGAGCGGAGTTCAAAATAAGAAGAAATGGTCCTTGGTTAAATGGGAGACATTATGCCGGCCAAAGATTGAAGGAGGATTAGGATTTAGATCTTCTCCTAAACAAAATAAAGCTTTAGCTGCTAAATTATATTGGAGACTACTTGCTCACCCTAATGATTTGTGGGCTGCTACTTTTAGAGCTAAGTATGCTGAAAATAATCCCCGAGAACATTATCAGATCTACCCTCCCTTCTAAAGGTTCTCCCGTCTTGACGTTTATCAAAATGGGAGAAGATATGATAAAAAAGAGCTCTTTTGGATTGTTAACAATGGTCAAATGGCTAATTTTTGGACGGATTCTTGGGACGGTCAGCCACCTCTCATTCTCCAATTCCCTCACCTTAGACCCATTATGGAACACATGCAGGGCATTGGTTGGATTAAGGTTGCCCTTCCTTGGGAGAATGGAAAAGATTGGATTCCTATTTCAGAATGGCCCATTGTAGTATGTCATGAGGATCTCACTCTGCTTCATAAAGTCCTACAGGCTAGACCTTTGTCTTCTTCACCACTACTAGATAAACTGGGATGGGGACAGGATGTTTTTGGTACATATTCAATATCTATTGGCTATTCTTCACTTTGTTGGTTGATAATCCTCATCCTCTTCGGTTTCTTTTCAAACATTTATGGCAGCCAAGTATGTGGCCCAAAGTCAGTTTCTTTGTTTGGCTTGTTATTCATAGAAGAGTTCTCACAGAGATCGTCTTTTGAAGAGAGGTATGTATGGCCCTTTCAGATGCATTCTGTGTTTATAGGACGAAGAATCTTCATCACATCTTTTCTTCCTTTGTCCTTGGGTTATTCCTATTTGGCATCAGTTCTTTTCTTGCTTGATTACACACTGGAATAACTTTGCATCCATAGAGGAGACTTTCAAAGCATGGTAGAGAAGTCTTCCAAAAGGCCAACATTTCCTTCCGATTTTGTGGACTGGCATCTCCCTCACTCTATGGAATATTTGGAAAGAAAGGAATCGAAGAATTTTTCAGCAAGTTAGTAAAGAGAACTCTTTTATCTGGGAGAAAATTAAAATTAACATAGCTGAAAGTTTGAAACATAAAATATCTTTACCCCAGAGTCTATCCCCGGAGTGGTTACATCTCCTTAAACAGGTATCTCTGGACCCTAGGGATGCTACGCTCCTGGAGGCAAATTAAACATCGGGCCATAAGCGTAAGTCAATGGAAAAGACCTCCTTTGGGATATGGAAAATTGAACACAGACGGTGCTTCTAGAGGGAATCCAGGAAGAGTTGCTTTATGGGAGGCATTGCTAGAGACAGCCAGGGTGAGGTGCAGTTCTTCTTTGCTAGAGAATTTGGGTACTACTACTAACAATTTTGCGGAGGTGAAAGCAATCTATAGAGGCATGCGGAGGCTTTAAAGATTGGATGGCAAAAGCTTCAAATTGAATCGGACTCTCAAATCATTTTAAAGTTGTTATTTGATGATCGAATTGATTCTTCCTCTAATTGGCGAATAAAAAGAAGTATGGAGGATACAACAATTGAAGCAGCAGTTTCAAGAAGTTCAGATGTACCACATTCCCATGCAAGGAATAAAGTTGCCGATGGATTAGCAAATTGGGCCTTAGATAATAGAGATCTCCTTTGGTATGGCATGCCTCCTGCATGGTGGTCCAATAAGCTCCAACGGGATATCAAACATATTCTAAGTCTGGACTCCTCACCATGATTATGTTTTTAGTTTTTCTTTTGTATCATGCTCAAGCCTGGGCAAATAGTTTTCAAGCTTGGCATAGTCATATATGTACTTTTGATTTCTATCTAATATAAAATTTTGATGGTGTTTTTATTATATAGATATATATTTCTGTTATGTAGTAGTCATTCCCCTTGGATCTTTCTTGGTCCCCTTGGGTTCTTATTTCCTTTACCCTCTTGGGTTTCATCTAGTAGTTATCCCCTCTTGGGTCTTTCTTGATCCCCTTGGGTCTTACTACATTTTCCCCTCTTGGGTTATCTAAATTAATGCTTGTGCTAAACCTATCATGGCCTACGTGTACTTTCTAATGACAAAGTTATCTCTTTCCTTCCATTTTCCGACCCTCGTGGGTTTGCATCCATATTCATACACTTATTATATTACATGGTATGCAATCACATGTATCTCCAAATCCTATATTCCTAGTCATTTGGGAATTTAACTTTTCCCCTCCAAAGTGGTCAATTACTAGCATGTCATAATTGCACCATCATATTTTAGCTAAGGACCATTCACCTTTTTTTTTTTTTCTGCTCCTATTTTCCCCTTTGAGATCATAGATAAGGTTGTGCTCTTTGATAAATTGCAAGCAAGGGAAATCTAAAGCCGTGGGCCTTAGGTTTCCTCCTATCTGGCTAGATGCAAGCTTTGGTAGTTATGTCACTGTACAAAACCATTGTTGGTCATCCTAATCCGTATGGAGGACATTGGAAAAAAAAAAACAATAAAGAATCAAAAGTCAAATGCCAAACATCTCAAATGTCAAAAAACAAAAGCATGAAAGCGAGTCACAACCAAAGAAGGCATGATCATAATCATTGGCATGCCCCCTACTCTAGTTGAAATTTCAAACTCCACAGTTAGCCTCATAGCAGATCCAAATTTCCATTGGAGTGTGGTAGGCTTGTAGATTGGGGTAGGAGGCCTCTTATTTATTATTAGTGTCCCCTGCCTTTTTATGCAATCACACAATCCTCATAGTGGCTGGTGGCTTCGATGGGTCATGAGGAATGAAGAAAAGTCATGGCAAGGTAGGCACCTTCATCATGCATATCTCATAGCCTTCATGGGATAAGTTGCTTACTTCGTTAGTTAGCCCAAACTGCAACCTTACAAAATAGGGCTCCCAAACCTTTAGATGTTGAAAAATCCTAGTCTTGCCAAATTGATTAGGGTGTGGTCTTTGATAATGATTCAGATCAGCTCTGTGGCACCTCACTATTTTGCCTCCTCATTATTCTCAATTTCCCCTTCATGGACATTGCTATTGTTTGACCACATCCTAGATTTGACTCCTTTCATTATCTATCTAGAGGCTGGTGAGTGGTATTGTATCACCTGGGGAATTAACTGGGCTTTCCTTATGAACAACCACCTCCTATGCAATCATGCATTTTGCCATTTTGTCATATTAGTATTGGCGTTACATGGTTATGTCTTCCATTGAGAAATTCTAGCACATGCATTGATTTAGTTAAACCCATTCCTTACTTATTGTTTCACATTGGATGTTTCATTAGATTCCTATGTCACACGTTTCCATTATCCATTACTTCTTTCATTGCAAGACATATTTTTGATCTGTTTGTCAATGAATAATGAATATCACACACTAAGATGCTACATCACATGATAAGCAAAGCACACAAGTCTAAAAAAGAGAACTTGAGATCAAATGTCAATATCATATACATGCACACTGTTTTAATGCAAAATGATACATTGTTTATACATCACATGCCTCCCATACTTGGATCAAGGAAATGCTATGTGAATATCCGACCTTCTGTAGCACTAGCAAATGCCCATTGAGTCTTTCAGTTGTCATCTCAAAGCTCTGTCTCCAACTACTATTCCACAAATGATCTGTCTAGTGTCATCTCTTCGCCTCTCTTGTTCATCTGTAGCTGACCCCTTTAGCTTGAAGGCTCCTGCAGGTCTCCCAGCTGCTGGTGCTATAGGATCCTCCATTGCTGTATCACATTGTGGTAGCACCTTGTCTAGGATATCATTGATCGATGAATGCCCCTCTGCCACTGTACATGTACCAAAAGATATATTGATAATTTCATTTCATATTCTCCAAATTCATTTGCCCTCTACTTTATAACATCTATGTTTTCTAGTCTATTATGCATGGTAAATACTAAAACTTTTACGTGGACCACCTTCCTGCTGATCAGGGACAACCTCCCCATCCCGTTGCCTGTTGAGGGCCATATCTTCCTCAGCTCTTTGGGCCAAGAGGCCCGACTCCCATCTATCCAACCCAGATTTAAAGACAAAACCTACTTGTATGATTTCCGTGACTGGGCCCCTAGGTGGCACCCCCTTACTTATCTTCGTGTGCTCATGCCATTATCTCTTGCATTGTCGAAAATAGCTAGCCCAGAGCTCAAAATCTTGAATTGCAATTTGCCAAATGAAGGACTTTGCACCTATATATAGCCTTCAATTCCAAAATTTCAACTACCTAGGTTGCTCAGCTACCTGACTTGGCCATCTTTGAGTCACTCAATGGGTTAAAAGATCTCCTATGTGTGCTTATTTTATATAATGGTTGAGTACGACAGATCTGGTTGGAGTCTCACATTAGTGAGCCCAATTCCTAATAGGAAAATATTGATGAATGTCAAGGAATCCTGAGCTATGATGGGTTTGATGATGGTCATATTGTGTATCTCTCCTTGCAAGTCTCATCAGACACCTACACATGCATTTGCAGTTCAATCGATCTCCTTAGACTGATTTTCTCTCCATCTAATATAATGTTGAGTACAGGGGATTAAGGGATGACTATAACACTGACAATATAAATGCCAATATGTTGTGAGAGAATAAATTTGTAACTAGTCATCATGAAAGAAGGTAACTTCATGGTCCATCTTGAAAGGGCATGCTTGTATGGAAATCTGATTTATGCAAACAATCTATTTATTTAAAGCAATTGATTTTCAGTGGACTAAAGCTTTGAAACCTACTTTAGGCCATGATTTGATGATGACAATAGCAAGTCAGAAGCTTAGTATAGTTTGCAAATCAACTTGGGAAACTCTTGGAGTGCTTTCTTTATTGTTGGTAATACTTGCATAACCTTGTTTCATTGTGTCAATATCCATTGAGCATTTATTTACATGGAGTCTTGCAATAGTTTTTGTTTACCTAAAAATATTTCCCGTAGAAAAAAATTCTACTAAAAGGATTACTTATATACATCTACCGTTTTCATGTAACAGGATAAATTCAGAAATATGATAGCTGTTGATGGCAAAACAACACTTCGTACTGAGGCATTTCAATCTTTGAAAATTCGGTTCCTACGAAGTTTGACAATTGATGGAAACAATACAATGCAGGTGTCTTTGATTCACCGCTGGTTCTTGTTCTAGTAGTTGTATTGCTTGTGTTTCCGTTTGGTAACATGATTGAACTCAATATATTTAAAAGGCAACTATGCAAACAGAACAGGGTTGTAGATGCAGACTTTCTGATGTGTACTCTTTATGCACAGAAATGATGACTTTTTGTCAGCTTAGGACTATCCAATAAATCTCAAATGAGATTCATATGGAGGTTAAAATTTTATTTGAGGACAGGTTCTTGTTACTTTTAGGTTGAGCTTATTCTATCTAGAAAATATGGCAATAACTTGTGCTTATTTGCGATGTGGTGGTTTATATGGCATTGGGTCATTGTTACAAAATCAACAAAATCTCTATGATTGCTCATAAGTTTCCTTTCAATCCAAGTGCAAGAATTGATATTTACCTTGATCTTTCGAAGACCACCCATGCCAAAGCAATCTTGGTCTTGAATAGAAGAAGCAACATGCCCATAGCTGCAAGTTGTCTCTTTGGACCTATCATGCTTCTTAAAATATTTTCCATGATGACAAAAATAGGGCAGCGACATAGGAGGAAACAATAAATCGGAAATATGGTCAACATTGTCATACCTTGGGCTGCCCACAAGGAGCTCACCCTCCTTTGCCTTTTCTTCTTCAACAAGCGAAGATCTTCCTGCTTTGATTCCTTCCAAATTTTGTTGACATATGTATGGGACATCATCATGGTTCCCATTGAAGTCAAGAACACCGTCAATTTGCCTCTTATTGATTGCTGTTCAGAAAATTCCAGCAAGCTGATTATCATCATTATTAGTTGGAGATGTGGCTTCAACCACCAAATTCTCTCCACAATTTTGCAAATCGAATTTTTCTTCTTTCCTTGGCTCATGCTCCATGACTTCTTCCTCTTTCTTTGGAGATTTTGTTGCATCAAAACCTTTTTTGGTTCTTCATCTGGGAACACCTCTCCATGTTCTTTAATTGTCACTTTATCCAAAGCATTTTGTTGTATCAAAACCTTTTGTGGTGCTTGAGGTTTAGGCTCCGCCTTGACCTACCCTTCCTTATCCCTATGAATTCGGCAAGTGAAATAGCATCACGGATCTCATTCGGAAGAGCCTTATATTCTTTATAGCTGGCCGCAATATTGTGCCTCACTGAATGCCATGTATCCACCTTCGAATGACTCCTTCCTCGGGGAGGAAGTTTGGCTAAAAAGTTCTAGCAGTAGGATCCATCATGGATCTCAGTGGTTGAAGATTGTTGTTGGCCCTTGAAGAACTTTTTGGATGCATATTATGGATCAACCGTGCCATTATATCAGCCAACCTCTCTTGCCCTTGGGCAAACCTCTCAAACCTAGCATCATCAAAATTTATGTTCGCCATTTTATCTTCTCCTTTTGAATGAATACCCTCCAAGCTGGGAGGATCGATGCTCTAATACCACTGTAATGTCCCTTTCGGGCTCAAATTTGAGGAATTTGGATTTTTCCAAAACCCTAATGGAACATTGCTGGAAATGAAGACAACCACATGTAGAAAACCTAATTTTTATGACAATAAATTGATTTTATGCAAAAATTAGGAAATAACAACTGTTTTAAGTCAAGTCCACCAAACCTTAAGCGACCTAGGGTAAATTCAGATTTTTGCCTTTTTCACACACAAATATTCAAAAATACATCATCAACATGAAACCCTTGATGAAAACATGCAAAATAAATGCTTCAACCATAAATTACAGACTGCTGGAATTAATTATTGCTCAAGAACAGCTGAAACTTCAAAATTCCATATCTTCATAAATACTTGGAGAAAAAATGCAAATGATAGCTCAAAATGATCACAAAAATAGCAGCTATCAAACAAAATTAGAATAAGATTTTTTCAACCACGGAAACCCACTGAAAAGTGATTCCAAAATCTCCACATGGATAGATCAAGTTGGAAATGAATGTGGCAGCCCCAAAAAAGCATGCACTAGCTGGAATTTGTGCCCTAACATGGATGGAAACCCTTGCCATTCTGAAATTCTGAATTTTAAGCTCACTTGTGACTCCCAGATGAAGCCACCAATGCAACAAATGAGGGTTTTCATCCCCAAGTGTTGTGACTATTGAGGGTTTTCGTCTTCAATAGGATCCAATGAGGGGTTTCATCCTCAAAGGTTGAAAATGAGAGTTCAATGCTCCAATTTCCAAAAGGGAAGTATATAAATCACAAGATGATGATGCACAAATGAGCCAAGCGACCCCTTTTATACCTTGTCATGACGCCAAAACTAATTAGAATGCTTCCAAATATGACCGACCTCATAATGGATACTTCTCTTCTATTTTTCCTTTGGCTTTTCATCTTCTTAATCCAATTGACCTGACTTTATATGGAAAACTACTAAAGAAGAATGCAATGCTCACGAAAATAACTGAAAAACATGACAATTACTTCCCTTGCTCATTTCCTTCTTGCCCATAGGAAGTGGAATGGGCTCAAAGTCTTCTAATCGAGCTAGTTTGAAAAAGGGGGCATTATCAAAGACAAAGGGGTACTTGGGCATATGAGTTTGTGTTGTTAAGAGTTCTTTCACTTGATAAGTTTAGGAACTAGATTATTGGAGCATTACAACACAATTTCTTCACTTGGGCATGAGAACTTGTAATTGCTTGTGGGCAAACAATTTTGGGAGGGGAGGACTGTAATGTCCCCTTTTCCAAGTTAGTTCATTTTGGAGACTTTGAGCCCATTTCACTTCTCGGGGGCAAGAAGAAAATGAACAAGGGAAGTAATTGTCATGTTTTTCAGTGATTTTCGTGAACATTTGCATTTTTCTTTAATAGTTTTCTACATAGGTCAGGTTGGTTGGGTTGAGAAGGTGAAAGGCCAAAGTAAAAATAAAAGAAAAACATCCTTACGAGGTCGGTCCTAGCTTGGAGACATTGTAATCTGTTTTGGCACCACAACAAGGTATAAAAAGAGTTCGCTTGGCTCATATGAGGATCATCTCTTGTCAAAAATTATAACTTGAATGGATTTTTGGGCTGATTGCTCAATCACTTCCATTGAAGGGCGAAAATCCTTTGGTGTGGCTAAACAAAGAGGACAAAACCCTTCTTTGCTTGATTGAAGAACGAACTCTTCAAGTTATTGGGGATTCACCATTCTGAGGTTTCCGAAGTATTTCAAGAGGATTGATATTGCAAATTTTCAACGAGGTTTGATCCTAGAGTGATTTACAGCTCCTCTCCTAGGGTAGCTACTTGCTTGGAAGTGGAGTCGGGTGCCATTTAGGGCACATTTCTTCAATTGAATTCCATATTCATATTCCTCATAATTTTAGAGGTTGATTGCACACTTTCATGAGATTTTTGGGGTTTGGAACCTCCACTTCTAGCCATTGTTGTGAGATGTAATTTTGCTGTCATAAATTTAATTGCAGCTGTGTAGAATTTCCAAAATTGCATATACTTTGGATTGTTTTTGCTTGGTGTTTGTTCCATTTGTCGAGTATAATATTTTGGAGAATTTATACATCCATTTTCAGCTTGTTTGGAGGGTGTTTGATGCCCTAAAAGTGCAAATACAATTCGCTGCTAGGGTTTATAACATTTTTTTGTTGGCTGTTGTAAAAATCAGTTTACTCTCAATTGGGATTTGTGCTATTTCCTTGTTTTTCAGTTTCATTCCTAAAAGGGACAGTACATTTTTATGCAATGGTTAGGTAGCTTGTTGGTGTATGGGTTAAGAGCGAGGTTGCTTGCAATGCAAGAACCTTTACACCTACATCAATGGTTATAGAACTTCACCTAAGTTTCCAGTTATAGTATTGGTATGGGGTTCGGGTATTGGTACGGTAATTTGTTTTTGCCCTAGGTTTGGTCTAGTGAGGTATGACCATACAAAAATTTATATAAAGTATAAAAATTTAACAATTATAGCCAAATAATCAAAATTAATCTTCCACCCTCTCTTACACCACTGTCTTCATTATTTACTACCCAAATGTCATTGGCAAGCAACATATTTACTCATCCCCGAGCCTCCAGCCATATCTACACAGTCAAAAGTCAATTATACTTGCTCCCCATGATCCACTTCCATGTCCTACACTTGGTACATTTTATTACTTGGACCTTACTTTTGATCAAACATACATTAAAATCACATATAAACCCACCTCCCACCACATTTCCCCTTGCCTAACATACCCTCCCATCTTATCCTAATCTCTAATGTCATAAGCCAAAGAAGGAAGGAAAAAAATTCCATGAACATCTCATCTAGACCCACCTCCCGTCCCACCTCCTATCACATTTCCTCCTTGCCTAACATTCCTTCCTCCCTTATCCTAACAGGCTAACCCCTAATGTCCTAAGCCCAGATGTCCTATTTTCTATATTTTCCCACCTTATTTCATTTATCCTAATTTGTTCCCCTCCATTTTACAAATAAAATTCTTGTTTAATAAAACAAAAGGCATTTACATGGACAAGATATAATACTTGTATTTAATATTACACATAATCTTCTGCATTGTGCAAGGCCCATTCGCTTCATGCAGACCCTCAAACCACAAGTCTGTGCAAAGGGCATGAGTGTTTCTCCAAAATGACACAAGTTATAAAATCCCAATACCTTGCAGCAGCTACTAGAAGGATAGCCAGATTGTATATTGGATTTATGGTCCACATAATTCTTCCTTCTCAATGGATAATAACATGCAGTCCCTTGTGTGGTGAAGCTCTCAATTTCAGAAAGATCTGATCTAGATTGCTCTCATTGTGTTCACTTCTGTCCTCATTATGATTCCTTGAAACTATGAGATTCAGAGATTGAATCAAAGGTAAAGCTCTTCCTGGCTTTGTCTAGAGAAAACAACATTGAACGCCTGTGTAAATATGAGGAATGCTGGTGTTTTCAGAGAACAACACAGAATGCAAGTGTCTTCAGCTTGAGTACCTCTTGGCTGAGGATGGCACTGGACTTACTTGGGATGTACCTGGGCCAAACCGGAGGGCCAGATCGGGACCGGGACCGGACTGGGACTGAGACCCGGTATGTGCCGTACTGGGATCAGTCTCTTGGTACTGACTTACCTGGTATCATAGAAATTCACCTTAGAAGAGAGAGATTCGGTCTATATACTTGGGAGAAATGTCGACCATGATTTCCTCTCATTGTTCAATGCACATTTAGTACTGTACATTGTTGTTAGCTTTTGATGATGCAATCAATATAGCTTCCTATGAATGGCTAATGCAGATTTCCATGAAATTCATAGGTTGCACCTTGTAAACAAATGAAAAATTTGTAGCTCCATTTGGATAGTGTCCTTTATAGTGGATTTTGGTTAGTGGTGCTACAGGGAAAGATTTGAACTCCAGAAAATATATTCTACTTGAATTATCAAACATGGATTTTAATGTTGCTTACCTCTTTCTGTTATCACCTAATTTCGACAAGTGGGTAATAATACCCTTTTTACTTTCCAAGCAAAGAAATGTCCACGCATGCAGAGGTTGCCATTCATATTCAGCTCAGCAGAGGTGTTTTACAGAAAATGGGGATCCCAACTAATTCATATCCTCACAGTATTCCCTATGCAGGATCCACAATCAAAACCACCGCCGAAGAGATTTTGGAGGCTCAATAATTCTAACCAATTTGAATTAGCCAAATGATTTTCTATGCGGGTCCATGGTCATTGTTACTAACTCTGGGCTTGTGACTGACCAAATGATTTCACAGTTTAATGGAATGTTCAATCTAAATACTAAAACAATAGATAAGGGTTCAGATTCAAAGTGATAAGGATAGGTTGAAGGAAATTTTCAAAAATCTGCATCAAGCACCTGAACTTTGCTAAGGCAAAGACTTTGTTGGGAAATTGGGTTTGGAAGTGCACTTTTCATTTGTCAAAGTGACTCCAAACTTCCTGATTTTCAAAAACTTTCCAAGCTTCATGAAAATCTTAGATATTTGCAAAAGTAAGAATTAATTCATTAAAAAATTGCAAATATTTTTTAATGTAAATAAGGGGATTGTGAAGAAGGTAGTCAGGTTTAAGATGGGAGTTGAGAGGTGGCTATGCAACCAATACCTGACTAGGCTATGTATATTTGTAATTGATTTTTTAATAATCAAGGGTTCTTCTCCTTCCATCCATTGTTTGAGGCTTATTAATTTTAAGTTGTTATCTCAATGAATTTGCATGTTTTCAATTTTAGCAAATGGATGTGGAGCTTCACTTACATATATGTTACTTGCAAATCTGATTTTACTCAAATAGCTGCATATGCAATGTGTATGGAGAATCTGGAGATCATTCTTTAAATGAATGAATTGTTTCTTTTATTCCAGTTAAGATTAGTTTGGCTGCTCAGTGGATTTATACGAATAATACGCACAAATTCAGTATTGGTTGCATCAATTTTTTGGGCTTTTCCTGCACTGTTGTCAGGAAGGTTTCAGTAGTGAACTCTGGATCATCTGTTGCTGCTAGTTTTGATAAATAAGATGAGTCTTGGTTGCATATGAGTCCTGTAACTTTGTTAGACTTTGTGCTAGTAGGGTTTCAGGACAAGAATTCGCCCATGTGTGAATCTTTGGTTGATTGGAGAAAAATGGGGTCTTTGAGGGTTTTCAGCTGTCTTCACCATATGAATATTATTAACCTACATTCCATTCTGAAAATTTTCATTGGAGGAAGAGGACCATCTTATTTTTTCACTTTATCTATGGCTACTTGGAGCAATTCTTGGTCATAATCTTGCTTCCTGGTTTTCCCTTTAGCATTTTCAGCCTTATTCACCATTTTCCCCCATCATCACTTTCAGGTAAAAGTGAATCAAATTCCAAAACATCAAATCTTATGAGGGTGCTGGCCTTCTCTATGTGGAGGGAAACTGTCAGTTCATAGGTTTCCTGCTCTGTTTTCCTAATATTTATCACAATCCATTGGGCAGGAGTTGGAATATCATATGGGTTTCAAGTGACAAATTTTCAGGATAACACATTGTTGTTATGTAAATTGATTGGCTGCTTGGCCATTCCATATTTATGTTGGTTGATGGCTTGGATATGATACCCAGATTCTATTATTAGTTCTCTCTCAAAATGTATTGGCAGGTTGCAAAAAGATTTGTCAATGAAATAGGATTCCAATGCCCAATTTTTATGATCTCTAAAATAAAAGATAGGTTCCCAATATGTTGTCTTGTTTCAACTGCACAGGCTGTAGCTACAGATTGTACTTATTTTGTTACTATATTTTTACCTAGTAATGATTTTATGTTAAGGATAGTATACAAGTGCTTTTGTAAAGTTGGTTGCCTACTTTTTCAAAGTTTGTTGCTAGAGTTATATACAGAGATTAATTAATATTCTTGTACTGCAAAGGATAATGGCTTCACATCCTTGAAATGTTTCTGTTGTATATTTATAAAATGAAATATATATTCAAGAAGATATATACCATAAAAAAACCTAGTCACATAAATTTCAGTTTCTACTTGCTGTTGTAAATATAGATTTCTTTTGTCATAAAGTGAATCTGACAGTCTAGAGGCATATGGTTTAAACTTTTGACGTCTGAAACATGAGTTACTTAAATGCCAAATTACAGGGTAATTTCTGCATTATCTTTTTATAGTCCATTCAAGCTTTTCCTTTTTCCTAGTCTGCACTATATTGAGAAAACGAAGCATGAAACTAATAAGTAAAATTATGCATGCTGACAATTCATACCATATATGATATTTTGGGTTTTGCAGGTTTTTGATTTTGCAGCATTTCCGAAACCTGAGTTTGATCTGCCAATATTTTGTGCCAACTTTTTTCTACAGTCAACATGAATATTATTGTCTTGTGAGTGATTAGTTTTTATCTTGCTTCTCCGAAGTCATTCTGATGCTTACTCCAGCATCATCAGTTTGTGTTCAAGGTCCATCATTTTGTTCATTTGTCTGTCATTGTTTTGATTTAAAAATGACATAAAAGTGCATAATGTTTATTTGACCCTATTATTTCCATATGGTAAGCTGCAACAGCAAGCAGTGTTTTACCTGCTGCTCCAACAATTCTAAGATCTTAACAGATATATACTGCATCAAGACAGAGACATATCTTTACACACATTCTTTCAATCTGGCTTAGCTAATTAACAGCTGGACCAATTTTTGCTATTCAACGTGTTTTTTTCCATGTCTAAAAAATAAGTACAGCCTCCTGTTCATGAGATCAAGAGATATAGTGAATGATTCACTTGTCAGAACATAATACATACCCAACAAGGAATATGGACAGGTGCTTTATTTATTGATGTTATAACAAATTAGGATCACCCACTCTGTTACTACACATTCCTCCAATTCCACTTGCATAGAATATTATCAACAGATATTTTTGGATTCCACTTGTAGGGCCATGGATGTAATCCCTAAATAAGGAAACATGATTTTTTGATATATTCTTCTGAGATGAGACCAAAAGATAATTCCTAGGCCATTGGTCCTTTTCTTTTTAAATATTGACAAGTTGGCATTATCTTGGCGTCAATCTAACCACCTTAAGTTTGATCAACCTCTTCTTCTGTTGCATTTAGATAAATACATGCGTTCTACAAGTGCACATTGCTCTTTTGACAATGTTTCACCGTCTTCAAAAGTTTTGGGATACCTAGAATTTCCTCTGCTGTATTGGGTCTGAAGACAATCTGATCCACAACACACTTCCAACCTAAGGGCATATATCAATATCTTTATCACAATACCTCAAATGGTTCCATATAAATTGCTCTTTTACTTGTTGCAAGGAAAATCACAAGATGCAGATACATGATCCATTTCTCTGGTTTTCTGAACTCATACATCCACAACACATCCTCTAGTACTTGATTAAAGTATCCTAGCCATCTATTTCTGGATAGTGCATAATACTGTGGTTCAATTAAGTATGTAATCACACAAATACCATTCCCAAAATTAGGAAACAAATATTTGATCTAATCCATAATTCATCTTCTTAGGTATTTCATGCAACTTAAAAACACTTTCTTTGTAAATAGTTCATATATATGCAATAAAATTTGTTGGCTTAGGCTATTCAGTTGTTCAAGAATTGTATCATACTACCCAAACTACAGTAATTTTTATTACAAAATTTAATGGAATAACTCCCCACTTCCGTTTTGGACAATCACGGGGCTACAACAATCTTGTAGGGTCTACATTGATGAATCTTGTTCTTGTGGGATCAATTTGGTCGATTTTTAGCACTTCTCTCATTAAGGGACAATGTCGGGTAAAACTCATGGTTCTTGTGATAAAACAAATGATTGGATAAAACCTATGAATACTCATTCTAATTGGGTATAAACCATGGTTTCCATGATAAAATAGATGATTGGTGTAAAACCTTTAAGTGCCCATGATAGTCGGTCTTTTGGGTATAACCTATATTGTTTGTGATAAAACTTCGGTAAAACCAAAGGTGAATATGCAGCGATTAATTATAACTCATGTTTTTATGATAAAACAAGTGATTGGAGTAAAACCCATGGATGCCCATGTTGGTCTATTGGATGTAACCGATGGTGCCCATGCTGAATGCAGATGATTAGAGTTGAACTCTTAAAGGTCATGATAGTTGGGTAATTGAAATCATGAATCCCAAGATACCCAATAATAACTTGATGATTTGGTAGATAATTGTCCTATAAGGGACAATAGCCAAATGAAGTTATTTATATATGACGAATCGAAAAGGATGAATCGATAGAGTAAATGGATTGTAGTTAATGAGATTATTGTACTTTATTTTTTTCCATCTTGGTTTGATTGGGTGACAGAGATGCAAATCTGGTTAGAATGGTAGATTGGTGATGCCTTAGGGCAATGAGTGGCAAGGGGCACATGTCCGCTAGATGTGGCTTGGTGATAGCTCGGTTCATACCGGATCTATCGCATTTTTGTACCAACTTGTGTTAATCTATGTAAGGTGTCATAGTTGGCCTTGTATATTGTCTTTGAGTGCGGTGGGACAATCTCTAACATAATATGGCTCTTTTTAATATGAAGCCAAAGATTGTCACCATTGTTGAACCTATAAAGTAATGCGAGTGCTAATCACATATTGATTGTATTTGGTGGAAATCTTTCGTATTTTCTCATATTATTGATTTTGCTCCATAAAACTTAGTGGCAATGTTTGATTATTTTTGTGATGAAACAAAGTTAACTTATGGTGGCATGCTTTATAAGCTACATCAATTTGTGGAAGCTTCAAAACCAAAACAATTCAAATGAATTGTGTCTAGTAGAGTTGTGTCAAGTCTGTTGTGGTTGTGTTGGATGAAAGACATCCTTTCATCCCATGTGCGCAGATGCTTAATGTTGGACATGAGTAATGTATAATGGTGCGTTGACGACTTTTCAAAGGTGTGACAATCCATATGTGGATTAAAAGTCATAAACATGCTGATCATTATACTCATCATGGACGAAACTCTCTTGCAAAATGTCTTGATAAAGGGAATTGTGGCTAGAAGTAATGGTTGCAGGATGTATATATCGAATCTACGATTGCGAAAGAATATTCGGTAGTGTCTTGCACTAACAAGGATTGTTGGCATGGTGCAAGGATAGCCTTTGTAATGTCCCCATTTTTGAAGACCCTTAGCCTATCTTTCCTGTGGGCTTTGGGATGTTGCAAGGGGAAAATTATATTAAATAATTAAATATTATTGCCTGGAGAGTGATTTTTATCATTTGACATTATAAAACAATAATTATTTAATTATGTAATTTATTTAATTTAATTCCCACAATGCAAAATTAAAAAGGAATTAATTAAATAACTTTTGGGTGGCTTTTAATATTAAAATCACCCTTAGAAAGGGGACACCACACCTAGGAGAATAAACTATTTTTAAATTATGATTTCCCTCCTTTAGGGACTTCGAACTTTGTGCTCCTTGTTTATAAAAGGAGATTTTGGGATCATTGTGAGGGTTATGTTGATTGATCATTTTGATTTCACTCCATGCTTGGAGTAATGGGATGTATGCCCTAGCTCTCTCTCTTGCATTGTAAGCTTCATTGGAAGCCATTGTTGAAGACATTGAAGACTCTCTTGTTCTAATCATTGTGTTCCATTGTGTTCAAGTGTCTTTTGTGCATGGTTTATGCTTGCTAGCTTTGGCGACTTGTTTGGATGTGTGGCACATTTATTTGATGATGATATTTGCATGATTAATGGTGATTATTGAGTGCTTTATGATCTGTTATTAATGCTGCAAATTATTCCAGCTATAGCGACTGGCAAGGGTGATCATTTTGGGCATTTTTGGAGTGTTTGGGTTAGATCTTCATACTGCTGCAATTTAATAATTATTCCAGCTGATTGGGTTGATGTTTTAAGGGAATTTGGAGGGATTTCATAGTGTTTATAAGTTGCTGGTTACTGCTGGTTTTATTCTAAATATGGCGACTTGATTTGAGCATCTTTTGGCATGTTTTAAAGGTGAACCAACTATACTTGTAATCTGATCTGAGTTGGCTTATTTTTCTGAGTGTGAGCAGCCATTTTGGGATGTTTACGAAGAGTTCTAAGAGCTGGAAATATTTTACATATTTTATGCTAACCCTAGCGACTGGGTTTGGGATTTTGGGGACTGTTTAGGAAGGGTTGCAGTGCTTCAAAAATTCAGAATGGTAGCTCTTAATTTATAGAAAATTCTGCAATTTATTTGAGGGCAAAATATGGAGTATTGAGCAAGTTATGAATTTTCAAAGTTTCAGCTGTCTGTGAGCAATATTTAATTATTATGTGCCAGGGTTTCATCTACACAGTTTCAGATTTCGTGGGTTGATTTGCATGCCTTCTACTTGTCCAAAAATTGTGTTCTATAGCTTGTTGGAAAGCTAAAAATATGAAGAATATTTTGGCATTGGTTTGATAGAAAAATATTGGGTGGTGAAGGAGTTATTAATTTTTGAAGTTTTCAGCAGTCTAGTGCATTTATTAATTAATTACTGCTGTAATTAATTTCAGATTTGAAGAGATTAATTTCCTAACTGGTTCTCCCATCTAATCCACCACCTTGGCTCACTCCAACCCCATCTAGGTTGTATTGAAGCTAACATTGGATTATTTGAGGTCGAACTAGGAGGGTTTAGTCCTAGAGTCGATTCAATAAATTAAATTGCATATTTGGATAATATCCCAAAAGGAGATATTACAACCTTATTTGAGAAGCAAATGACCACCACAAAGACAAATCAAAATTATGCTTAGTATTAGGTAGACTTGAAACAAGATATATGGAAACATATTCCCATGGTCATTGTGGAAAAGGAAAAGTCAAGTCTTTGCTTCATGTTATGTAGTTTCACAACCGCATGTGCGATAGGTACACATGTATTGCGAAACCATGTCATGGAGATTTGGCTTGTAGAAATACAAAATTGCAATATTTTTATGGATGCGAAAATGATGTGTACCTTTGTCTTTAGTGTGCTTCCTAGATAAACTTTTGGTGCTAATCACCACAAAGAACACAAACATGTCCATGGTTTTAAAGGAAATCATTCTCTATTGTAATGTCCCTTTTTCCCACCTAAGAGCTGAAATTTGGTCTTCTTGCCATTCCTTCTCCATGGCAAAGGAGCAAAAATGAAGGAGAAGAACCTTGAGCATCTTTATAATATGTTTTATCTAATATTTTTATATTTTCTTTAGTGTTTCCTTGCATTATACAGGTCAGCCTTTTCTATTTGTACATTGGCGCCAAAAAGAGGATATAAAAGGGAATTAGAGACACCATTTGCTATCTAGACTTGGCGCATTTTATTCTACTTGGGCATTGTGAGCTTGTTGCTCCTTGTTCATCCACTTGAGGACGAAAACCCTCTTGTGAGGCTTCTTAGAAGGAAAAAACCTTTCTAGTGGCTTGGGTGAAGGACGAAAACCCTTCATCATTGTTTGGTTTGGAAGTAAGGGCTGATTTGAAGAGATATTTGTAATTTCCAACTGGTATTTGATTTATTTAGGGTGGAGCGACCTACCTTGGGTAGGGTTTGGAACTTTTGGTGAAGTATTTGAGAAATTTGGTTTCATAATCTGATTTGTAATATTTTTAAAGGCTGGAATCTAAAGTTTGGTGAATTTAGAGGGTTTCTAGACCCATATTTCATATTTTTCTTATGGCTGCAATTTCCAGTTCATAATGAATTTCCAGTAGTGAGATCTTTAACATTTCTTTTTGTTTTTGGCTTTAATATTCCATATACATAATTGTGGTGAGTTGATTTGTGGTGATTTTTGGCATATTTGGTGATAATTCAAGTCGTTGATTTTATACTTTCAGTCTGCTGCAATTTAATTTTCAGATCTGCATTTGGTGTGTTTGGTTGAAACCCTTGAAAGGGTCATTACAGTGGTATCAGAGCCCGGATCTTCAAAAGGCCTAGGGTTTATGGAAGAAGGTAACAAGGGTTACATCTACTACCAAAGGAGGAAGAAGGCAGACAAAGAGGACCAGCCAAGAGAAGAGGGACATATGGCTGATTTTGATTCTCAGGAAGCTAAGGTGGACAAGCTAATTGCCGGCCAAGAGAGGCTCGCAGACACTATGGACTTCCTAGCACTTTCTCTCCAAAAATCATTGAACCAAGGGTTCAAAATGGTGAAGGGAGTTCGAGTGGAGCAAATAATGCCAAGCAACCCAATGGATCAGCCCGAGGATCGAGTTGGAAGCCCACTTTCATCCCTAGAGAGGAGGCCATTCCGGAAGAAGAGCCAAGACCGATGGGAAGAAGAAATATTGCAGCGAGTTATGAGGAGTATATGGCCTTATCTAGAGAGATCCGTGATGCCATTTCTCTTGCCGAGTTCATGGGGTTGGATAGAGGAAGATCTAGGCCCGAGCCTAGGCATGCCATGCCACAAAGAGAGGTACAAAGTGCTTTGGGTAAGTTGTCTTTTTCTACATTTGATGGATCTACAAAAGGTACCGCTAGGGCTTGGATTCAAAAATTGAATACTTATTTGTCTTTGAAGCCTATGGTAGAAGAAGATGCCATTAAATTTGCCACTCTACATCTTGAGGGCATTGCCCATGAGTGGTGGTTTCATGGACTTGTGACACAAGGGCATAGTGAGATACATGCCTATGATGAGTTTTGTCAAAGGCTCATTGATAGATTTGATAGAGTGGATCCGGAGGTACATTTCCGTGAGCTTGCTCAATTGAAACAAGGTACCGTAGAGGAATATGTGGCTGATTTTTAGAGGCTTTCCGTAATGATTACGAGATGTGTCCAAAAGAAGACTTATTGTGCTTTTTGTAGAGGGTTTGATTGAGCCCCTAAGGGGGTTAGTTCGTGCATTTGATCCTTTGTCTCTACAAGAGGCAATAAAGAAGGCTCTTGATCTTGAAGGTGCTGCCCCAAAATCAGCAGCAATCAGCAGTGTTCCTAAGGCCAATTGGAGAGGGGAACAAGCCCCCAAGCAGCCAAAAAGCATCCCTTTGGACCAGCCAAAGAGACCTCTTCAAAAGTGCCTCATGCTCACACGGATCTGCAGAAAACCAGCCATGAAAAGGAAGAAAAAATGAACTAAGAAGGAAGAATTTGTGTTTCTCATGCAAGGAACCATGGACTCCGGGACATCGTTGCTTGGGAAAAGGTAAGGTTCATTATATTGAAGTAATTTCAGATTGTGATGATAATGATAGCAATGAGGATGAGACTAGGCATAATGATATATTGGAAAAGGATCCGGAAGAGGTAACTAGCACTCTTGCTACCTTAGTGGGAGCACCAAGTTACAACTCTTTTATTATTGAGGGTGATCTACAAGGGCACAAGGTCACAATTTTGATTGATGGAGGAGCTACTCATAATTTCATAAATGCATGCTTGGTTTCAAATCTGAAATTGAAGGTTGAGGACTTCAAAGGCTTCATTGTTAGGATAGCGGATGGGTACTCTATGCAATGTACAAAAAGGTGTTCTCAACTCCACATCACCATGGGGTTATATGAGGTATGTGCTGATTTTTTTGTGATTAACATGGCTGAGTTTGACATCATACTTGGAGTCCAATGGTTGTGCTTGTTGGGAGAGCTAACTCTCAACTATCAAAACATGGAGATGAGTTTCATGGACCAAGGGAAAAGAGTCTCATTGCAAGGTATACTTCCTAGCACTCCCAAATTAATTATTTAGTAGAAGAGGGCATTTCATGTGAATCATATTTCTGTTCCTTATCAAAAATTACAGCAGATTGGAAAGCATTGATTTCAGCTGAGTATGCAAAGAATAAGTTTGCTAGTGATGTCTTTGAAGGAGTAATAAGTGATGGGAGGTATAAGGTAGTAGATGGGCTGATTCTATACAAAAACCGGGTCTATTTGGTGCCGGAATCTAAGGTTAAAAGCAAGATTTTGAGGGCTGCTCATGATGACCCTTCAGCTGGTCATCCGGGTTATTTTAAGACCTACAAATACATAAGAGAAAGGTTCTATTGGAAGGGTCTTAAAGGGGAAGTGCTCCAATACATCCGGGAGTGCCTTACATGTCAACAAAACAAGGCGGAGCACTCATTTCCAGCTGGTCTTCTTCAACCACTTCCTATTCCCACTCAAAAATGGGAAAGTGTCTCTATGGATTTCATTACGGGGCTGCCCATGGTCCAAGGTAAGAATTGCTTGTATGTTGTAGTGGATAGACTCACTAAATATGCTCATTTTTGTCCTCTTCCGGCTAAGTACAATGCTCCTATAGTGGCTGATGTGTTTTTCAAAGAAGTATTTAGACTTCATGGGCTGCCCAAGGAAATAATAAGTGATAGGGACAGCCGGTTCTTGAGCATGTTTTGGAAGGAGTTGTTTCATTTGGTGGGTACACAACTTGCTCATAGCACTAGTTACCATCCCCAAACGGATGGGCAAACCGAAATAGTGAATAAATGGGTGGAAGGGTACCTACGAAACTACATTGATGGGCAACAATCAACGTGGATAAAATGGTTGTACATGGCTGAGTTTTGTTACAATACTACCTTCCAAATGTCCATTGGTATGTCTCCATTCAAGGCTTTGTATGGGTATGATGCTTCTTCCTTTGTTGATTTGGTTATGACTGATAGTAGAGTGCCTAAAGCTCAAGATTTAATTCAGCGTAGCCAAGAGCTTAAGGAGAACCTTCTTCGTGCACAAAATCAGCAAAAATTATATGTGGATCAACATAGAAAGGAAAGGACATTCGAAGTGGGAGACATGGTGTTCTTGAGATTGCAGCCCTATAGGCAATCTTCCATCAAGCAAAAGGGTGTGGAAAAATTGAAGCCACATTTTTATGGCCCATACAAGGTAATAAGCAAGGTGGGTAAGGTTGCATATGAGTTAGAGCTTCTGGAAAATAGCAAAATACATAATGTTTTTCATGTCTCATGCCTTAAGAAGGCACTTGGGCAGCATCTTACCCCTTCACATGAGCTGCCCCCATTGGATGAAGAAGGTAAATTGATCCTAATTCCGGAAGAAATCCTTGAAGTTCGTGAAAGGAAGTTGAGGAATAGAAGTATCAAGGAATATTTGGTTCGTTGGAAGGATCTTCCCCTTGAAGATGCTACATGGGAGAGTGTAGAATAAAAAACACTTTAAGAAGATTTTAAGCCACCTTTCACCACAAAACTTGATCAAATACTCACTTGAAAAATTAATTTAGAACAATAGAGGTACAACCAATAGAAACGATCAAAATGAAGGTCTCCAAACCCCAATACTTACAAAAGATGATACATTCTAGCCCTATAAATTATGCCAAGTCTAAATATCAAAGAATAAATGAGTTATGTGCCCTAGAAGACACCAAATCACACTCAAACCCTAGTCGTTTCCTAGGAGAGGGGCTCCAAAATATGCCAAAGCTCTTTATAGGTATTCTTCTTGATGCCCTAGATCCAAATCAGCAAGAGAGTCTTCAATAAATGCCTTCAATTCACCAATATGGAGAGTTTTCATTCTCCACTATGCCACAAGGAAGGGTTTCATCCTCCTTGGATGCCACACAAGAGGGTTTTCATCCTCAAGTGGAAAGGTATTGAGCAATCAGCCCAAAAACCAAAATAGTAAGTGTATATGCACCAAAGATGATCCAAATGAGGCCAAGCGACCTCCTTTTATATCCCTTGGTTGGCGCCAAAGGCCAAATAGGTGAAAACCAACCTCCAAGCTTTACTTTATCTTTTAATTCCTTGTTGGGAATCCCATAATCCCAACCGACCTTCCTTAGGGAGTGAAACACCAAAGAAAAACATTAAAAATAATAAAAGAAAACTGAAACAAAGCTCAATTACTTCCCTTGTTCACTTATCCTTCTCGCCACGCAAGAAGAGAATGACAAAAAGCCTCCATTTGGCATGTATTCAAAAAGGGAACATTACATCCTTCCCAAAATTGCTTGTCCTCAAGCAATTGCAAACTTGGCTGATCTGAAAACTTGATTTCTTCCTTCTTCCCATCATGTAATCCCACATCCTCAAATGAATTAGGAGGTGGCTTCCTTGACAAGGCATCCGCTACCACATTGTGTTTTCCTTGACATATTCAATATCAAAATCATATGCTTGGAGTCTACTTACCCACTTTTGTTGTCAGTCATTTAACTCTTTTTGATGAAGAAAGAATCTCAAGCTATTATGGTCGGTTTTGACCACAAACCTTCCACAAACCAAGTATTGTTGGAACTTGGTCAATGCATACATGATGACCAACATTTCTTTGTCATAGATAGAGAACTTCTCATGATCCTTCAATTTCTAGCTCTCATATGCAATGGGATGCTTGTCTTGCATCAAAATAACCCCTATACCTTCACCGGAAGCATCACATTCAAGTATAAAAGGCATAGAAAAATATGGAACAACAAGTACCGGGCAAGAACACATCACCTTTTTCAGCTCTTCAAAAGCTATTGGGCTGTTTTTGACCAGCTGAAAGCTCCTTTTCTTGTTAGAGAAGTCAATGGGGCTGCAAGTTGGGAAAACCCCTTCACAAATCTCCTGTAGTAACAACACAAACCCAAAAATCCTCTTAATTGTGTGATGTTGGTTGGGGTTGGCCAATCCATGATGGTTTAGATCTTTTGTTGGTCCACATGAACCCCATGTGCATTGATAACATGCCCCAAGTACAAAATTTCAGTCATCCCAAACTCACATTTTGATTTTTTTGCATAGAGTGACTGCTGTTCTAAAATTTCCAGCACCTTATCCAAGTGTTGGAGATGCTCCTCCCATGTTTTGCTATATACCAAAATGTCATCAAAGAAAACTAGCACAAATTTCCTCAAATGCTTACCAAAAATATGATTCATGCACGATTGGAAAGTGGCCGGGGCATTGGTTAACCCAAATGGCATGACAAGAAACTCAAAATGCCCAAAGTGACACCTAAAAGCGGTCTTGTGCACATTTTCATTTCTTACCCTTATTTGGTGGTACCTAGATGTAATGTCCCTTTTTCCCACTTAAGAATCAAAATTTGGACTTCTTGCCATTCCTTCTCCATGGCAAAGAAGTAGAGGAGTTGGAGAAGAACATTGAGCTTTCATTTGCTTTCGTTTTCTAATTTTTATGTTTTCTTTTTAGTGTTTTCCCTCTTGAAGCAGGTCAACTAGGTTAAAGGCAAATAAAAGAAGCTTAATGAAGAAATATAACATCTTTATGGGTCGGCCTTATCTTTCTAAGCTTTGGTGCCAAAAGAAGATTATAAAAGGAGACTTAGGACCTCATTTGGGGCATCTAGTTTTGGCACATTTTCTATTTTGGGCATTGTGAGCTTGTTGCTCCATGTTCTTCCACTTGAGGACGAAAACCCTCTTGTGTGGCTTCCTAGAAGGACGAAAACCCTTCTAGTGGTTTTGTTGAAGGACGAAAACCCTTCAACATTGATTGAGAGTGAAGATTATTGCATATTTGAGGAGAATATTAATATTCAGACTTTTTGGCATTGGACAGCTTTATCTACTCATTTAGAGATTTTGGGATCAATTTTGAGAGGATTTCCATGGTTGGAAAATTATGATATTGGTCTCATTTGATTGCTGATATTTTTATGATCATTTTGAGTATTCATGTGTGGAGATTCCTTGTTTTCTAAGAGTTATTGAATTTACAAGTTTCAACTGTTTTTGTGCCATAATAAATTCCAGAATTCTGAGTTTGATGATTTGATCACATTTTTTGGCTTCTAAAATCAAGGGCAATCCAAGGAATCACTTCTCATAATTTTTGAGTGTTTTTATGGTGGATTTATCTCTCTCCTCCCTCTCTCTCTAACAACGATAGGGTTTGGGAGTGCTTTTTGATCCTTTATTAATTGCTGTCATAAAAATTAGATTTGATTGTCGTGGTTTGAGCTAATTTCCTTAATTTTCAGTTTTGTCCCCAAACGGGATATTACTATGGCAGCAGAGCACGGTAACTCAAAGGCCTAGGATTTCAGTGAAAGAAGGCAACAAGGGTTTGATACTATCAAAGAAGGAGAACACTATGGACTCTCAAGTAGCCAAAGTTGACAAGTTGATTGCCGGCCAAGGGAGACTTGTGGATACAATGGATTTTCTTGCCCTATCCCTCCAAAGGATCATTGAACCTAGGGTTCAAAATGGTGATAGTAGCTCATCTGGAGCTAACAATACACGGCGACCAATGGGATCAGCCCGAGGATCCGTTACAAAGCCCACTTTCCTTCCTAGAGAAGAAGTTATTCCGGAGGAAGAAACAAGGCCCACCGTTGGACGAAATATTGCCGCAAGCTATGAAGAGTATATGGCTCTTCCAAGGGAAATTCGTGAGGCTATTTCACTCGTTGAATTCATTGGAGTGAATCAAGGAAGACCTAGGCCCAAGCCTAGACATCACATGCCACACAAGCAACATGAAGAAAGCATGAAGTTTGTTGAAGAGGGGACCAAAACCCCAAGTTCGCCATGCAAGGATGGAAATACCTATTTCCCTAAGGAGAAGAGGGAGGAAGAATTATTGCAGCAGCTGGTTATTAAAAGGGAGCAACCCTTGGGAGCCTTAGAAACACCCACCGCCATGGCCAAAGGTGAACCCTTCATTGATTTTTCTTACAGCCCTAAGGAAGCACAAGAAGAGGAAGAAATGGCCAAACAAGAGCCAAGAGAAAGGGAAGGTAAATAAATTTTAATTGTCAATAATTTTTCCTTGAATTCTAATGGTTGCATGTTGAAAAGTACTAAGGGAACTTGGGAACATGAGCGGAAGGATGAAGGGAAGCTTGAGGATCAAGAGGGTGAAGTGAATAACTCAAGCAATTCTCATATGACAATAAGAGAGGGAGTCATTAAGGAAGAAGAATTGGTGGTCAAGAGATCTAAGGCCATGACACTTGCACCCATTCCGAAGAATCAACTTCATAAGGTAAATATTTCTCATTCTTTGTGGTTAATACTAAAAATGTTTTGACATGTGATGAATCCAGAAATGAAGCAAGGGGTGTTGAGCATGTTGGGGAAGAGGAAGGGCTGGTTGGAAACCCTTCTCCAATAAAAATGATGACATTAAGCTTGCTGGTCTGTTCAGAACAACAGACAATAAGAGACAGATTTATGGTGTCCATGAGCACGGTAAGAGCTACGAAGATGCCCTATGTGAACACCATCAAGATGTGGTTGAAGCCCAAGCGAAAAAGGCTTCACTTGTTGAATCTGAGGAGAAGAAGAAGGCTGATTTCAACTCAGAAATTCTGAGTCACAAGATTGGGAAAATGGAGGATGTTTCGATCACTCCTCATCCGGCATGGGAAGGTAGACATGTGGGGAACAACTCAAGGTATGATGACATTTTATCTCCTTTTATATCGCTGCCATACTTATATCATGATGGGAAAATTGTTAAGCATCACATGTCATGTTTGAGTGATGTTGTTGTGACAAAGAAAGATGAACATTTTGAGATCAGCTTAAGGTATGAAAGTCTTTCAAATTCATTGCTTACAACATGTCAATTTGTGGATCAATATGAGAGGCATGCTAGAGAAATGGATATGGTTTGTAACATAAGTATGGAGAACATTATTTTCAGATCTCATTTCATCATACTTGCTGATTGGCACAAGAAGACAACCATAATGAAAGATAATTTTCAGTTTTTCAAGGCATTATGGGTCACCATTGAAGTACTCTCAGCTATGGTCACTTCAATTGGGAGTGATATGCATATTTTCAGGCATAGATTGAGCAATTCGAAGAGGTTAGGTACAACAGTTGGTATGCAGCCTGGAAATCAAGTTTTGGTGTTCCAAACACTCCACTTGGGGCAATCAAAGGGTCTTCTACAACAAGGTAATCTTTTCGATTCATCAAATTTGAGACACACTTGTTTGTTGCTTCCCCATTTGTGTGTTAAAGTTGATTCTTGTGGAAGAATGGAAAATAGTATGGTGTGCATTTCAGAGTATCATAGGACAACCCATTTGCAAGATATAGAAGTGCCACAAATGCGTAATGTTTTGTCACTTGGGATCATGGTTTGGGTTCCAAAGACCCAACAAATCATTGGAGAAGTTTGGGAAAATGTTCCACTATGCATTGAGGGTAGAATAAGCATGTTCATGGCAGCCATTAGAGATGGTAATTTTCAGTTTTCAAGACTATTCTAATCACTCATGATGAATGTTCAGTTGTTGTCACTTCATTGGATGATAGGATGCACATTTTCAGTCTTGAGTTGGACAAATTGTGGGGGTTATGGACAACGGTAAGTACGCAGCCCAGAATATTTTTTTGGTGTTCCAAGCATTCACTTTTGGGCAAGAAGATGCTCTCCTACAACAAGGTAATGGTTTGGGTACATCTAATTTGTGGCACCATTACATGATGAATTTTCAATTGGGCATGATGGCTGATTGTTGTTGTGAAATGAGAAAAGTTTTGACATGTATTTTTGAGTTTTTGGGATAGCCTCTTTGCACCTCGGGCTAGTACAAAAAATGCATGTTCATATGGCTCATAACTTGAGGATTCATGCCCAAGGACCTCAAGATCCACGAAGAAAGGAGAGGGGAGTATTCTACCTTTTTCTAAGGTTGGAAGGAGCTGGTTCAAAGCTACCGTGTGCTCATTTGCAGCCACTAAGGCTGCTGTCATCAATTACTACAACCCCTTATATTACTCAATTGCTTTCATGTTCATGGTTAAAGAACTCTCTTACACTTTGAGGAACATTATTGATGCATGGGCCAAGCTGGGAATTGATTTTTCTTGTCAAATTCATGATTACTTTTCAGACTTCTTGTCAATGTTGGGTATGACAACAGTTGGTCTTCATGGGCAGCCTTGGGAATTCAAGGAAGATTGGGGCAGCCATTGCAAAATATTGTTTTTACATCAGCTCTCTCATTTGACAAGCACGGGAGCTCGTTTGTGGAAGTATTACAACATGTTCTTCTACTTGGATACATTGGCTTTTGGGGTGAGGGCTTGCAATTGCTTGAGGACAAACAATCTTGGGAAGGGAGGACTGTAATGTCCCTTTTTCCCACTTAAGAATCAGAATTTGGACTTCTTTCCATTCCTTCTCCATGACAAAGAAGTAGAGGAGTTGGAGAAGAACATTGAGCTTTCATTTGCTTTCGTTTTTCTAATTTTTATGTTTTCTTTTTAGTGTTTTCCCTTTTGAAGTTGATTTTTGGGTTAAAGGCAAATAAAAGAAGCTCAATGAAGAAATATAGCATCTTCGTGGGTCGACCTCATCTTTCTAAGCTTTGGCACGCCAAAAGAAGATTATAAAATGAGACTTAGGACCTCATTTGGAGCATCTAGTTTTGGCGTATTTTCTATTTTGGGCATCGTGAGCTTGCTGCT
The DNA here is from genome assembly GCA_018340775.1 of Taxus wallichiana var. yunnanensis. Taxonomy (NCBI): domain Eukaryota; kingdom Viridiplantae; phylum Streptophyta; class Pinopsida; order Cupressales; family Taxaceae; genus Taxus; species Taxus wallichiana. The sequence continues at coordinate 7,318,269 of JADAXU010000142.1, read as the reverse complement.
CCATGTTCTTCCACTTGAGGATGAAAACCCTCTTTTGTGGCTTCTTAGAAGGACGAAAACCTTTGTAGTGGTTTTGTTGAAGGATGAAAAACCCTTCAACATTGATTGAGAGTGAAGCTTATTCCATATTTGAGGAGATTCATATTTTTATTGGCATTGGGCAACTTTATCTACTCATTTAGAGATTTTGGGATCAATTTTGAGAGGATTTTCATGGTTGGAACTTGGAACATTATGATATTGATCTGATTTGATTGTTGTTATTTTTATGATCATTTTGAGTATTGATATGTGTGGAGATTCCTTGTTTTCTAAGAGTTATTGAATTTACAAGTTTCATCTGTTTTTGTGCCATAATAAATTCCAGAATTTTGAGTTTGATGATTTGATCACATTTTTTGGCTTCTAAAATCAAAGGCAATCCAAGGAATCACTTCTCATAATTTTTGAGTGTTTCTTCGGTGGATTTCTCTCTCTCTCTCTCTCTCTCCTAGTCACTAGGGTTTGGGAGTGTTTTCTGATCCTTTATTAATTGCTGTCATAAAAATCAGATTTGATTGCTTGTGGTTTGAGCTAATTTCCTTAATTTTCAGTTTTGTCTCCAAAAGGGATATTACACTAGATCTCAAATCAATCTTAGAGAAGTAAGCCGCTCCATGTAGCTCATAATTAGTTCATCAATTCTTGGGATTGGGTGCTTATTTTTGATTGTTCTCTTGTTCGATACTCGATAGTCGACACACATCTTTAGGGTGCCATCCTCCACAAGCACTATGGAAGAAGCAAATGGGCTAGAACTAGGCCTAATCAACCCCATTTCCAGAAATATTTTGATGGTTCTTTCAATTTCTTCCTTGTAGACTCTTGGGTGACGGTAAGGAGTAGTTATTACCGGTTTGGTGCCCGTTTCTAACTCAATAACATGTTGGAATCCTCTATCTGGTGGCAGCCCATGAGGTAATTTATTGAAAATTTTGGCATGCTTGTTAAGTATGGGTTGAATATCATCATGAAAAGATTGTTGAATGGAAATAGAAGAATTAGATCTTACCAAACAATGAGCAGCCCATGCAACTTGCCCTCTTTTGAAAGTCCTTTCCATGCTCTTGGTGGTCACAACTTGAGGAGTTCCACCTTTCATACCATGTAGCACAACCTCCTTGCCTTCTACCTTAAATTTCAGCTCCATACTTTGGTAGTTTTGAGTGAATTCACCCAAGGAATGTAACCATTGAACACCCAACACTAAATCGGTTTCACCAATACCAATGACATAGAAATCATCTCTTACCTTGTGTCCTCCCAAAGAGAGTGTGAGCTGAGGTATTCTTCTTGTGCATGGAAGTATGAAGCCATCCGCCACTGTGACATTGAAGCCCTTGAAATTTTCAGCCTTCAACTTCAACCTTTTCACCAAACTTTCATCAACAAAGTTATGTGTGGCTCCACTATCAATCAAAACCGTGACCCTTTCCCTTGTAGGTCACCCTTCACCCGGAATGGATGATATCTTGGTGCACCGGACAAGGTAGCAAGAGTGCCATCTAAATTTTCTGGGTCCTCTTTCGGAACACTATCTTGCTTGGCTTCATCAACACTATCTTCATCATCCTCACAATCTGAAAACACCTCAATATAATGCACTTTACCCTTACCTAAACAATGATGTCCAGGAGTCCATGGATCCTTGCGAGAGAAGAACAAATTCTTCTTCCTTAGCTCATTTCTAGACTCACCTCCATTGCTGGTTTTGGGCAGCTCCTTGTGAATAATAGGCATCCTTTGGAAGGGCTTCTTGGCTGGTCCAAGGGAGGGTTTCTAGGCTGTCCCAAGGGTCCTTTGGGCTGTCCTCCACTCAAATTAACCTTGGGATGTCCGCTGATCGCTGTTGTTTTTGGGGCAGCACCTTCAAGGTCCAAAGCCTTTTTGATTGCCTCTTGAAGAGACAAAGGATCAAAGGCTCTAACCAAACCCTCAATGAAAAGAACCACAAGTCTCCTCTCTGTGACATCCGTAATCATTACGGAAAGTCTTTGAAACTCAACCACATACTCATCCACCGTGCCTTGTTTCAACTGTGCAAGTTCCCGAAAGTGAACTTCTAGGTCAAATCTATCAATGAGTCTTCTACAAAACTCATCATATGAATGGATCTCATTGTGCCCTTGTGTCACCAATCCATGGAACCACCACTCATGAGCAATCCCCTCTAGGTGAAGGGTTGCAAATTTGATGGCATCATCCTCCATCATAGGCTTCAAGGACAAATATGTATCCAACTTTTGGATCCATGCCCTAGTTGTCCCCTTAGTCGATCCATCAAAAGTAGAGAAAGTCATCTTCCCCAACACATTTTGCACCTTTTTGTGGCACATTTTGTCTTGGCTCCGGCCTAGACCTCCCTTTGCTCACACCAATGAACTCGACAAGTGTAATGGCCTCCCATATCTCCCTTGGAAGTGCCATATATTCTTCATAGCTTGTGGCAATACTTTGCCCCATAGAGGGCCTTGCTCCCGCCTCCGAATGGCTTCTTCCCTTGGAAGGAAAGTAGGCCTAGTGGTTGATCCAAAGGGTTGCCGTGAAGTATTTTCTCCGGATGAACTTCCTTCTCCATTATGAACCCTAGGTTCATGAAATCTTTGAAGGGTTAGGGCTAGGAGGTCCATGGTGTCCGCCAATCTTACTTGCCCTTCAATTAGCTTGTCAATCTTGGCTTCTTGGGCATTCGATGAGCCATATTGTCCTCCTCTCTTGGTTGGTCTGATTTCTTTTCTCCTTTGATAGCAAATGAAACCCTTGTTGCCTTCTTGCATCAAACCCTCAAGCTGGGAAGACTGGTGCTCTGATACCACTGTAATGTCCCTTTCTAGGGATGAAACTGAAAAAGAAGGAAATCACACAAACCCCAAATGATTAAACTCATATTTTATATCAACCAACTGGTTTTTTTATGACAACTGTAAATCAACAGTCTGGTTTTTATAACTTTGTAATTAGTGAGAAATTACCCAAATATCATCAAAGAACTCAACAACATAGGAAAACACTTTAAGAAGATTTTAAGCCACCTTTCACCACAAAACTTGATCAAATACTCATCCGGAGAAAATTAATTTAGAACAACAGAGAGTACAACCAATGGAAATGATCAAAACGGAGGCCTCTAACCCCAATAATTACAAAAGATGATAGATTCCAGCTCTGTAAATTATGCCAAGTCTAAATTACACTCAAAATCTAGTTGTTCCCTAGGAGGGGCTCCAAAATATGCCAAAGCTCTTTGTAGGTCTTCTTATTGATGCTCTAGATCCAAATCAGCAAGAGAGTCTTCAATAAATGCCTTCAATTCACCAATATGGAGAGTTTTCATTCTCCACTATGCCACAAGGAAGGGTTTCATCCTCCTTGGATGCCACACAAGAGGGTTTTCATCCTCAAGTGGAAAGGTATTGAGCAATCAGCCCAAAAACCAAAATAGTAAGTGTATATGCGCCAAAGATGATCCAAATGAGGCCAAGCGACCTTCTTTTATATCCCTTGGTTGGTGCCAAAGGCCAAATATGTGAAAACGACCTCCAAGCTTCACTTTATCTTTTAATTTGTAGTGTCCCCTTCCTTGGGCATTAATTAAAAATAATTATGGAGGACCTTTAATCCACTCCCCTTGGATTAAAGGAATTAATTGGGGAAAATCGACTATCCCATGAGCTTTTAAAATAATATTTAATTTAATTGGGGCAAGTCGACTACTCCATGTGCTTTAAAATTTATATTTAATTCCCCTCTTGTGTTTTATTTAAATATTAATTGGAGGGAATTAATATTCTATTGGAGTTTGACCTTTTACAGGTAAAGAAGGCTATTATTAAATGATATCTCTCCCATCTAGAGATTGGCGCCAAAATTGGAGGAAAACTTGGAGATTTGTGTTGCAAAATCTATAAAAGGAGAAGTGGCATCCCCTTGGAAGGTTGTTGATGATTTTATTGAAATTTCTTCATGCTTGAAGAGGGATGCATGCCCATATGTGATCACAAAAAGGTGTTTCTAAACACCACCATTATTGTGGAGAGTGTGAGACCTTCTAAAGCTTGCATTGAGTGAATATTATATCATATATTCATCCTATGTGTGGCGCATTTATTAGAGAAGGATATTTGCATGTTATTGATGAGTTTTGAAGGATTTAAGTGTGCTTTATGATCTGCTGCTACTGCTGAATTTATTTATACCAAGTCGACTTGCATAGGAGGTTATTTTGGTATGATTTGGTGGCTTTCAAGTTGGATCTACAATCTGATCTGTTTTAGTATATTTTTCCAAGTGTGGGGCTCATGATTTGAAGGTTATTGTGCTCATATCTAATGCTGCAATTTATCCAAGGTTAATCGACTGGGTTTGTGGTATTTTGCATCATATCATATATATGATTATTATTCAACTAGCTCTCTTAACAATATTCTAACATTTAATTTTTTTCATTTATTAATGATTAAGTCTATATTTAATTTGAAGATTAATTTAAAACTTTCAACTTATTAAAAATTATATCTCGCTATTCTATAATTATCTAACATAATGGGAATTAGATTATTATTATTATTTTTCATCTAAGGGAGATTTATTATTATTTTATCTAAAGTAACCAATCTATCTCATTTATTATTGCTTGTTTTTTTCTAGGTTAGCCATTATAGACTATTAAATTTTATCCCATTTAATATAATACTTTTATAATATAGCATTTAAATTGAAGTTGTGTTCAAACACATGATATCATGGTTCTTCAAAGTTTACATCCTTTAAAAGAAACCTAAGTCTATAATCTACACTTACTCTATTCTTTCCCGATGATGATGATTGATTAAAAACTCACACAATTTATTCCAAATATAATTTTTCTCTATGAGTGATACTCACTCACTTGTGTTCTTGTTGAAGATAATTATGGATTCTAACATCTCATATATTTTTGTTAGGACCTTCATTGTGTACTTCGGATTCATTCGATAGGGTCTTTTATAGACAAACTATGATCCCTAGTACTAGAGGTATCTTGTGTCCACAAATCTTTGATGAAAAACATTTCAAACCCCTACATGCCCATGCAAACACATCCTTAGAATTGAGAGAGATTCAAAAAGCGTTTATTGTGAATTGTGAATTGTGAATTGTAGTCATCTCCTACATCGTGCCTTGGGTTTTGTTTGTCACAAAGTTTACCTCCGGTGTCCTGGAACAAACATACTAGATTTGATTTGTAATGTCCCTTTTTCCAAGCTACTTTGTTTTGAAGACTTCAAGCCCGTTCCACTTGCCGTGGGCAAGAAGGAAGTGAACAAGGGAAGTGTTTGTCATATTTTTCAATCATTTTTGTGAGCATTTGCTTTCTTCTTTCATAGTTTTAAGTTAGGTCGATGGTTAGGAAGGTGAAAAGCCAAAGTTAAAATAAAAAGCAAGCATCCTTATGAGGTCTGTCATAGTTGGAGTCTCCCTAATTGATTTTGGCACCACACAAGGGTATAAAAGAGGGGTTGCTTGGCTCATTTGGGCATCATCATCTTGTCAAAAATATACTTGCATGGTTTTGGGTTGATTGCTCAAATCCTTCCACTTAGGGCAAAAATCCTTTGGTATGGCTAACAAGGAGGTTGAAACCCTTCCCTGTTTGATTGAAGAACGAAAACTCTTCAATTTGTGGTTTCCAAGAACTTCAAAGAAGATTGATATTACAAATTTAGGCTAGGGTTTGATTGCCATTTTCAGGCCTTCTCCTAGGGTGACGAATTTCTTGGAGGAATTGGGTGCCTTCTAGGGCACATCTTGGCATTTGGAGTTGGTATTCATATTCGTCATAATTTTAGAGGCCGATTTCATACTTTTATGAGATTTTTGGGGCTTGGAATCTCTATTTCCATCCATTATTGTGAACTGTATTTCTGCTGTCATTAATTTAATTGCAATTGTAAAGATTTTTGTAATTTGCATATATTTTGGAGTACTTTTACTTGGTGTTTACTCCATTGGTTGAGTATAATATTTAGGAGAATTTATACATCCATTTTCAGCTTGTTTGGAGGGTGTTTGATGCCCAGAAAGTGCAAATATGGTTCACTGCTAGGGTTTATAATATTTCCAGATTTGTTGTCATAAAAATAAGATTACTCTCAATTGGGATTGGTGCCATTTCTTTGTTTTTCAGTTTTAGCCCTAAAAGGGACATTTAAATGGTATCGAGCATCGATCCTCCTAACTTGGAAGGTTCCATGCAAAAGGAGTAGATAAATGTAAAACATACATTTTGATGATGTTAGGGTTGAGAGGTTTGCCCTAGGGCAAGAAATATTGGTGAATAAGATGGCACAATTGATCCATGCCATGCAAAACCTAAATGGTGAAGGAAGCTCTTCAAGGAAAGCAATAATATTCAGCCACCAAGAATCGTGAGTGATTCTTCATCTAGGTCATTTCAACCTACCTTCCTCCCAAGAAAGGAAGTCATTCCAGTGGTTGAAACACAACATTCAGTGGGTCACAACATTGCAGACAACTATGAGGAGTATAGGGCTCTTCCAAAGAAGATTTGTGATGCCATATCACTTGTTGAGTTCATAGGGTTGAAGAAAGGTAAAGTGGGAATTGGACCAAGGTCTAAACCTCGAGCTATGCCCAAGGAAAATGGGAAAGATGTTCTATCCCTAGAGGGAAAGAATCCCTCCATTGTGATCAAGGAAGAACACTTAAAGTTGTTGGGCATTGAGAGGGAACAACCCATGAAAGCCCTAGAAGTACCTATCACTCTTCCTAGAGATGAGCCATTGACTATTTTTAGGACAACAATGTGAAGGGGCATGTGTTTGATGAAGAAACCATGGAGCATGAACCCAAGAAAGAAGAGAAATATGATATGCCAAATTGTGGAGGGGAATTGGTGGTTAAAGCCCAATTGCCGGATGATAATGTTGATGTTCAGCTTGCTGGAATTTTTAGAACAGTAGTCAATAAGAGGCAAGTTGATGGTGTACATGACTTCGGCAAGAACCATGAAGATGTTCCATGCGGGTGTCAACAAAATATGGTTGAAGCCAAGGCGAAAAGAGCTTCACTTGTTGAATCTAAGGTGAAGGAGAAGGTTGATCCTAACTCGAAATTTTGAGTCACAAGGTCGGAAGTGTAGAAGATATCTCAATCATTCCTCATTCGGAAAAGGAAGGTGAACATGTTGAGGACAACCTAAGGTATGATAGTAATGATCATAATTGAGGTGTAATGTCCCCTTCTAGGACAATTTAGAAAATGAAGTACTTGTCAAGATTAAGCAAAGAATGGAAAAACCCTTTTGCTTCAACCTAAAATATCCCAATGTCAGCTATTTCAAACCCAAATGAGGTTGGAACTAGCCAAGGTGGTGGGATAGATTGGAAGAAAACAATTGGAATTTAAACACATTCAAATAAGATTTTTAACAGCTGAAAAATAATTAATATTCAAACCCCAACTGCTGCAATCTTCCAAAATTATTTCCCGCTTAACCATCCAAGCAAAAATTCTCAAACTTTGGATTTTGGGCCACAAAAATATGAAGAATAATATTCTAAAACCAGATTTCGCATAGCAAACACAAAACCCTAATTTTTCCCTAAAAAGTAGGTCGCCCAACACATTTAGGGCATCAAATCCACTCCAAAAATTATGAAATCATCTTCTCCTTATCTCTCCTAATTTCTACAACCACATATTGATCCCAAACTGCAGATCTGAATTTTATAACAACAGTTAATCAATTAAAATGCACCCAGAACAGACTGAAACTTCAAAAATTAATATCTCACTCAATACTTGGAGTTTTTGCATGAAATAAATTGCACAATAAAGTAGAAATAAAGAGCTTTCCAATGAACTAACAAACTGAATTTTTATCCCATTGAAACCCACTCAAATCTGCCCCTCAAATTCTGAAAACTAGTCGCTAGGGTTAGGGAAAATTAATTAAATAATTTCCAGCTCATAAAACCCTTCCAAAACCCTTAAACAATCAACCCTTGATCTGAAATAATTGATTAGACACAACAGCAAATAGATCTAGCATAAATAACTTCAAAATATGATAGATCAAACCCCAATACCAGTCGCTATGGCTAAATAAATTGCAGCAACAATAATAGTCATAAAAGTACTTCAAACCCTTCACAAAAATACAGATTTATCATCCAAATAAATGCGCCAACACCAACACAAGAGATCACAATGGAGAGAACAATAAAATCTTCAATATCTTCAACAATGGATCCAAATGAAGCTTACAATGAGAGAGCACAATGCAAGAACTAGGGCATACATCCCAATACTCCAAGCATGAAGTGAAATCAAATGATCAATCAACATAAGTCTCACAATGATCCCAAGCTCTTCTTTTATAAACAAGGAGGCACAAAATTCGAAATCCCTAGGAGAGGGAAATTATTAAATAAAAATACTTTATCCTCCCTAGGTGTGGCGTCCCCTTTCTAAGGGTGATTTTAATATTAAAAGCCACCCAAAAGTTATTTAATTAATTCCTTTTTTAATTTTGCATTGTGGGAATTAAATAAAATAAATTACATAATTAAATAATTATTGCTTTATAATGTCAAATGATAAAAATCACTCTCCAGACAATAATATTTAATTATTTAATATAATTTTCCCCTTGCAACATCCCAAAGCCCACGGGGAAAGATAGGCTAAGGGTCTTAAAAATGGGGACATTACATTCATATTTGTTAAATCCTCCTGTCACTTTGCAATATATTGCTTATTTTGATCAACATGTGTTGGGGAAGATGAATGGTAAGCAAACTAGGTTGTTATTTTTATAATCAAGATTGTATGAATCAACTTGCTATGGTTTTATGGGACTCAAGTTACTTTCAAGATTTCCACTTTTGGATGTATGTGAAGGTTATGGATAATTCATCCACTGAAAATACAAATTCAGCTTCATGGAATATAAATTCAGCTTGCTACAAGGTATGCAATAATTCAGTTTTCATGAACCGAGGTGAAGTAATGTATCATGCCATTGTTTGGGATTGGTTCTCTAAAACATACCTAGCAAGAATGCCTAATGAGACATGGATTCAATGGGAGTTTTGTGGTGTAAGTCATCCTTCTAACATGACTGAGATGAGCTTGGAAAATGTGAATCATGAACCCCAAATCATTGTGGGAGTTGTCTTGAATCTTGTGGCTGTTATGACCAACATGTTCAGCTGGTTCCACATTCTATTTGCAGCCACCAAGTGGATTTCGATCATAAGGAAGAGGTGTTCTTCTTCTAGTGACATTGACAAGGTAAGGGTAACTATCACAAGGTGTTTGTTGGTCACTACAATTTTGAATTTGAATAATGAAATGCAATGCTACAGCCATGATGGGATGTTCTCCCCAATTTCATGTGTTGGGCTGTGCATATCTTCTTTGGACAGCAATAGAGGGGCAGGTTTGAAGACATTCTTTTCATTTAAAATTGTATGTAAGAGGGTTCACTCATTGAGATCAATTAAGGCCAATGTTCCAACATATTTGGTATTGATTGGGAAGAAATTCCGGGCAAAGTATGGCTGTTATACTTACATACCAGCACTCATAAGTTCTGATCCGAACCAAATTTTGAAGAGATTAGTTTGGGGCAGCTTGGAAGCATCTTTTGGAGGCCAAGCCGGAGATGAGTATCTAACCATGAGGGTGAAGGGTTTCCAATCTACTATCATCGTTTATGTGTTTTCAGCTGTCATAAGAAGGATCCCAACCACTATCCTTCTGATTTTGGGAAAGAAAATGCATGGGTACAGCTGTGTTTGGGACAACATGGTTGGATTTTTGGGATTCCATCAATTGAAAGAAAATCATGAGGAGAATGCAAGCCATGGAAGAGAGCTAGCTTCCATACCTATGAGGCATGAAGAAATGATATTGGGAGCTCTTGTTTCTTTTAATGTGTTTTTTCTTTGTGTAGGCACAGGAATAAAGAAGAAAGAGCAACTGAATTTGTTATCCACCCGAGCATATGGTGAAGAGTATGGGACTGCAGCTGAAGATGAAGATGCCATAATGGAGGATGACAAGTTTGTGATTGCAAAAGGTTTCATTTTGCATAGAAATAGAGTCCCTCCAATACTTGGATTGGGAGTGAAACATAAAGGCTTTGAGGAAGGTACAACCCAACCTAGGACAACGGGAAGAGGGCAGCCTAGACCACCTTTTGGGCAGCCAAGGAGGCCACTACAACAAGGTAACTCTAGGTGTTTGACTTTGGATCAGTTTTGCATGATGCTCAAGTTTTCCTTTCCGAGTTTTCCGTTGAGTGAAGAATGCAATCAAGAGTTGGGGAATGAGGTGTTATCTACCCCAAGTGAGAAAGGAAGTGTTTTTATGGCAGCCATGAGCCAAACTGCCATCATTGATGTTGCTGTCATCATTTCTAGCAGCCCTCACCTAATTTCAATTGCATTTGTATTTGGGAATGTGGAGTGTTTTTCCACCTTAGTTGACAAGGATGGAATGAAGATTGAGGATGCCACGTTGGGAAATGGATTAGCTAATTAAGCTGCTGATTATTCATCAAATTTTTGCTCTATGACTAAGATTACAACAGTTTGGAAGGTTTTTTATACAGATGAGTATGTAAAGGAAGTTGTTATTGTTGTTTTTGAAGTTGGAGATAAAGAGGACTTCAATGAAAGAAGGGGCAGTGGGTGTCTGAGTTTGTTTGGGCAAAAACTCCTTCATTTGATAGGCACGGGATCTAGATTATGGGAGCACTATAACATGTTCCTTCACCTTGGTATGATGGCACGTGGGCATGAAAGCTTGCAATTGCTTATGGGCAAACAATTTTGGAAGGGGAGGACTGTAATGTCCCTTTTTCCAAGATAGTTCGTTTTGGAGATTTCGAGCCCATTCCACTTCCTGTGGGTAAGAAGGAAGTGAACAAGGGAAGTGTTTGTCATATTTTTCATTCATTTTCGTGAGCATTTGCATTCTTCTTCCATAGTTTTTTTCATAAGTCAGGTTGGCTGGGTTAGGAAGGTGAAAAGCCAAAGATAAAATAAAAGAAAGCATCCTTATGAGGTCAGTCATAGTTGGAGACTCCTAATTGATTTTGGCACCACAAAGGGGTATAAAAGAGGGTTTCCTTGGCTCATTTGGGCATCATCATCTTTTCAAAAATATACTTGCATGGTTTTTGGGCTGATTGCTCAAATCCTTCCACTTAAGGGTGAAAATCCTTTGGTGTGGCTAACAAGGAGGATGAAACCCTTCCTTGCTTGATTGAAGAACGAAAACTCTTCAATTTGTGGTTTCCAAGAGCTTCAAAGAAGGTTGATATTGCAGATTTCAGCTAGGATTTGATTGGCTGCTAGGGTTTGATTGTCATTTTCAGGCCCTCTCCTAGGGTGGCGACTTGGTTGGAGTTGGGTGCCTTCTAGGGCACATCTTGGCATTTGGAGTTGGTATTCATATTCCTCATAATTTTAGAGGCTGATTTCACACTTTCATGAGATTTTTGGGGCTTGGAATCTCCATTTCCAGCCATTATTGTGAGTTGTATTTTTGCTGTCATTAATTTAATTACAACTGTAAAGATTTTCATAATTTGCATATATTTTGGAGTACTTTTAATTGGTGTTTATTCCATTGGTTGAGTATAATATTTAGGAGAATTTATACATCCATTTTCAGCTTGTTTGGAGGGTGTTTGATGCCCTAAAAGTGCAAATATAGTTCTCTGCTAGGGTTTCTAATATTTTCAGATCTGCTGTCATAAAAATCAGATTACTCTCAATTGGGATTGGTGCTTTATTTCTTTGTTTTTTAGTTTCAGCCCTAAAAGGGACATTACATTATCCTTTGTCATAAAGGAATGTGTTGGGTGTTATTCATCTTAAATTCTTTCCATTGTCATCTTCTTGAATATGTGAATTATGATCCATTGGAATGTTGTTCGTGCATTGCATGCCCTGAATGTCATTTGGGTGTATGTGTAGATACCATTCTCTACCACAAAGGTTGTCTTCATTGATCTTCTACCACAATACTTGGTTGTACACACTAAACCCATCGAGGAAGCATTATATCTCGTGACTCGCTACTTTCTCGAGGATTGAGTTGACAAATGGAATGGGGAAGGTGTCATTCAATGTTATGGCGTTCAAGCTTTGAAAGTCTACGCAAATTCAAAATTTCCCATTCTCCTTATTTAGATTGATAACTATGAGCGATACCTACTCACTTGTGTTTACATTGAAGACAATTTTGGTTTCCAACATCTTATCTATTTTTGATTAGACCTTCACCATGTACTTAGGATTCATTTGATAGGGTTTACTTTGAATTGAATGTTCTCCTAGTAGTAGAGGTGTCATGTGTTCACAAATCTTTGATTGATAACTTCGTATGATACCTGTACACTTGTGTTCACGTTGAAGATAATTCAAGCTTCCAACATCCTATCTATTTTTGCTCATTCAATAGGGTCTTCTCCCGACTTGTCGTGCTCTCAGTATCGAGGTATCTTGTGTTCACAAAGCTTTGAAACATTTTGGGTCAGAGGACATGGCCTCTTGGCTAATGGTTGAGTCTTGATATGGATATTAATTTTTTACTCCTTTGTTCTATTGACACCTTTCTCTTCTTCATGCCTAGTCATAACTTAGCCTTATCCATCCTCATTCATCCTAACAAGGCATCCTAAGCTAGCTTTGACAAAGATATAACGAAAAAGCCAATCACTAACTAACATCCTTCTATCTCGTACTTGTTCTCTTTGTACTCTTAGAGGTTCGACACCCAATTGATTTTCAATCACTAACATGAACATAGGCGGGAACATGTCAATTTGAATCTTGTCCAAGTGCACTCCAAAAGCGCATTCACCCCTAATCCAAAATCAATGATCATTTTTATTCGAATTGGGTCATGAAAGCCAATAAAATTTAGCTAAGGAAGCTAGTAAAATATAGTTGATTCACTACTCTCATTCACTATAAATAGACCGTCGAGGGTCATTGTAAATTATTACCTTTCAATTAGTTCTTGGTTGAGTGTCATATGGAGTTGAGTGCAATAAGAGAGTGTGCATTTGAAGGAAGTTGAAAAGCATTTGCAAGTGCTAGGATATTGTTGTCGATTGGTGTTGTTGAAGGCCTTAATAAGGTAGTATGCTTGTAAATTTGTAGAGATGATAGTGGCAGGTAGTCTTATTCAAAAAAGGAGTCCTAAATGCCACTTTCCTATTTAAGTGCACACATGCATTATAGGATGAACACTCTGCAAAAGTGTTGATCCATACTTAGTATACATATTCCATGACTAACTACATTATTTCCAACACTATAATATTTATCTTTCAAACAAAGCAGTTTAGCTGATTTACTTGTTTATTTTGTAGCATCTTGAAAATAAATCAATTTGTGTTTTGAAATGATTCTTTATAGTGTTGGAAATAATGTAGTTAGTAGGAATATGTAACAAAGAAGAAATGGAAAAATCACTAAAATAGTGTTCATCCTATAAGATATTACCTTAGAAACCCAAAGTGGGAAAAGGACTCCATAAGAATAAGACCTTGCCTCTCTATCTATCTCAGTGCTCATAACATAATTCATAAGTATAAGAATGGTGTAGAAACTCTCCTATATTGATGGGAAAGGTTGTTTATGTTATTTGTCTAGAATGGTTAACGTGACGAGATGACTAGTTCTTTCATTTGGAACTACTAGTTTTTCTCTTGTGCATGACTCTTTAGCCATAGCTTGTAAGACTTGGTCCCTCACATCCACAAATATTTCCTTTAAAAAAAAAAAACAGCAAAGATTTTATATTAGATGGTAACCAAATTTACATATATGGCTATGCCAAGCCTGAAAACTATTGGTCCAAGCCATAGCATTATACAACAAAAAGGCAATTGCAATCATCATAGTGAAGATTCAAGGTTGAAAATGTATCTGATATCGTCTTGTAGCTGGTTGGACCACCATGTAGGAGGTAAGCCATAGCACAGGAGATCCTTATTATCAAGAGCCCAATTAGCCAGACCATCTGCAATCTTATTTCTATCCCGGAATATGGACAAATTGCACTTCCATAAAATTTTCCTGCAATTTTTAATCTTCCAGACTTCTTTGGAAATTCGCCAATTTGGTGGAAGAGTGGATCTCTTTATGAGATAATATCTTGATAGCCATTTGAGAGTCTGATCTAACTTGAATTTTCATCCAACCACACTTTACAACCTCTTGCATACCTTTATAGATTGCTTTCATCTTATATTATTGGTAGTAACACCCAGATTAACAGCAAAAAAGAATTGCACGTCACCCTCATGGTGTCTACCAATGCCTCCCATAGCAGCTTTTCTTGGATTACCTCTGGATGCTCCATCCGTGTTCAATTGTCCATAACCCGAGGGAGGGGCCTTGGCTTGACTGTCTCTCTTTCTTTCCTTGTTAATATGAAAACGGGGTAAAGTGGCTTCTCTTGGATCAAGAGAAAGCTGATTACAAATATGTTCCCATTCCAGAGATAAAGTGTTGGGTAAAGGTATCTTATGCTTGAGAGTTTCAGCTATATTTATTTTTGTTTTTTCCCAGATATAAGAGCCATCTTTGCTACTTTGCTGAAAAAGTCGATTGTTTCTTTCTTTCCAGGTATTCCAAAGAAGAAGAGAGATCCCACTCCACAGTACGGAAGAAGCCTTTGTCCTGTAGGAAGCATCCTCTGCCACTCTTTGATAACTTGTTCAGGAGAATCAAAGTTATGCCACCTCAACTTGAAGAGGGTCGCAAATTGTCGCCAAATATGAACAACCCAAGGGCATAGGAAAAATAGGTGAGTAAAAGATTCCTCATCTTGTAAGCACAAAACACATCTAAAAGGTCCATGAAATCCTTTCTTGATAAGCTGATCTCTTGTTAAAACCCTCTTATGAATAAGAAGCCACAAAAAAACTAACTTTAGTAAAATAAGAGGGGGCTGTCCATCCCATGAATCAGTCTAGAAGTTGGCTGACTACCCATTATTGACTATCCAGAACAGTTGCTTTTTAATAATGTCTTGGCCCATTTTAAGAACTTGTAAGATAGGAGAGCCCTTAGTAGGAAGGAAGACCTCACAATTTCTTAGGGGATCCCCATAGATAGTTGGCTCTCGAGTTGAAGCCCAAAGGTCTTAGGGATAGATAAGCACCCTTGAGTACAATTTTGTAGCTAAGGCTTACATCCGCTAGGTGAATATATAAACCCCAAACCACCTTTTTTTGGTTGACATAGAGTTTTCCATTTGACTAATGACCATTTTCTTTTTCTGGATTCCACTCCATAAGAATTTTTGGCAGATAGAGTCCACTTGTTTCAACGTATTTCCAGGAATATATACCACGATGCAATGTATATGGGCATAGCTTGGAGAACCGATTTGACCAATATCATCCTACCTCCTAAAGAAAGCCATCTGTTAGTCCATTTTTGAAGTTTTAATTCATACCTGTGGATTAACCAATGCCAGTCTTTTAACTTGTGAGACGCTAAAGGGACACCCAAGTATCGTAAAGGAAGCACTCCCTTCTTGAATTGAAAAATATTTAAAATTTGATCCTCTTGTTGTCTAGAACAATGAAAGAAAAAAATGCTAGATTTTCCTTGGTTAATCAGCTGACCAGTGGCTTGTGAAAAGGTATGAAGAACTTTATGGAGTTGTTTTGCTTCATAGAGTTAACTTTTACAAGCAACGTGGAATCATTAACAAATTGGAGATGGGAAATAGGTGGAATATTTTTGGCCAGCTAAATGACATGAATTTTCTTTTCTGACAGGATTTCTTTGGTAGCCTTCCCAAGCCTTCCGCCAAAATAATGAATAAAAAAGGTGATAAAGGGTCTCCTTGCCTTATACCTTTGGAGGCTCCAAAAAATTCCGAAGGAGAACCATTAAGTAAAACAACAAAGGAGACAGAAGAGATACACGCACTTATCCATTGAATCCATTATGTAGACATCCAAATTAGATCGGGACTCTGCATAAGAAACCCCAATCAACCCTATCATATGCTTTAGATAAATCTAGTCTAATAAACATAGCCATATTTTTGCATGTCCATAGAGTGGAGAATTTCTTGAGCTAGAAAAATTTCATCATGAATATGATGACCTGACACAAAACCCCTTGTTCAAGGGAGATAATCTTGTGCAATAGAGGTTTTAGTCGTTCCGCTATAGCCTTAGTGATTATTTTGTATAGGACATTACATAAGGCTATAGGACGGTAACCTGAAATATCCTCTACGTCATTATTTTTCGGGATAAGAGCAATGAACGTTTTATTTATTTGCTTAAGCAAAGTTTTGGCATTTCTTACCTCCTCAACCACCTGTAAAAGATCCCTTTTGATGATACCCCAAAATGTCTGGAAGAACTCAATCGAAAATCCATTGGGGCCAGGTGTTTTTCCTTTTTTCATTTTGAAGACAATACTATGGAGTTCTTCCATAATGGGCTTCATCAACCTTTCATTTTCTTGTTGAGAGATACAAGTAGGAAGGATATTCAAAATTTGTTGTTGTGAGTTCAAGTCTAGGGGTTGAGAGGTGAACAACTGTTGAAAGTATTGCTGAGCTACCTGCTTCATCCCCTGACTCGAATACACTCTAGTTCCATCCCCTTTGATTAGGGAGTGAATATGATTTTGGGCTCTCCTGGCTTGTACGGATTTATGGAAGAAAGCTGAGTTTTTGTCTCCTTCCTTTAACCATTGAATCCTGGATTTTTGCTTCCACATGATCTCCTCCCTAGTTTCCCATTCTTGTAGATCTGCTTTCAGAAGACATTTTTTTTTGAAGAGATCTATAGAATAACCCGAATGTCGGTGAATAATATTTAGATCTTGCAGCTGTTCCAAAATCTTTGTTTTCTGTCTTTAATATCTCCAAACTCATTCCAGTTCCATGCTTTTAGTTTAGATTTTAAGTATGATAATCTTTTGACAAACATGAACATTTGAGTTCCGTACCTTGGCTTTCCTTCCAACCACCATTGCTGAACAAGTTTATCAATATCCTTATGACGCAGCCACATAAGCTGAAAGCGAAAAGGAGCTTTGCACGGTAAGGTTCTACCTATCTCCAAACAGACCGGCCAATGGTCCGAGCCACTGTTATTAAGAATCATAGTCCTAGGGGTATAATCCTTAGCCCACCAATCTTCAGATAGCAGAAATCGATCCAGTCTTTCCAAGATACAATCCTCACCCTGCCTTCTGTTAGACCATGTCATTATTCCATTAACAATAGGCACATCCACCAACTGATGAGAATGAATGAAATGAGTCATGAAGCTCGAACTAGCATCAATATGGGGATTACCGCCTTGCTTCTCTTGGATATTTAATATAGTATTAAAATCCTCCTAATATGATTGGTAAGTGAGGAAAGGAATGAATAAGAGAAGACATAGCTTGCCATTGTTGTCTTTTTTTCTTCCATATTTAAAGGAGCATAAACATTAAAAATTAAAAATTCCTGGTCAACTGTTGTGGAATAGACATGTAAACACAACACCTTTACTTGCACATGAATTTAATATAGTAATCACTCTAGGATCCCAACAAGATACCAAACCTCCTTAAGCTCCATGAGAACTTATAGATAAATGTTTAGCTCGGGGCCAGAGATTGTCAACTAACACAGTCATAAGATCAATAGAGGCTTTGGTTTCTTGGATACAAATCATCGTAGGATGCTCATTATTTATCATTCTTCTGAGTTCTTGAAGTTTTGAGGGAGAACCCTTCAAGCCCCTTATATTCCAAGTGATCAGCTTCATTGGGAAGAGCTGTGGAGAAATTGGGATAAGTCCCGTACTGTTCCCAAATTACTCATATTGTGACCCTCCTTCTGAAGTTTAGCCTGATTTGACTTTCTACCAACCTTTATATTGGTATCCATTTTATATTTTATATTTTTCTCTTGATCCATGCCCAAGGTAGAATCCATTTGATTTGACATATTAGAGCCTCTGACCACAATGGCCTTATCCATTCCTTCTAACTCTTTTGCTTGCTGGTGTTGGTCTTGGAATTGCTCATGGTATTTATTTTTCCACTGATAACTTTTAACCAGTTTTTCACTTGCAACCTTGTTGGGTTGGGCTTGGAATATCACCATCTGATTCTGATCTTGTGCATCCTGTTGATCTTGAATTTGTTGTTGCTTGTCCAACTGTGTTTCCGGTACTTGAGATTCTAACAGTGCATCCCCTTCCTCTTCCTCTTGTTCCTGTAGGGCTCTGAATCTGTTATTGCTACTAGTTTCTGCCTTTTCCTTACCAGTCTTTCTAGCGAGCTGTTTCTTCTTTGGTGCAATAAAGTCCTCTTTGGGTTTTTTTGCTCTTGTTGTTATGGGGATTTGTACTTACAATCTCTAATTAAATGACCATACTCATGACATAATCTGCATCTAAAAGGAATGTTATCATAGTCCATGTTAAAATATAACACTTTATATAGCATGTAAAATAATTATGTAGTTGTTCGGTTGGTAACTGTTCAACCAATCTCTAACCACCTCTCTACATATAAATAAACCTCTGCCTGTGTCATTTGATCAGTGCAGTTTGCCTTCTTTGAGTTATTTCTTCTTTTTCCATATTCTAACATTGGTATCGGAGCGGTTGGTTTGCAGTTCGAGGAAGTCTTTTCAAGAGGCACAAATTGGAAGTTTGGGGAAGCCCTAATAGGGCACAAACTGAAGTTATTCCATTGCTTATTGCAGAAGATTCAAGAGAAGGAAGACAGTCCTCATTCATTCGCTACAGGACAAACAATCGTTTGAAGGAGCCCAGAAGAAGTGGTTTGTGGGCAGTCAAACTAGTTGGGTTGTGGGCACAAAAATCGTGCAAGTCTTTTATAGTCGAGAGGGGCAGAAAGAATAAAAATCCAGCGGAAAGAGAGGTGAAGCAAATACCAGTCGTTTTTCTTATGAAAAATCGTGGCTCGAAGGTGTAAAGTCGTGGTTGCTTAAGAGAATGAGGATCAGTTGCAGTTTGACGTAGGGGGTAGAATAATATCCCTGTGAACGGCGGCAAAGTCGTGAAGGCAAAAATGAGGGAAAAACAAGTTTGTGAAGGTAAAAATGAGGGCAAAAGTTCGAGGCAAAAATGAGGGCAAAACAGTATGCTGGTTTGTTAGAGCAAAGTCATGTGAAGAAAGGAGTTTAATATTCTTGAAGGATTCAAGGGCATCATTTGGTTTATATTCTTCCTTCTGAAAAGTTGAGGAAATTTTTCCGACAAAGGCACCTTGTTTTTGAATAATCAAATTTGGAGGAATAAGTAATAATATTTTAATACAAGCAAATATAGTTGGGTGATTTGCATAATTTAATATTACTTGTTGGAATAAGTAATACTTGGTGGGATAATACATTATTTTATTGGTGTGGCAAACTTTTATTTTATTATTTCCGTTACTTTGGAATAATAACATGGCAAACATTTCACACTTGACTTTGCTGAGACACAAAAATTAACGGGCACTAATTTTAATGTTTGGAGTCATAAGATTTTAACGGTTGCGGAGTTTCATGATTGTGATAAAATAATCAAGGGTGATGAAAGTCGACCAACTGACGAACTTCGAGGATTATGACAAACGTCATAAGGAAGCGTTATTGCTTCTCAAGTTGTCGGTGTCGGATAACATGATATCAGAAGTGCGGAATGCCACCGGGCAAGCATGTTGTGGGCGGGCGAGGGATCGAGGGATAAATATCAGATGTCAGAAAAGAGTTGGGTTTTATACCTGAAAAATATGCTCTTTTCTCGTAAAGTTACAAGGTGGATCGTTGTTTGAGCACCTACTTTGGATGAAAGACCTCCGAGACTAGTTATCTTCCATCAACAAAAAGGTGGATGATGATGATATGGTGGCTCTAGTTTTGAACAACTTACCTTCTTCGTATGAGTCATTTGTGGAGGCACTCCATTTAATGGTTGAAAGTCAAACACTCACGTTTGACAAGGTGAGTTCCTACCGTTGCAAAAGGAGCGGAGACAACTTCAGGCAAAATCTAATTGTGACCATTCAGAGAGTGCTCTTGTCACTCAATCAAAGGGAAAGTGGAAACATCAATCTAGTGAGTCTTCCACTCGGTATCAAGTCACATGCTATTACTATCACAAGGTTGGGCACCTCAAGAAGGATTGTCGGAAGTGGAAGTATGATCTTTCGCAGCAGAACAAAAAGCCATGTAATGAGGAACATGTGGCAGCAGTTGCAGAAGAACGGGATTCGGATGACGGGCATGCTCTTTATTGTCTTACGACATCATGCTCGAATGACAAAGGATACCGATTCTTTGGATTATTATTGACTCTGCAAGTGCGTCTGCACACTTTTCATGTCGTAGGACTGGTATGTTTCATTTACTGCAAATATTTGTTTTGAATCGTGAGTACTAGCGGATGGAGAATCACTTGCATCATAGAAGGGATAGAAGATATATGCATTGTATTGAATAATGCTCATAAATTCTTGGTACGAAATGTTAGATATGTACCTTCTTTACAAAAGAATCTTCTATCTATTCACGATTGACTGAAAATCCCAATATTTCGTGGTTTGTGGAAAGAAGTGTGTTGTCTCGATGTGAAATAGAGACGGGTAATTGCCCTTGGTATTGGGGAAGGTGGTCGAGATCAGCTTGTTGATCCGACTGCGATCAACATGAATGCACACGTGGAGGACAACTCCACCATTCAAGAAGTGCGGAGGCTGCAATGCCTTGGGAGGAAGTCATTCCTCACAAATCTGTTGACTTGGATACGATCAACTACATGCACCAATTGTGGAGGGAGTATCCACTATACCGGATGTATGGGAGGATGAATTTCCTCATCCTAAAGAATGGTTTGTTGTGGGGAGACTCCACTATTTGAAATGCACGACGGTGCATGGTGAGATGGCATGCCCACCACTCACTCGAGAGGTCCTTGCTCGAGACAGTAGAGCATGAACAGTTTGCTCATTGTGTTGTGAAGGATCTTTCCCAACGAGGGGGATAGATGAGCAAATGGATGAAGAGTTGATTCTCACTTCTACTACTGCGAAGATGGAGATGGTTATTTCTCCTACTATTGCGGAGTTGGTTCTAACTCCTCTTTTGCACTGAGATGGTCACATTTCTCTTATTGAGAAAGTTGGATGAGCACTACATAGTGTTGCGGAGACATGATCGAGGTGACTTCGATTGCGGGGATAACCGAGTCTCTATACAACTCCAACAGCTTACACAAGCCCGACACATATTTTTAAATCCACTCCTCCAAGGTTCTCGATTTCAGCACTTTAGAGATGGGGTTGACACTCTCAACCATTGGTTTGGTTTCTATGTTTTGTGATGAGTTGTGTTCATGTTTGTTTGTTGCTTTGGTTTGTTGTTTTGTGTGTGTCTAGGTTGTTGCTTTGACTCATCTGGGTTGCAGAGTGCATGATGATTCTTCAAGAAGTTGCAGGAGGTTGCTTGGGGAAGCTCATTAAGTAATCATGTGTTGAGTTCTTTGTAAACCCTCAGAAGATCAAAAACTTTGCTTCTTAGTGCTGCTATTTTGATGTACACTGCTTGCTTTTAAGTAAAGTAGTTCAAAAAGGACACAAAACTAGCTTATGTTCCTTAGTAATGCGTTGAATTCATAGTGCTTTACTACCCCCCATTCATTGCGTTGAATTCATATTACTTTACTTGTCTTATTTATAAAACAAGTAAAGTAATGCCTAAAAGCCGCTTGACTTCCCTCAGTTCATTGTGTTGATTTCCACCCCTACTACTTAACTATCCCCAGTTCTTTGCATTGAATCCAATCTACTTTACTTCTTTTACCTCAAAATGAGTAAAGTAATACTAAAAAGCCACACAACTAATGACTTGAGCTATCGGCGAATTGAGGATGCTTTACTTCTTTTCTACACTATGGAAGTAAAAGCATTCCAAAAGACCGCATAATAAAGAAAGTTGAGTTGGCATTCGTACGAGTCACATTTAATGAGGTGGAAAATATAAAAGCTATAAGGAATTCCACCTAGGATCCACGCATTCACATTTTTGGTAGAGAGTAGTTGTCGACCCCCCAAACCCCGAGCAACTCCAACGTGATTGATTGAAGAGGAATTGACACGAATTGATTCAACCCATTTGCGGTTAAGGTTAGTAGATTGTTTTCTTTTAGTTTTTTAGTTTTCTTCCTTTTATTTGTCGTTTTAGGTTCTAGCTCGTGTTTTCTTTCCTGTCCCTATTTTCTAGGGTTTAAAATACAAATTTGAGTTTGTCTCTTCATTGGGATTAGGGTTTGTTTTTAGTAATCAAATCCGTTGTTACCTCTGAAACAAATCATTAAAACTTAACCCTAGTTTTGCCCTTGTTTTGTTCATGTCATTTTCTCTGTTTCTTCTTTGTTGTGCATTTTGCATCGATTAAGTGAAGCTTTACTTGCATTTTTAACAAAAGTTGAGTAGGGTGAGATCAACGCAAAACATGTTCCATTCAGTGCGTTGATTTTGGTCGTCTTCTCCTTGATTTCATGTTCAAAAGTAAAGTTGATTGATTTAGCAAAAGCTTTGTTTTAGTTTTTGTCATTTTCATTTGCTTCTACTTGGTTTTGCATTGATTCAAATATGCTTTACTTGTTTTTATAACAACAATAGAGTAACTCCAAATCACCGCAAAGCATGTCCCCTTTCTTAGTTCATTGCGTCGAATTGAGTGTCTCTTACTTCACTTGGAAAAAAAGTAAAGTACTTCAAAAAGACCGCAAGTCATGTTACTTTCTTAGTTTTGCGTTGATTTTGAACATGCTTTACTTTCCTAGTTCTCATTGTGTCGATTTGGACATACTTTACTTGTTTTATTTTAAGGAAAGTAAAGTAACATGAGTTCACCACTTCCTATGTATTCCTTTTTTGGACATACTTTACTTGTTTTATTTTTAAAGTAAGTTCATTGAGTTCATCTCAATTATGTTTGCTTCGCCTAAGTCATTGTGTCGATTCCAACATGCTTTACTTCTTTTAGTCATTGCGTCGATTTGGGTTTACTTTTTTATTTTATTTATAAAAGAAGTAAAGTAATAGTTATTTACCACAAAGCATACCTTCCTCTATTCATTGCGTCGATTTTGGGTTGCTTTACTCATTTTCTGTATAAAGGAAGTAAAGTAGTGTTTATTCACCGCTGCCTAGTCTTGCATCGATTTAGGTTATATTACTTCTTTTGCTCATTACTTTTTCTTACAAAAAGAGTCATTGTTATTACTTTCCACATATGTTTTGCGTTAAAATGTTGTTGCTTTATTTGCTATGCTTTAATTAAGTTGTGCTGCTTTGCGCTAAATTGAGTTGCTCATATTTGTTAACTAATTTTAGCAAGTTATACCTGAAGCTCCGTAATGAACTACAGATTGAACTGTTTCAATCTATTTCTCTGAACATGACTTCCATGATGTTTGTAACACGATTATATGAATAAATTGAGTCTTAAATGCATGCATGCAATTAAGTAACATATGCATTAACTTGATGATTGTTATTTAAAGAGCATAAGCAGTTGTTAATTCACAAGTGGTGGAAGCACAAAGGATAGAACAAATGTCTGAGACTAGGGAGGAGCCAATCGAATTAAGTGATCAATCAGAGGAAGAAGGAACTGCAGCAAGGGAAGAGGAAACTACTGTAATAAGAGAAGATCCAAACTTGGATATTGAGGAAGCATCAAGTTCTAAAAAGGCAAGAGAAAGAGCAAAGCCAAGAGGAATGAAATGAAGTATGAATATAAGGGGTATCCTGGAGACTTGCATTACCTCAAAATTGGTTGGAATAGGAGACACTGATATGGGTCATGTATCAGTACTTGAGTTGGTGGAAAGATCCAAAGCTAAAAAGAAGACACCTTTAATGGAAGCATTAACCAAAAGTGGATTGATTGAAGCAGCTTGCCTTTCCCAACACTTGTGTGGAATAGGAGACGATGCCAGAATTTGTGTTGGAATGTGCCAAACATTATGATTCCCAGACTAGAATGATCAAGAATGATGATGGTGATCTTGTGGGAAGATTGGATGTTCATTTCTTCAATTTTTTCTTAAAGATCCCAACTATACCAAGTCCATTGAGTATCAGTATGGAGAAAGCTAATGATTATTGGGTAAAGAGGAAGAAGGATGCCATTAAGATCATGAATATGCATTACTTAAAGATATCAAAACAAGCCTCAAGGTTCCCCAAATCAGTTATAAGATCTGATTTGATTCAAGAAGCGATGATATTACTCAACTTCTTTGCAGGATTAATGGTGATAAGAATGCAAAATTCTTTTATAGATGGATGTATTACTTTATGAGAGTAATAGAGAATGCTAAACCTAATACTCTAATCAATTGGGCTGAAATCATCAGTGACAATATTGATTTCCAATTGAAAACGTTATTCAGACTCTGGATTTCAAGATGACTTCCTATCTTGTCTATGCCATAGTAGCACATGGGAACTTTCCCAGATTGAGGACTGTTGGAACGAAGGATGATAAACCCATTTATGAGCATTATCCACAATTAGCTTTACCTGGGTATTTCAATGAGTATAAACAGGTTAATGACTTCTTCTTGTATGAAGTTATTTGCTAGGTTGAATCCGGACTTAAGAGCCAAAAGAGTAATTGATGAAGCATGGAATGCAATCAGCCTTATGGGTGCATTTTTATTCAGTTTTCCCACTTTACATATTTGAGAGTCTATGGTTTCTCGAATGTTGTGTTAAGGTTGCCTAGATACCCAAGTGACAGGTGGATTTTGTTGGAGTTATGCAGACAATTGGCAGTACTACATGATTTGTAAATAGGGTCTACATAGGATAGTGGTGCATTTTCCTATTGTGATTGGACAAGTACCATTGTACGAATATTCATAAGGCGAGGGATGTTCAAAAGGAAATATATCTTCGTTATAATCATATTTCCTTTAGTGAAAGGAGGAATTTTGATTATAGAAGCATAGCAAGAAAGTTAGTTTCTCTGAACTATGCACACTTGCTAACACTAGAAGACTTTTGGGCTGATTGCAGAGATGAGTTTGAAGTCAGAAGAAGGGATTATAGTCGACTGACTATAAAACAAATTTTCAGAATTTGGTTTGGCTAAAATCCCAGAAGGACTAACTGATGATGGGCAAGTAATTTCTAACGCTTATTATGATCAAGGAGGTGATAGTGCCCCTTTGCTCCCAGTTACTCATACTTCAAAGTCAGTCATGGAGAGGACATCAAAAGTGTTATTATACACTGCTCAATGGTTGAATAGTCGAGGTTGTTGCCTAGAAGAGTCAGTAATGAAGGAAATTACTCGAATTAGTACTAGAAAGGAGAAGATACCAGCGAGAGTGAAAAAGGAAAAGAAGGTCCAGAGAAAGCAGTGGCTTGGCTGTAAAGTTGAAGCCATTCAGGAGAGCTAGGACAAAGAATCCTTTGATTTTGGGAATTGTCACCGAAAGAACTTCTAGTATGACAACATCACCAATTGTTACTCCTACCATCCAAGAACCCCCTACTCAAGAAGATATTGTATTACCAACACTAAAACCAACTTCTTTTGTATTTCCCACCGCTACCACAAAAATTGTGTTGCCTACACCACCTCCTTGTCCACCACCAGCTACTCCTCCTCCTCCTCCTCCATGTCATGTCTTGAAGAATCATCAGCTTGTGTCACTAAAGGAGAATCTTAATGTTGCTTCTTCACAAGAAATAGCTCAAACATCGAAAAGGATAAGGAGCAGATGAAAGATGCAGAGATGGAGGAAGGAGAGATTATGATGGAAGTTGATCAAACAATGGAAATCTCTACAGTACCAAATGATACAATGTAGAGGAACATCGAGGATATTGATACTGGGAATGAAGAAGAGATAGAGGAGGAGATGATAAGAAAGAAAATGGTTGAATTAGGAGGAGTTTTATAGCAAGAGTCAGTCACTGAAGAACTGAGAGACAGCTGGAAATTGTGGCTTTTTTCTCCACCAGGAGGAGTTAGCAAAGAAATAATTGTACATCCTAAAGCTCAAACTCTTTCGGTCAAGAGTTTACTAATTGGCTGACTAATCAATCTTCTTTCTACTTCTAAGGAAGTAATTGATTTAGAAGAGATGGACTTGCAACTTGTTAAGAACAATTGAGAAGAAGAGGAAAAGGGCAAAAATGCCAAAAGTTACATCCAAGATTGGTCATTGATCCTTCAGGGAAGAAATTCGCTGAAATAGCTACTCCACCAGCTGGAAAGAAGAAAGGAGAATTGACGAAAGAGGATTTGATGATCACGAAGGTGCCCTTGGGAGAAGTTACTATGAAGGTCTAAAGCAAGACACACACAGACACATTGATAAACAACTTGTTTCAAAAGTTGGATGAAGAAAAGATGAAGGTTGCCAAGCTAAAAGAGTAATCATCCAAACTGTGTAATATTATTATGAAAGTTGCCAAGAATCCTCCACAACAAATGATTATGGAAGAATGAATACATCCACAGTAATCACTGTTGTAGAAGAGACAAGTGACAGATTCAAAGCTATAGATGAATGGATAGTAGATATCACAAACACAACCACAAATTTTTATAAGGAAGTTTTGATAAAAACTGTTGAGTATCAAGAGAAAGGTGAATAAATTGAAAGAGCTTAAGTAAGAAGTGGACAATGAAGGAGGAATTGTTGAATTACAACAATAGGGTTTGGAAGAAATCAATGAATTATCTGATGATATTTTGATTAGGGAAAATATTGCACCTGGGGATCAGTTAAGAAGGGAAGACAACAAAACATCTTTTGTCATTCAGGCAGAAACATTTTGAAGCATATTATGACCAAGATAGAGATGATGGAGGAATGAGTTGAGCAAGTTTTGGAAGAACTTGAGGATGTGATCTATGGTCTGACTAAGTATAATACCTCCAGCTATCCACAAAGTATTGAGGAGTTTCTTCCATTGTTTCAGCAATTGATGGATAAAGCTATTATTCCTTTTAATAGAAAATCATTGGACAAATTGTCAGATATCCAGGATGTTGTTAGCCAATTGGGATCTTGTCTTGGGAAAGTGAGAGGAGGATGCAAGTTTTGGAAGAAGAACTACTCATGTTTGAAACGAAATTAGAAGCTGCAGTTGATGCGGATAACAATATCATCAAGTACATGAGGGACCAATTTGCCATCTACAAAGAAAAACATAAGGATGAAGTAGATGAAGCAGATGAAGCTGAAGCGGATGGAGAAAAGGCTCAAGATAAGAGTAAAGGAAAAGAGAAAGTGGGAGCAATAACTACCAATCTAGAATAATTCTTCTATTTCTTTTCTTTTCTTCTTCTTCTTCTTATTCTACTTTTCTTCTTTTCTTATTAAAGTGCACTCTTTGTAAGACTTAAGTAATGTGGTATGCATTCACCGTTACTTTAAGTCATTTGATAAAGTCAAAAGCTTAGAAAGTTGTTACAAAGTAGTTTTATGGTTTTAATGTTCAACATTCTAAGAACAACTAGGTGGCACGAAAAGAATATTTTGAGGAGTAAATTGCTCAACTCTTAACTATTTGTTAGTTGGTCATTTATTAGAATGTAACGGATATCTTTTCCATAAGCTTTTCTTGTAGTGACTATAAAAAGGAGAGAAGACCTACGGGTCAAGGATCTGGAAGTTTTGAGCAAGAAATTGTTATAGGTTGTAATCGGTTATTTTAGACTTTGAGTTGAAATAGTTGAAAACACTTATTGTATGCAGTTAACGTTTAAATAAGAAGGAAGGAAGACTTTGATTGAACTTTGTGTCTATCTTAGTCTGACTATGTAACTTGTGATTATTATGATAAACTTTGTGTTGTCTTAATTTTCATAAATATACGCTTCTTTTTAAGTTGCTTAAAAGTAATCCAGAAAAGATAATGTTTGTTTATTCCATGTGTGAGTAATTGGCTCTGAGAACTACCTGTTACAAAGCACATCCTCGTACCCACTCAAATTTATTTTCTTTATTTCTATTTTCACAAATCTTTCACATTACATTCACCAAACAATTGCTTACTTGCTGCCAAACTATTTAGTTGTGGTTCACGAGCTTTATAGTTAAAGTAATACCCCTAAGAAGGTAGATTAGTGTCAGAATAAACAAATAAAGTATACGGGAGCTTCACCGTTAAATGAAGGGGATTTATCCCATGATTGCCTAGGTTGCATGTTTTCAAGACTCCCGGTGAAGGTCGAAGCCCAGAAATTGAACAATCAAACCCCGAGTTTCGAGCTCGTTGATATTACTTTGACAATCTATTCTCGAAATTTGTATGATCAAATGCCATTTGCTCTTTAGCATGCATCCATTTTCATTTTTCCTAGGGTCTAGCTTAGGCATCCGCAGAGGGGTTTTTTGTAAATTCTTTCCATTAGAATTATTCCTTGTAGGACCATGAAGTATCTCTTTAAATGTGGATTGAAGTCCGTCAACTCCATCCAGAAGATTCTTTCCAACATTCTTCTTGTTAAGATTGGCCATTATAACCCAATAATCACCAAGTACCAAAACGCAGGGTTAAATACATATAACTAGAGGATAAGAAATGGAGAAGAGTCTTTTCACGGAAAGAATGTCGCCAGGAGAAATGAAAAGGGTCCCAATATAACGAAACTGATTTAGAGAAATCGTGCCCAAGAGAACACGAGAGGGTCACAAAATAGTGTAGCTAATGATGAAAAAAGATGGTCAATAGAAAATGATAGGGGTTGTAAAAAGACCACAACAGGGTTCACCGGAAAACCAAGCTATTACGAGAGGGACAAAGCGTGAAAGCCAACGGAAATACAAATTGCGTCCAAACCCGACCCCTAAGGGTCGAGCTATGGGTAAAGGAACAAAGATGGGTACTCAAAACCTAAACAATAGCCTTAAACTCCGAATCGAGGAAGCAAAAACCCTAACCACGTCGGTAGTCATGACCATTGTTCACCACACCACAAATTTTCCTCGTTTGGATCCGGCATTCTACATTGATTTGCATAGTGAAAAGTCACTAGTATTTCCTTTTTGACCAATGGGTTCAACTACTGATTTTGTTTTAGCACGTTCCATTATTACTCAAGTTCCACCATGTTCACATTGGTCGTGAATCTCTTCGTAGGACAATTTCCATCATTGTGGTCTCCGGGTTCACACCATCTACACATTCATTATGAACTTGTGACTTGTTTGTGCAATTCGAGCAAAGTGTCCTCAATCATTTCATGCACAATATTGGATTATAGGACAACCATTCACATTTGTTTTTATTCATCGTCCTCTTTGATTTTGGTTTCTTTGACTACCTTCTTTGTAATGTCTCTTTTAGGGCTGAAAACGAAGAAAAGGAGCTAACCGACTATCGACAATAGATCTGATAAAAAAACACCTTCAAGCATACACACAACAAACTGAAAATAGCTGAGAATATCTCAGAATGATTAACCAATACAAAATCTGCAATCTCCTAGGGCAGCGAATTGCCTATGAGATTCGAATCCACTTTTCACTATGCAAATCAATGTAGAATGCCATGAAATAATTTATCTAGCCACGACAATATTTATACATCACAAATACATCAAAAGATTGAAGAAATATCTGATCATCACAATTGGAATTAAATATTTATAACAGCAGTAGTCCAACCAAACCAAGGGCTAGGAAAATAACAAATCATTGCCAAAATTCGTTAAAGTTCGGATAATCGCCTTATAAATTATGCCGAACAAGAATATGAAACCAAAATAGCTTTGTACCAGAAATGCCTAGCCCCCACCCCCGTTTTGCCCTCAAAACGCTTCCATAACGAAACTCCTTCAAACGTCCTAGAGATAAGTATACATGATAATAATGTATTATTTCAATGAATACAAAATATTTTGAGTGTTTTATTAGTTATACTTATCTCTTATGGTCTATGGAGTACAATTTTAAAATGAGTACTATGCATATATATATTTATAATATATTGTACAGAGACGTTTCCCGTAACGCTTCCGCGTTTTGTACCCGTACTTGTTTCCATTTCCTGCAACATAGAAAAATAGTGGAATCATCCATACAACATGCCAAACCTAGAAGGGGAAAAACAGCAATAAACCACCTCGAAGTACTTTGGAAACCCCTGTATGGGATTCCCCTCAAGCTTGAAGAGTGTTCCTTCCTCAATCCTCCAACAATGGAGGTTTTCACCCCCAAAGTTGAGCCACACTAAAGGTTTTTGTCTTTAGTGGAGAGTAGGGCACACTGTACACAAGCCCAAGATATCAATTCTTAAATTAAACATGCATAACCCTTCAAATGAACCTTCATGTCCTTATATATCCTCAAGTGGCGCCAACATCAAAATAGAAGCCCAATGCATAGGCTGACCTTCAAGTAATTCTATTTCTTCATTAACCTCTATGTAGGCTCTCCAATCAAGGACGGCCCATAAGGATTAGAAGTCTTTGAACCAAATAAGAGGCCTTCATGCCCAACTCACCATTAAAAGTATTTAAAATTACTTTTACGCCATTACATCAAGTAGAATTCATCATCCATTGACTCAAACAAAGACATAATGGGAACTAGAAAAATATGAATGCAATTCTCATTATGTCCCATTTAGGGGACATTACATTCTTGTCCCGGGTTTCTTAATCCACCATGCGTGGCTTCCTTGGAGGTTGATGCTGCTGTGGTTAACACTTGTTCTTTTTTTAATTTGAGGTTGCGTAGGCGATTCTCAATTGTATGTCCTGTCACCCTACATATCTTACATAATTAACTACTAAGAAAGTTCACACTTGTATGGCCCTTAGTGCAACAAGTCGTACACCATACTTTTTTCTTTCTCTCCGATTCATCGTTAAACTCCTTGAACATCCTCATCACATCATTTCTCACAATGGTTATACCATGGGGTTTGGAGGCCTCCTCCTTTGAGTCACTTGTTGCCTTCATCCTTGCACTTGTTTTGTCTTTGCTCTCCAAGTTCATAGGTGGTACATTTTTTAATTCAGTTCTAAATTTCAGACCCAGTCCTTTGACAAGCCACTTTTTCTTGAGACCATTGGTGGGAGGGTTCTCCGAGTTGGAGACTTCCTTGACTCTCCAATTATATGACTATATCTAGTCATTTTAAAATTTCTTCGTTACGATTGCATTGTCGTCTTGGAATTCTTGAAAGTATTTGTGACTATTCCCAAGTATTCATATCTGTTTGGTCTTGTTTCATATACCAATCAATTGTCATCCTCTCAAGATCATTGGGAATGATCTATACTATTACTCTTCATCACTTGTTCATATGCTGTCCCGGAATGTAGCACGTCTACAATGCCTCACAAGGTCTTGGTTACTCTAACTTGTGAACTTGGATAACTTCTACCTATCTCTCATCAATGGTGGACTAGCCACTTCATGGTGGTGGTGTCAATTTTTCGCGGAATCCACCTCCTTTAATTCAATTGGTCCTTTCTAGGATATCTGTCTCTTGAACTACTAGCCTTATTTCCTTCCGTAATACTAGATTGTTTGTACTCTCGCCGATTCACAAGCCACACTACCATTCCCAAAACCCAATTTTTGATTCCCGAGAAACAAGGTGTCTCCAAGCTGAAGTTGCCTCTTGATATTTGTTCTCACTGCCCACTTTTCTCTCCATCACGGATTTTCTTTAAATAGTCTCGCCCATCGTTTGGTTAACCATCCTCTTGTCCAACAATCCTCCCATTATTAGTGTGGTCCTTTATCACTATTCCAATGTTGTCATCGATGGTCCTCCATTGTCTTCACTATCACCTTCAATTGCGTAACTTTGAAAAATCGAGCCTATTCTTCCTTCATACTCTTGATTTGTTCCTTTGTTCTTTTGGTGATAGGGGTTGTAGGTACTTGACCCCTTCTTTTAAGCTCAAATATTGTCAAGGTTGTTGCTTCCTGTGTTGACTCTATCCTTGATAATCGCATTTTCTGCTCTATTTCTGCTATCCTAGAAAACCTCCAAATAATTATTGGTTTAGGAGTCCTTTTAACGATAGGTAGTGTATACTCCTTATTTTTCATTCTTAGTAATGATTTTTCTTTGTAGATTGTTGGCGCATCATTCTCTTTGAGTGTGTGCCTTAAGGGTTGTCACCAGGAGCGAGGATTGGGTAAGCGAGACTAGTGAGAAAGTTGTGTGTGGGATCGCCCTAGCTTGTCTCGAGCTTGCTTCATACCTTTTATTATCCCCTTACCACCTCTTTATGACCATTTACTACCATCTTATGACCACCTTACTACCTCCTTAGTATTATTGCCTTCACACTTTCTTACAACACCTTTAAATCCCCTTCAAATCACCTTCATACCTACCTCCTAGTATTTGCGTTGCCTCCATGCCGTATCCTCTCTTTACCTTTATGTTGGGATATTTGTGGCCAATTGGCTAAGAAAGAACATGACTTTAGGTCATGTACCTCTATATAAGAGTGTCATTCTTGTTTTTAAAGGACATCATCACATAGTTTGTTCTGCGTATGTGCTCACAAATCTGCCCTTAAAATATTTAAGAGGTTTAGGGTTTAACGAAGCTTACATTTGGAGGTCCACTTTGGAGCATTGGGTTCTTAGAAAAGCAAGTATAGGAGTTTCACCAACAAGGTCTACCAAGTCTTTGTTGTCCCTAACTTTGGTTTACTTAGGTCTTCTACGTATCCCTCTCTGCGATCCACCCACATCTCTCTCATGTGGTGCTCCTGGAGGGTTAATGTGCCAACGATGTCATCACAAAGGTATGTAATGTTCCTTTTTTCGGGACATTACTAATATATGGGTTCATCTTTTTATTTGCATTGTAACCCCTTGGCATGCCTAGCGCTACAAGTGGGGCTCTCTAGGTTAGTTAAATGTGCACATAGGCTGGTCGCTTTTATTATTTAATTAAAATAAATTGCACATGGTAATAGTCATTAAATATTTTATTTTAATGTGAAAACATTAAATGGTCGGTCATTGGAGATTGCACCTCTTAATTCTATAAAAGGGGGTCGCATTTCCTTTATGGGTTATGTTGATTGAACTTTTGATATCACTCCATGCTTGGAGTAATGGGATGTATGCCCTAGCTTTGAAGCCTTCTTGCAATCATTGTTGAGTGAATCTATGCATTGTTTCTTCATTCTAAGTATTGGCGACTTGGTTTAGAGTTTTGGTGCATTCATTTGAGAGTAAATCTGCATTGTATGTGGAGGGTTTGAAGTACTTTTATGACTATTATTGCTGCTGCAATTTATTTAGCCATAGAATGGTATTGGGGTTTGATCTATCATGTTTTGAGGTTATTTATGCTAGATCTATTTGTTGCTATGTCTAATCAATTATTTCAGATCAAGGGTTGATTGTTTGAGGGTTTTGGAAGGGTTTTATGAGCTGGAAATTATTTAATTAATTTTCCCTAACCCTAGCGAAATTAGGTTTTCAGATTTCAGGGGCAGATTTGAGTGGGTTTCAGTGGGCTAAAAATTCAGTTTGTTAGTTCATTGGAAAACTCTTTATTTCTACTTTATTGTGCAATTTGTTTCATGCAAAAACTCCAAGTATTGAGTAAGATATTAATTTTTGAAGTTTCAACTGTTTTGGGTGCATTTTAATTGATTAACTGCTGTTATAAAATTCAGATCTGCAGTTTGGGATCAATTTAATATTGAATGTGGTTGTAGAAATTAGGAGAAATAAGGAGAAGGTGATTTCATAATTTTTGGAGTGGATTTGATGCCCTAAATGTGTTGGGCGACCTACTTTTTAGGGAAAAATTAGGGTTTCGTGTTTGTTATGCGAAATCTGGTTTTAGAATATTATTCTTCATATTTTTGTGGCCCAAAATCCGAAGTTTGAGAATTTTTGCTTAGATGGTTAAGCAAGAAATAATTTTGGAAGATCAGAAAGTTGGGGTTTGAATTAGTAATTATTTTTCAACTATTAAAAATTAGATTTGGATAATATTAGCATTCTAATTAGTCTTCCCATCTAACCCACCACTTTGGCATACTCCAACCCCATTTTGGGTTGTATTATCGCCGACATTGGGTTATTTGAGGTCGAACTAAGAAGATCTAATCTTCCTAGGATCAATTTGGTTAATTAATTTGCAGATTTTAATAATATCCCAAAAGGGGATATTACAAGGTAAGCTATCATAACCCTTCCTTTTCCTTTATGTTTGTTATGATTGATAATGTTTGATGTATCATGAATTAGACTAAGCTAGAGTTGTATATTCTTTTTTATTGCATTATTCTTATTATGGACACTTGCCTATTATTGGCACATGGATTTTTAACCTCTAGGTTAGATCTTTAGCATGCACTTGCTTATTATTTTACTCTTCCAACCTAGGATCCTAGTAAGACCCCATCCCCTATTCTGGACATTGGCTTTGGAACCTATGACTTTGATAGAGTGTCGATTATCGTCTTCTAGGTCCACGACTCTTACACCACTTGGTATTCTATTTTGGCTTGTGTGTTGGCCCTAGATTGGTCTTCTACTTATATGCTAATCTATGTTGTTGAAAAGAGAGAGGACAATCATATTGTTTATCTTAGCCGAGGTACATTTTGGTGAACCCGATGTGAATCTTACTCCACCCTTTATGGAGGCATATTCATATTTATCTCTATAACCTATTTTATTGCTATCATATCCACTTCTTATCACTTTAGCTCCTAAGTTTCTTATTTTGGATCACTTATGATCATGTCACCCTTTAGGGTTTTTCTAGTTAGTCTTATCCCATTGCAATTTTATATGGGTTGCTCCTTTCTCCCTTTCGTCCACTTTGTTGAAGGAAACCATTTTTGGTGCACTTTTTCACAATCTAAACCTCAACCAACCATCCAATGCAACATGGCCAAAGATCTGCAAGAGGAGCTTCCCAAATTCAATGTATATGTGGACAAAGACCCACAAGATAATCTTCCTATCTTTGATGGAGATCTACAGGAGGATCTTCCCATATTCGATGTGTATCCGGATGAAGATCCATAAGATGATCTTCCCGCCCATTTCTATGATCCAATCCAATATGAACATGTCAATTTCCACATATATACTAGCAATGACTTTACATCTTTTAACCCTCTTGCCTGCCCTTTACTAGAAAACACCAATTGGGTGATTCCACAAAATTTCAAATTTTACTAATCAATTCATAGAATCACGCATTTTTGATTGCATTGGCATCGATGGAGAAAAATGTGATGTCATTCCAAAAAATTAGACTAATTTGACTGCATCAGCCATATTACTGAAAAGAATGATGCTGTTCAAAAATCCTCGATCTGTTAGACTGCATTGACTAACTCTTTCAAAAACCCGATGCAGTTTTAAATTATCCTGCCACAGATAATTGTATCGGACAATCTGTTCTAGAAAGGGCTAATGCTGTAGAAAATTCTGCTGTCCATGGTTGCACGTCATCACACATCGTCCTTAAGTCTCAATAACTCCTTTAGCTAGATTCCCGCATTACATCACCATACTGATAAAAAATGTGCATGGATCTCAAACTTGACATCACCTACAATGGTCTATTAACTCACATTTTAGGGCATCTCCCGATGCCTGTCATCCTCTTTCATCACACCTTGGGGCATCCTCCGACACCTATATTTCTCATAATTCATACTCAAGAGCATCTTCTAATGCCCATCCCTCTCTTAGTCCACACTTTGGGGCATCTTTCAATGCTTGCATTCTCTTTATCTTAATACTAGTAACATCCTACTTTTCTATCCTCTTACCTTGGGGGTCATCTAACCATGCCTTCCATCTTCCAACGCCTCATATTCCAACCAAAACCTTGTAATCATTGAATCCAAACAAATCCAACTTCAAGAAATCTTCAAAGACTAACTCTTAGAGAGCATACTCCACCAAGGGTATGTTATCCTTTTGCATTTATCTATGCATGCCCTTTCACATGTCATAACTACTTGTATTCTCCTCTTATTATGTCTTATCTCCTTGCTTCTCACTTTACTACCTGAATATCTCACTTTGCTTTACTTTACTATCTCACCTTACAATTTGCCTTCGACATCTTATACCCGGGAAGTCATTGACCTCTTTTTTGAGAACTTTAGTAATTTATTTTCATAATTTATATTTACCTGATCTACCTTTGACATCTCTTTCTCTTGGGTTTATTATGCCATTTGCTTCCCCTTGGTTCTTTTGGTACAAATTCAATCCTTCTACAACCTCTCGCTCCGGGGTTTATCACACGACTTTATCAACATCTTACCATCTTACTTTCACATCTTACGCTCTTATCACTACCTATCTTGTATGTAGCCATTTCACTTTCATTGTTTGTACTTAGTTGTGTTCAACATAATTTTACCTTTTCATATTTAAATTATGATTTTATGTACTAACGCAATACTACCATCTTTTGTTTCTTCTTATAGCCTCTACTACATAGTTTTCAATGGTTTCCAGTTCTACCTCCACACTCTTGGCTTTTACTTTACCTCTTGAATTTCCTATGCTTCCTATGCTTCAGGTTCGACATTTTACTACCCTACACCTCTTGGTTTTATACACTTCATAGATTTTCCTTATTATTACCTCCTTCCTAGTTTTCGGATGCTTTATAGATTTTCTTGCTTTCTCATATACCTCTCTATATCTATCTTACTACTTTTTTATAGGATTGTTTGTTAGGTCAATTCATTTCTGACTAGCACCTTCAACCTATTAATTTTACAATCTGTTAGTTTGGTCGATTCATTTCCCAACTAGCACCTCACAATTCGTTCTTCTTACATAACTATTTTTCGGTCGATACATTTCCCAACTAGCACCTCACAACTTACTTTTTTTACAGGACTACTAGTTTGGCCGATGCATTTTCTGATTATCACCTCACTTCTTACTCTTGTTACAAGATTGTTAGTTCGATTGATTCATGTCTCAACTAGCTCCTCATAACCTATGCCTTATTACTACACCCTCTTGGTTTTTAGATGCTTCACAACTTTCCCTACTTTCTCATACACCAATAGTTATCTATATTACTACTCTTTTTACAAGAATGTTAGTTCTGTCAATTTATTTCCGATTAGATTCTCACACCTATTCTTTTTACATGGCTATTAGTTTGGTTGATTCATTTCCCAACTAGCATTTCAAAACCTATTCTTCTTATAGGACTCTTAGTTTGGTTGATTCTTTTTTCTAGAGATTAACACCTCATAGCCTATTCTTCATATAGGCTATTAGTTTGATCGATTCTTTTATGTTTTGATTAGTTAGTTCGGTTGATTCATTTCTCGACTAGAACTTCATTTTTTTACATAAGCTGTTTGTTCGGTTGATTCATCTCCCAACTAGCACCTCACAACCTATGCTTTATAGCTTTAACATCTTCCTACCTACCTCTTGGTTTCTTGATACCTCCTAGTGTTTGCACCCTATTTTACCTTCTAAACATTACCTTTTACTTTACATTTGCTTGATTAATATCTCTTACGGTGTGCCTCTTGTCTCTAAGTTGCATTGGAAGATCTTGGGAATCATCCAGGACTTGGCAATGACAAACACCCATCTCCTATGATTACGCTTTTTGTAACTCAACGATCGCAATCATCTACTTGTATTCCATCTACATTTTGCCCTCTCTTCGACAAAAGTATGAATTCTATCCGTCATTGTATCACTCCCTTATACACCATGATTGGGGCAACCCATTCATAGGCACACTATCTACCTTCTACACACACTCCTGCTGAACCCACCTAGTTCGGTTTTGAGATAACACTCTTCTTTAAGGTGCAGGTCTTAGAGTATCTAAATGTCATGGTTTGTAGGTTCTCCTCTATATTGGTTAGGTGTAAGCTCACTAGTGTGTGTCAGCCTTTTATACCCCGTGATCAACTTTTCGAATCCGTAAGGAGGGGAAACAGAAAAAAGCCAAAAGAGTCAAAAGTCATATTATGTGAAAAAATCAAGTAAAAGGTAGTGCGATTAAAAGTCAATTAAAAACAAAAAAACGTGATATCATTTGGCATGCCTCCTATCTTACTTCCCAACTTAAACTCCACATTTGGCATCATCACGAGCCTAATGTCCCTTGGGATGTGGTAGGTTTTTGTGGTTAAGGAAGGAGGCTACATATCTATCATTTGTGCCCTTGCCTTTTCATGCCAATACCTAATCTTTGTAAGAGGCCAATGGCTTCTCAAGTGAGGTCTTGAGGAATGAGCAATACATTGTGGGAAGGTAGGAACCTTTTCTTTTCTTGTATTTCATAGATTGACATGGATATACTTATACTTCACTAGTTAGTCCAAGGCTAAACTTACATATTTGGATTCTTGTACTCCTTGATGTAAAAACCCTTAGTCTAGTCAATCTGATTAGAGTGGCTTTACTCCGATAAATAACTCGTTTTTTGCCTCGGTGAACCCCAATTTCCCCTCACTTTCTATTATATCCCCTTGTTGGATGGACTATATACCACACCTCTCCCATCCTTTTTACATCCTTTTCTCCATCTCTTTGAGACATGTTAGCTTGTGACATCCATTAGGGTTTAAGGACATTGTCATAACCATCCCTACGTGAATATCTACTTTATCTTTGGGCTTTCAAGATGCTCTCTCTTGATCATTGTTATTTTTTTCTTGGATTTCTCTTAGTTATATTTTGGGATTTTGAATGTCACATACTTGTGATTCATTATTTACAGACTGTTAGATCGGTTGAATAATTTCTTGACTAGCACTTTATGACATTTCCTTAGGTTCCTCTGGACCTAGTTTAGTCTTCTTTTATAAAACTATACGGACCCATCCTTGTCCTATTTATCGACTTACAAATCCTACTTTCTTGTCATGTCACCCCCAGTTACACCCTAATAGAGAATAGTGTGTGTACTCTCTCTCCTGTTGACAAAATTGGAACACCTCAAGGTTGTGGGTAACCTATGTCTAAGATGAACCTCCAGAGAGGGTTGTTTCCCTTGTGAATCACCTAAAAACTAAAACTTCGACAAGGAAAAGGAGAAGGAATGCATGAATTGGGAAATAAGGTGATACACCAATAATTTAACACATGCATGTAACTCTGCACACAGAGAAGTCAAAGATCCACACACCTGCACAACTCTAAGATATTTTGCAAAATTAATTCAAGGTTTAGAAGAAATGACAGCGGTAGAGGGAGTAATTTCCACACTAAGGCAATACAATACTGTTAAACACAATGAATAATCTGAAAGACAACAATATGAGAGGGCAAAAATGAATTTTATTACTTAGTGGTGCAAGTAAAAAGCTCCCAAACCAGAGCGAAACAACTGCAAGTGTCTAATGATTTTTTACAATAGAAAACTAGCCTATATGAAGATGAATCAACTCTTCCTTCGCAGAATAAATTGTTGTTTTTGGATTGCTGTTCCTTTATTAATTTTTTTTTATCTTCCTCTTTGTCATGGGCTGCATGCATGATTTTATTAATTAAAATCCTCCTATCTTCTCCCTTTGGCGCCACATCTATTTCTCGACATCAACATGCTTTGCTTTTAATTAATTTATTTGTCTTTTATCCCTTACCTTTATCCTTTTGTTTTATTTGTCTTTTGTCTCTTCCTCACTTCCTTTAGCGCAAACTTAGAAGGGACGTACAATTATTTTATTTGTTTTTTCATTTTTGTCTCATTCATGCACATGGAACTGTTTGGAACAACGGTTCATTTACCCCTTTTATTTATTTAATTCCATACTTCTATCCTTGCGCCCAACTTATTATGGATAGTAGTTCTTTAAAAATAGAAGCACTTCTCTTCCATCCCTTCATGCATTCCTAAAAATAGAATGAACCTTTATTTTTAGCTCTTCTTATTTTTAACACCTCCATCTTTAGCAAATCTTCTAAAAATAGCCAATTGCTATTTTAGCCACACTATTTTTAGCCTTGCTTCCAAAACAAATAGCCAATCCTTTGCGTGGAAAATATGGTAACATTTTGGCGACATCACGGGATTGTTTGCCTGCTAAACAAGGAGATCAGTAGCCTTCTGCATCCATTGGGCTATGGAGTCACATACCTCTGTCAACAACTTGTATCCTCTGAAACAAAACCACTGAAATACTCTCTCCAACAAAAGGAAAACATGTGCATGCAAGCATTTCTTTGAAAAGACAACTAACTAAGAAAACTGGAAAGTAATGTCTGTGCAAGCACTTATTATACAAGAAACAAACCTAAACTACTCCTAATCTAAACAAAGAGAAATGAAAGCTAAACAAAACCACATATTGGCTGGGAGAAATAACTTCCTTTTCTCAGAAAGTGCGGCCATGAGATCAATTTTGCAACTCGATCACATGGTAAAAGTGCGAACATGGTTTGCACCATTGGTTTGCTCAAAATATCAGTCCGTAAAAGAAGAAACAACTCTATACGATCCACACTTTGTCTTTATAGATATTGGGGTTGATTTTTGGCAACTTGAAGCTCTTTCTTATGCTTTGAAATGAGCACAACTGATGGCAGCTCCTTCGTGGCTCTAAATCGGCCAAATACTTGATTAGACATGGGTTTCTCATAGTTGATAAACTGATTTTCCTAATCTGCCCCTCTTCTTTGTGTGTAATCTCATCATTTGGAGTGCTCGAGACCCTTTCTTATGCTTTGAAATGAGCACAACTGATGGCAGCTCCTTCTGTGGCTCTAAATTGGCCAAATACTTGATTAGACATGGTTTTCTCATAGTTGATAAACTGATTTTCCTGATCTGCCCCTCTTCTTTGTGTGTAATCTCACCATTTGGAGTGCTCGAGACCCTTTCCTGTTTATATTGGATGCTTGTAGACTGATATGAAACTTTTTCTATTTCCTTTGCAAACAACCCCATATTTGACTCTTTTCCAAGCTCGAAAGAAGATGTAATAAAAAGAGACTCTTTATTGAAGAAGATAAATGATGGATTTGGAATACTTACAATTTCAATTGGCTCTTCCTCATCATCAAAATCTTGTAAGTCCGATAAAACCTTATCCTCTTTATTGTTCATGCTTGAGGAAAATCCTTTTGAATTTGAATTTCTTCGATGATTTCTTCCTCCTATGTATTATTATACAAGCTGATTTGAAGGTGATATAGGCTCAAGATTGTTGATCCGATCCTTAGAAACATTCATATGATCCTTCAAAACATTATCTTTACATTGTATCTCAAGCTACGTTGTCGGGATA
Organism: Taxus wallichiana var. yunnanensis; assembly: GCA_018340775.1. Taxonomy (NCBI): domain Eukaryota; kingdom Viridiplantae; phylum Streptophyta; class Pinopsida; order Cupressales; family Taxaceae; genus Taxus; species Taxus wallichiana. The sequence goes on along the minus strand of JADAXU010000142.1, from coordinate 7,276,929 downwards.
CGGATCACGGTATCCGTTTGGATACGGATACGATACGCGGATACGTCAATTTTAAAAAACCCTTGGATACGATACGTCTTGGATACGTCCGTACATATATATTAAAAATATATATATATATATATTTTTATGTACATCTACTCATTTTACTCATTTTTTAGTCCATAAAAAACTGAAATAGTAATACAAAACTTGAATCAATGTTCAAAACATTCAATATACTTAAGACTTTGCATTTTTATTGATCATGTGGCTGCCATACATATGATATACGAATATCATGTTAACATGAATACGCCAAAACTTGAAATTTGAAAAATATACTAGTAACTAGATCCATGTTCAAATTTTCAAAACAAACAATATACTTAAGATTTTACATTTATGATTTCATTGTTCATGTGGCTGCCATACATATGATATAGGAATACAAACAAATCTAGAATATATCATCTAGATTTTCCTCAAAATCAAGTTCATGTGTGCCACTTGCGCTAGCTCCACTCTCATTAACTCCACTCTCTGCTCCTTGCGAACTCCCTTGAGCGTCATCTTCGCCATCAAATAATGAAAGTTGGGCAAGCGTGGCTACGGAGGCATCCAAGTCTGTGGTCTCTGGAATAAGATCCCAAAGTTTGTGAGGCCCTTTAGCATACTCCTCAGACTTGTGTGACAAGAGGCGCAAATTGGAGTGCACATATACCAAATCCTCAGCTTTTTTAGATGCCAACTTGTTTCTTTTAGCTGAGTGGATAAAGCTATAAGTACTCCAATTCCGCTCTGCGGAAGAATTACTAGCCACCTATTACAACAAAGAAAATTGAAATTCAAAGACAAGTTAGTATCCTAAGTTCTAACCTAATAAAATTTAAAATATTTGAAATGATTCTAAATTTTAAAATTTATAAATGTTATACCTGTGAAAGAACTTTTATAGCAACAGGACGTAAGTACTTGGCATCATGGCCATGTACACGCCACCATGTGGTTGGAGTCAAGCTACTCTTGTCAAAAAGAGCCTCAATCGATCCCATGACGCCTTCTGAACCAGTAAACATGCCCATTTCACTTCTGACCACACTGGCTATAGATGGATCAGGAAAAATTCTTCTGAATGCTGCCCTGGTTCCATTTCCAACTTCGGAGTCAGAAAATGGTGCTTGCCTGTTTGGTAGCCCAAGTACATCAGAGCTATAGTACTTTGGGGTCAGTGCATAAGCAAGGAGATGTAATGGGGTGGTCATTTTATTCCACCTCTTCATGACCACAGTCTTGACCTCACCGTAGAAGGTCTCTTCTGGATCTAGACCTTTCTTTTGTATTATATCTCTGATACGCTCAAGCATGGAATCTATGCCATCATATATCTCTCCCAAGCATGCTTCATCAGTATCTACATATCGGATCATGGAGAGAATGGGTTCTGTAAAACTCAACAAGTACTCAACCTTGGCCCACCAATCCTCATCGAGGACCCATGATTTTACCCTTGTAGCTTTCTCTATGTTTTGTTTGCCTCCCACATGACCAAACACTTGTGATCACCATACTAGTTAAAGCCTCTCTCACCTTCACAAGCCGTCTCAAAACAAGCGTGTGAGACGCCTTGAAATCTAGTTTCTGTGACCTTCAGTGAACTCTAACCTTGAGAATTTCTAAACATGGCTTGTGACATATGATGGTTTGTGATAAACATCGAATGTCATTTTGCCTCGGAATAAATTTGCTCAATCCATGGGATTTTCCCAATCTTTTGGAGCATCGAAGTTAAGGGAGTGGACAGCCTGAGGGTCCAAAAATGTGCTCATATCTACCCTCTATGATCATTCCTGCTTTGCTTTGAATTTTAGCGTTGTCCGTGATGACTTGGACAACATTATGGGGGAACCGCACTCAATCGGTTGCCTCTATTAAAATGTCAGCAATAAATTGTGCATCCTTGACTTGCCCTTCACATTGATGGGTTTAAGGAACATTGCCCCTTTAGGGCATCTTTGCAACAACATTTATGAGGGGTCTATTTCGGCATATTTCCATCCATAAAATGATGGAAACCCCTGTTTCCTTCCATGAGTCTCTCGATTGGCTGCAAAGTCTTGTGAATGTGTTCCACTTCCTTTCCCAAGAGTGTGGTTCGAACTTTTCGTAACACGGGATTTGTACCCTTGTGGAGCTTCATTGATACCCTTCACCATTTGATGCCAATATGGAGATCTCAATACATTAAAGGGCGGCCACATGCATAAATGCATCGGCCAACCCTCATCGTGACCTCCCTCTTTTCATATTAAATGCTTTCTCCAATGCTCCTTTTGGCCTTTTTCGTGAGCTCTCTGGACTCTCTTCATCAAATGGTTCACTTTGAGTTTGAATGAAAGGATGAGAAGTAGGTCTAGGTGTGGGTGGTAGTGATGAAGGCCTTCTTTGCGAAGGAATTGTTCTAGTTCTATTTCTTTCAGCTTGTTTATCAGCCTCCTCTTGCTCTCTTAGGTACTCTGCCATTTTTTCATTTGATATTTTTGGGCACCTCTTTATCCCCACACCTCCAACACCAGTCAAATGGATTTTCACTCGACTATATGAGGATCTGTACTGAGTTTGACAACCATGACATATCCATACCCGACACCCACCACCAACAATGTTGTCTACCACTGTCACATGTCTCCAAAGAGGGGAATTAGGATCATGTCTCACAGGAACTGATGTGTTTTCAGCTCGGCCTTGCACTCCACCCGAAGCAGAACTTGATGCCATCCTAATCTGTTTTTGATCACCAAGATCACCATAATGGCGCGAGGTGAGAGCATACACAGAGTTAGGATGTTTAAAAAATTAAAAACATTTTGCCTTAACATAAATAAATTAGTTATGCCATCCTAATCTGTTTTTGATCACCAAGATCACCATAACGGCGCGAGGTGAGAGCATACATAGAGTTAGGATGTTTAAAAAATTAAAAACATTTTGCCTTAACATAAATAAATTAGTTATGCGGATAATATGCAGCATTTCTTTGATCCTAATCTGTTTTTGATCACCAAGATCGCCATAAAGGCGCGAGGTGAGAGCATACACAGGTTTAGGATGTTTAAAAAATTAAAAAACAATTTGCCTTAACATAAATAAATTACTAATTAGTTCTAAGTTATGTCATCCTAATCTTGTTTTTGATCACCAGATCGCCATAAAGGCGCGAGGTGAGAGCATACACAGATTTAGGAAGCTAAAAAAAAAAAAAACATTAACATTGAACAATGCATTTAAAATAAAAAAATGATTTTTTACCAATTAATAAATTAAATACCCTAAACTATGCCATCCTAATCTGTTTTTGATCACCAAGATCACCATAAAGGCGCGGGTGAGAGCATACACTTGATTTAGGATGTGTTTAAATATAAAATTTAAAAAAATGCAACATAATAAATAAATAAATAACCGTAAAAAAATAAAACGAAATGATGAATTAAAAAATTAAAAATAAAAATAAAATTAAAATACGGTATACCTGTAGAGTGTAGTGTAGAATCGTAGATCCTGGTTGCCTCTAAAATTTTAAAACAAGCTCTTCCTCTCAAGTCTCAACAATGGCTTCTTCTCCTTCAAAGTTCTCCTCCTTGCAATGATGGACTCCAAACAATAGAAGCAATCGCTGCCCCTCCTTCAAATCTTTGCCTCCTCTAAGCTCTTTGCAAAACCTCCTTCCAATCTTTGCCTCCACTAAGCTCTTCACAACTCTTCTTTGGCTCTTTGCTCATTCACTTGCAAAAAGACAATGAAATTGTTTCCAAGTGATTTCAAATGAGAGGGATGGGTGCTTTTTATAACTTTTTGTGGGGTAGAGGGTGTATTATTTTATTCATTTAGTGTTTAGGGTTCGGTTTTAGGGAGTAGAAAAGTCAAACATTTAAAAAAAATGAAATAGAACTTTAAAAAAACGTTTTTGAAGGCGGATACGGCCGGATCCGCGCGGGATACTCCAGGATACGCGGCGGATACGTACAGACGTATCCGCCGCGTATCTTGGAGTATCCCGTGCGGATCCGGGCCGTATCCGGATCGTATCCTGAGCGTATCCGGATCCGATACGTCTCAGGCAGGATTCGCAAGGGGTTTTGAGGTATCCTGCACGTAGATCTCAAGAGATCACGAGAAAACTATCTAACCTTTGCATGCTAGTCATATTCCTCTTGCTGCTTGGTAACTTCAATCACTTACGTTGTAATGTCCCCTTTTTTGGGGCATTACTAATATATCGGTTCATCTCTTTCATGTGCGTTATAACCCCTTGGCATGCCTAACGTTACAAGTGAGATTCTTATTTAGTCTTTAAATGTGGAAATAGGTTAGTTACTTTTTATTATTTAATTAGAAAATAATAAAGTGCACATTAAATGAGTCTTTTAATATTTTGATTAAGTTTTATTTGTTTTCCTCTCAAAAGGGAAAAGGTTGGCCATTTGAATGTTGCACCCCTTATGTTATAAAAGGAGGTTTCATGGCCATTTTTGGGCATGTTGATTTGATCATTTATGTCTCTCCATGCTTGGAGAAATGGGATGTATGCCCATGAGATGTATGCCCTAGCTCTTCATTGTGCTCTCTCTCTCATTCGATTTGGAAGTGAAGTAAATCTGATTTTTACAAGGATCTTTTAGTGTTGTGTTGCATCTTTTGTGTGGCGAATTGCTTGGGAAAGTATTCCTTGCCCTAGCGCATTTATTTATGGTGCAAATCTGATTATTGTTGCATGATTTGGGAGCATATTTGTAGGTTTTCAAATTTGTTGTGTTTTGCAATTAATTTTATAGTTTTGGAGATGATTTGATGCCCTAAAGATCTTGGGCGACCTACCTTTTAGGGAAAAATTAGGGTTTCGTGTTGTGCGAAAATTAATTTTGGAATATAATTTTTCATATTTTGTGGCCCAAGATCCAAAGTTTCAGCTCATTTGGACTTCTCTAGCAAAAGATATGAATTTTGAAGTTATGTTGCGAGGCAGGGTTTTCAAATAATTTCCAGAATTATTTGGCATGTTTTTAGGTGATCATAAAGCAAGATCTCCAAATCTGATTTATTTATCTTTTATTTCTAAGCAAGGGAGGTGCTTTTTAGTGTGTTTGGAGGCCGAGAAAAGTGCTGTAAATATTTTATTAATTTCTTAGAACCCTAGTGCCCAGATCTGGAAATTTAAGTGCTATTTTGAAGGGGTTTTAGTGCTCAGGAAAATCTGATCTTTAGTTCATTGAAAAGGGAAAAATCCCAATTTTATTGTGCACTTTGTTTCATAAGAAAAAAAGTACTGAGGAAGTTATGAATTTTATAAGTTTTTCGTTGTCTGCAAGCTTGATTTATTTAATTACTGCTGTTATAAAAATCAGAATTAAGAGGATTTAAATTCCAATTGATCCACCCATCTAACCCACCACCTTGGCTACTTCCAACCCCATTTTGGTTTGTAATTAGCCGACATTGGGTTATTTGAGGTTGATGCAAAAGAATTTGCTCCTCCTTGAATTGATTTCTATCCATTTGTGGCATTTTCCATTTTGTCACAAAAGGGGACATCACATTCGTGCACTCCTCTATTGTAGGCTTAACCAACCGTGGAATTTGTTTGTCTTCAAACCGTAAGCTCAATTTTGTTAAATTTTACCCGAGAACTTCTTCACTTGGCTCTTTAGTAGGTTGCTCTTCCAAACTGATTTGACGATTAATTTCATTCTAGAATGGATTTGGGAATATGAGGAGGGAGGGGAGGGGTGGGTTCGGTTCATAATTGATTTTGCAATGGTTGACATGATTGCAGAGGTGTAAGATCTTGTGGAGGAGAAGCTTTAAGAAAGCTAGGAATTTGGGACTTGGGCTCCGATTGAAGTGGTTGGAAAGTAGAAGTAGGAGGGTTGCATGATGATAGTGAAGAATTACCCCATTGACAGGGTTTCTCAACACTAGATTGGTAAGCTTCCATCTCTTCATTCCACTTTGATATTTGTGGTATCAATTCAGACACAAAGTCTATCTTCTCTTGAGGGCTATACCGCTTGGCATAGGACCGGCCCATGGGTAAGGTACCTTGAATCCAAGCTTGGCTGCCTTGATGGAACTTGTTGCCCTCATTTATACCATTTTTATCTCCAAGTGTTGTACCTGCATATGAAAATCATCATTAGGCATGGAATTGTTTCCATAATCTGCATATTCCTGCTCCTAAAAAACACCATGATTAGTAGGATAACCATACAAATTGTTTGGATCATGGGCATATTCATTATGATAGGGCTTATAATACTGATCCGGAGGAGGATTTTGGGGAAAAGGAGATGGAGGGAAGTAATAATGCTCTTGGGATTGGGAATTCAAAGGAGGAATTGAAGTTATGATTGCATTATGGAAAGATGGAGGAAATGGTCTGCTGATTGAGAAAATGGGTTTTTGAACCAATGGAGTCGCCATATATTAATACTTGTGTTCGAAACACGATATTTGCTAAGAACAACATCAACTTCTTTAGCAAATTTTGTATTGTCCCATCAAAGCAAAAACTGTTGTTACCTAGAAGTTGCACCACGATAGAGAATGGTGTGTACTCTTTCTCCACTGTTGACAAAATTGGAACACCTTAAGGTCAGGGTAACCTATGTCTCGAGGTGAATCTCTAGAGAGGGCTTGTTCCCTTGTGAATCACCTAAAAACTAAAACTTCGACAAGGAAAAGGGAGAAGGAATGCGGGAATTGGGAAATAAGGGTCATACACCAATAATTTAACACATGCATGTAACTCTTCCTTGCACACGTAGAAGTCAAAGATCCACACACCTACACAACTCTAAGCTATTTTTCAAAATTAATTCAAGGTTTAGGAGAAAGGACATCGGTAGAGGGAGTAATTTCCATACTAAGGCAATACAATACCCTATTAAACACAATGAATAATCTGAAAGACAATAGTATGAGAGGGAAAAAATGAATTTTATTACTTAGAGGTGCAAGTAAAAAGCTCCAAAACCAGAGCGAAACAACTGCAAGTGTCTAATGATTTTTTACAATAGAAAACCAGCCTATATGAAGATGAATCAACTCTTCCTTCCCAGAATAAACTGTTGTTTTTGGACTGTTCCTTTATTTAATTTTTTTATCTTCCTCCTCTTTGTCATGGGCTGCATGCATGACTTTATTAATTAAAATCCTCCTATTTTCTCCCTTTGGCGCTACATCTATTTCTGGACAGCAGCATGCTTTGCTTTTAATTAATTTATTTGTCTTTTATCCCTTACCTTTATCCTTTTGTTTTATTTGTCTTTTGTCTCTTCCTCACTTCCTTTAGCGCAGACTTAGAAGGGACAGCAATTCTTTTATTTTTTTTTTTTCCATTTTTGTCTCATTCATGCATATGGGACTGTTTGGAACAGCAATTCATTTACCCCTTTTATTTATTTAATTCCATACTTCTATCCTTGGCGCCACAGCTAATTATGGACAACAGTTGCTAAAAATAGAAGAACTTCTCTTCCATCTCTTCATGCATTCCTAAAAATAGAATTGAACCTTTATTTTTAGCTCTTCTTATTTTTAGCACCTCCATCTTTAGCAAATCTTCTAAAAATAGCCAAGTGCTATTTTAGCCACACTATTTTTAGCCACTCTTCCACAAAAAATAGCCAATGCTTTGGTACTGTGGAAAATATGGTAACATTTCCTATGCTTGCAGATTGGTTGATTGATTCCCAGTAGTACTTTTCTTTGAGGCTTTCCTCCTCTAGACCAAATTTAGTCTTCTCATTTATAAGGCTACTTGGACCCAATCTAGATCTTTTTCCACCTATTTTACTCCCTACTTTTTAGGATTGCTAATTCAGTTGATTAATTTCCCAACTAGCACCTTTTCAACATTCCATAGGCTATCTAGACTTAGCTTTCTCTATGGTGCCATCCTGAAAGCACCCTCCTATGAGTTCTTTTCCCATATTTTTTATATAGTACTTATTGACTCACTTGCGTAACTCACATTGTCATACTCTCCTCTTAGTCTTGTATCATTAGGGTTCCTAAGTGGATTTGTGCCCATCACGACCGAGATGAGAGGTAATATGCGTTCAATTTTGTGGAAAGGTTTGACAAGGTAAGTATATTTCATTTGGTCGAGTTCATATTTTTATTATGCTTATCATTACTTCATTTACAACCATTTCCTTTTGATGTTGGTGTTGCTGTTTCTTTGTTGAAGACCATCTTGTGTTACACTTTGGTGACAATGATGATCTTTGGTCAGGGCATATGTATACACCTTATTTTTCACTCTTACTAATGATTTCTCTTTGTAGGTCATTGGTGCATTAATCTCCTTGAGTGTGTGCCTTAAGGGTGTCATTGGGAGTGGGGTTGAGATGGTTAGAAATACCTGGTAAGAGAGTCGTGTGGGGCACGTCGCCCTAGCTCCCTAGTGTGCCTTCCTACCCTCTTTATGATCATTTACTACCTTTTTATACCATTTTAGTACCTTAGTATTATTACCTTCACACCTACTTACATTACCTTTAGATCCCCTTTAGATCACCTTCATACTTGCCTCTTAGTATTTTTTCTCATTTCATGCTCTTTCCTCTCCTTACCTTTGTATCAAACTATTTTTTCATGTGATGTTGATGTCGTTAAGTTCTTTTTCTAGCCGACAACTTCAACCATGGTTGATGCCATTGGCTTTAGAGAACATGACTTTAGGTCGTGTACCACTATATAGGGTGTCATTGTTATTATTTCTCTAAGGACATCATCACATAATCTGATATGTCCTCGCTCACAAATCTTCGCTAAAGGTTTAAGAGGTTTAGGGTTTAGTGGAGCTTACACTTGGAGTCTACTTTGGAGCATTGGGTTATTAGGAGCAGAAAGATAAGATCTGCACCAACAAGGTCTATCAATTCTTTGGAGTCCCCAACTTTGGTTTACTTAAGTTTTCTACCTAATCCTCTTGTGATCCACCCACAACATTTATCTCACGAGGTGCTACTTAGCCTACTTAATGCGCCAACTTGTCTCCTAAAGGTAGGTATCCCTAACCCTTCCTTTTCCTTTATGTTTGTTATGATTGATTATGTTAGATGTATCATGTATTAGACTAGGATGGAGTAGTATATTCTTGAATATTGTATTATTTTTATTATTGTCCCTTGCTTATTACTTACTATATGACTTTCTGATCCCTAGTTTGGATCTTTGACATGCACTTGCTTACTATCTTATTCTTACAACCTAGGATCCTTGTAAGACCCCATTAGACATTGGCTTTGGAACCCTTGCCTTTAATAGATTGTGGATTATCGTTTTCTAGATACACGACTCTTACACCACTTGGTATTCTACCTTGCACCTATGCCAGCCCTACATTGGTCTTCTACTTATATCCTACTCTTTATTGTTAAGAAGAGAGAGGATAATCATATTGACCCATTTTAACCTACATACAAGTAGATTGGTTTTCATATGTTTGGAATTCATAATTAGTAAATATCTTGACAACATCGACCACTTTCCCTTTCCTATTCCTCATCTCATTCACTTTTCCTTCAAAGGCTTGAGGGAGCACTCCTTTTCAGCTCTATATTTCCCTGCATGGCTCCTCCCGCTTTATGTAAGAAAGCAATGAATGTTAGGAGGCTAACAAGCATGCGTTCTAACCCTTTCCACATGATGTCGTCGACCATGTGCATGAGGGGAGTCTATTTGTCAATAGACTCCTTCGAGCAAATTCAACCCATCATTGCATCTTAATCGGACTCAAGTCCTTGGCTAACTCTTGCCTATATGGATTTTTGGCTTCACTTGAATCAAATTCCTTATCCTTAGTTTCCATTTTTTCAAAATGTTCACAAACTTAAACAAAGACAAAAATTGCAAGATGGAAATTCGATGAAGATAAAACTTCCCATAAGAACATTACACGTACCGTACACGTAGCATATATAACGTAGAATAAAGAATTGGAAGAGTCTTTGTCATAGATGGAAAACTCGCCGTTTTTGAAAAACTTCGCCAAAAAAACCTAAACCCGGTTAAATCGCCATAAAACTCGCCAAAAACGCGGCTCGCCGAAACAAGTTTTGGCGAGTACTCGCCGAGTTAACTCGGCGAGTACTCGCCAAAACTCGGCGAGCCACGCTTCTACTCTTTTACACGGATACACGCTTTTCACACGCAAAAACATTCTTTTTACACGGTTTTGGCTCTTTTTAAGGCCCTCAACTCCCTCATTGTCACTCACACAACCATTTGAGCTTGCATTGCTTGTGTTGAGTGGATTTTGGAGCGAATTCGAGGAGAGAATTTGGAGATTTGCATTTGGAGGTAGGTTTTTTTTTTTTTTAATTCTTTGAAGTTTTTCCAAATTTTGAATATATTATTTAGGTTTTATAGATTCATATTGTGATTCTAAATACATGTAATGTAAAATCGAATGCTTGTACTTTTTTATACTCATTTGCAGCCAGAGGTATGTAATTTTATTTTATTTTAACGCAAATTCATTGTAAATTAGTTAAATTTTATGTATGTGTATTGTAATCGATTCGTTGTGTAATTCTAAATACATGTAATGTAAAATTGAATACTTGTAAATTTTTAATACTCATTTGCAGCTAGAGGTACGTATTTTTTTTTTAATTAACGCAAATTCATTGTAAATTAGTTAAATTTTATGTATGTGTATTGTAATCGATTCGTTGTGTAATTCTAAATACATGTAATGTAAAATTGAATGCTTGTAATGTATTTTTTTTACTTACGCAAATTTGTTATTCAGGCATGTTTTGTTTTTAAAATTAAATTAAGTTTACGTTTTCTAATTTTTTAAATGTGCATTGTGTTACAGATTAGAGTTTAACAATGGCATCAGGCTCGGCATCAGGTTCGGCATCTGGATCACTAGCAGGGACCGTTCCTCCGAATGCCCGTTCCATAGCATGGAAGTATGCTGTACGTGGAAGTTGTGCGGGCGAAATTCTTTGCACTTTCTATAACAAGAAAAATGAATGGAGGCATCGATCGTTTGAAATATCACCTTTCATGTATTGTTTGCCGAGATGTTACGGTTTGCCCCAACATGTCGGAAGAGGCAAAAAGCGAGAGATTAAAGCGGAAATGGCGGCAGAGTTAGAGGAAAAAACTAGAAGACGCAAGGTTGAAGGCAGCCATAGCCAAGCTATTAGACTCAGGGCTGCGATGGAAGAGAATTTAGACGATGATGCGTGCAACAATTGTGGGCTCTACTCGTGGTCCACGCATACGATCGAAAGAGCCGGAAGAGGCTCATCTTCATCGAGTTCGACGAAGGCATACAGAGGTTATTTTGTGGCGAGGAACACACGGAGCCAACCTTCATTGGATGGTGCATTCTGGAACAAAGATATGCACGAGGAAGTGGATAAAGCTTGTGCAAAATTTTGGTACTACACAACACTTGCCATTGATGTGGCGAAAGAGCCCATCTTTGGGAGTACTTGGTGACGCGTTGTGATTGTAGGGAAAGGGTGCAAGGCACCCTCTCCAAAAGATTTGAGCGGAAAATTACTTGAGGTGCGATTGCGGATGCCACTACCATGCTTTAGAAGAGCACAAGAAACAATGGAAAAAATTGGATGCACCATTCTTTCAGATGGGTGGACGGATGGAAGGAACCGCACCCTTGTTAATTTTTTAGCAACTTCAAACGGTGAGATGGTGTTTTTAAAATCTATTGATGCCTCTGACATAATAAAAAATGCAGAAAATTTGAGTGTTATGTTAGAGACAGTTGTATTAGAGGTTGGTGTACAGAATGTTGTGCAGTTGTCTGACAATAATGATAAAGCGTATGTGGCAGCTGGGAGACTATTGCAGGAGAGACATCCATCACTCTTTTGGACTCCTTGTGCAGCTCATTGCATTGACCTTCTTTTGGAGGACATAGGCAAAATTGATTGGGTGAGGCCGGTTGTAGAAGATGCAGATCTATAACTTGAGTACATATACTGATCACCCTTGGGTTACGAGCTTGATGAGAGTACACACTGAGGAAAAGAACTTGTTCGAGCCGGTGTCACGAGGTTTCTGACTAACTTCTTGACGTTGCAAAGTATTTCTAGTTTGTTGACATCTTTGAAACAAATGTTTGTGAGTCAAGCATGGCTAGACTCACAATATTGAAAGTGATGGAGAGAGGGTTGCGAAGATAGTTTTGATGATATCTTTGCGAAAGAGAGCTATAGAGATCATCGAGGTAATTTCAAACTTCGATTTATATTTCATTCCTTTATTTTAATTTGTTAAATTATAAATATTAAATACATTGTTCTACTTTTCACTTTTTTATTTCATTTCTAATATGTATTGTAACTTGTAAGTTTGCGATCTTACATTTTAATTTGTGTGTAGGTGTCGAGCCGTTGGTGAGAGTTTTGCGTTTGGTTGATGGGGAGCAAACCCCATGGGGTTTATATATGAGGCCATGGATAGGACCAAAGAGTCTATCCAAAACTATTACGGGGGGATATCGTCGAGATATGGTCCCTTTTGGGAGATTATTGATCGGAGGTGGAGCAATCAACTCCACCAACCTATTCATGCGGCGGTACTACCTCGGCCCCAAGTATTTCTACTCGGCACTTCACAGATGTGTGAATGGAGAGGTTATGGAGGGCCTTTCGACATGTATTGAGAGGATGATACCGGATGTTGAGGCGAGGGACCTCGTTATTTTAGAGCTGCAGATTCTGAACATGGTAGGGGAGACTCTTTTCATCGGTCTTTAGCTATTCGAGGGGAGAACCACAGTCACCGGGTAATACCAAGTTACTTAGAATGTTTACAAGTTACTTATTAGTTACATATTTGATTTTATTAATTAATTATAAATTTTTGATTATCTTGTTAAATGTTTGTAGGTTCTTGGTGGGAGGATTGGGGAGGGAATACCCCAAATCTTCAAAAGTTAGCCCTCAAAATTCTATCTCAACCTTGTAGCGCTTCTGGATGTGAACGCAACTGGAGTTTGTTTGAGGCCATTCACACGAAGAAGCGCAACAAGTTGACTCAAAAAAGACTCAACGACTTGGTTTTGTGCAATCTGATCTCGGCCTGCAAAAAAAAGTTGAGGCGACATCAGAGGAGCTCATTGATTTGGATGAGATAGATCCATACAGTGAGTGGACTGGGCAAGAAGAGGAAAACCCTGCATTCACAGCGGACGAGATTGCTTCTTTTGAGAGGGAGGCTATGGAGGGAGAAGCACTAGCAGGACTCCGAGGAGATATTGGAGTGGATGACATCTTTGGAGGTGATCTCCAACATGCAGCAGAGGAGCCACCAGCACCACCATCTAGTTCCAGGATCGAGCCAGATTCGCAGCCTTCTAGGAGGAGCGTGGAGACGCAGCCGAGTGTGGGGACTAGTGGAGCCAGAGGCACTAGACCCTCTCCCCAATATTTCTCTAGATTGGGGAAGAGGAAAATGTAATTTATTGTATATTGTAACTTGCATAGATATGAAATTTATGATGATATTTTTCAATGTCAATCATCATAAATTCATATTACTTATCAGTCGGTTGTCGTATTCGCATGATGATGCGATTTTGTATTGTATTTGTATTCAAATCTAATAGAAAACACTTCTCCAACATTTTATGGGCTCATTTGATACATTTTGTAGCTATGTGTTGCTTAAAATTTATGTTTTTAAAAAAATTGAGTATTTTTTAAGTTGTCGAGTATTGGCCGAATATTGCCGAGTTTTTAGCGAGTTTTTTTTTTTGGGTCGCGAGTTTTTGGTTTTGGCGAGTGGGATGATACACTTTGATCTTATATGATATTATTAAGATATCTCACATGACAATTCATGATCTTATATTTGGGAGTGATACAATATAAATAGGAGTCTAGGAGGAATGGGTGCAACAGCGGTTGGGTTAGGCCAACCTATTGGAACCACTTGACTAAATTTTTTGTAAAGAACATCCCTGTTCCTCTTCCTCTTAATCTAATTCTTGTACAACACAAAATTCCTTTTATTTATGCATGATAATACCTTATTACACTGTCATCTATAGGAAGTAGTGCAAAACATTGTTCTATTTCGTGTCATCAGTAGGAGTGGAAGAAAAACCATTGACCGATTCAGCCACCAAGAAAAATCTAATGCTGAATATGGGCTCCAAGGGCGTGAATGAATAACATTGAAAGTAGGGTGCTCCTTCCAGTGGTTTCCCTAACATCCAAGGGAAACATTCCTATAGGTGAATAGAGACAATTGGTAACATGTATATCCTCTAAAGGATTAGACTATCAACATGGGAGGGTAGCTGACCCTCGACACATGGTTTTAGAATTAGAAGTCTGAGCCAACCTAGTGGATGCTCATGAAAATGGCATCATCTCATGTATCTATCCCCATCGATAGTAATTGCTGCAGGAACCATTGAACAGTTGACATGCACAATGCCTGAAATAGGCTGAAAATTCCTAGAAATGACTGCTTCCTGAAGATAGAGGGCCAAACACCTCTAGTTTGGATAAAGAAAGAAGAAATAAGGGACCCTCTTGAGGCTATGCACAGACAATGATGTCTTCTTCAGATCTCATAATTAACAAGACACTTTTAAAGAAAATGCTCCACGTGTTAAGCATGTTTGAGCAGACAAACTCACTCGTGGAAAGGCCCATTTACTGTATGTGATGATTGACACTACATAAAGGTTTGTTTCACAGTTTCATTCCCACCTCTTCATGTCTATGAGCATCATCGTATGCAATGAGAGCCAAGTGGACCATTCAAGATCATGAGAGATGGGTTCTTATGAATCACTAATCATGGAATGTGGGTCATTGAAGAAATGACGACTATCAAATACTTTATGTAGTTGATCCAAAAATATGATATCTAATAAGGTTGTACTGCGAAAAATCCAAATGCATAAATTAAATGCTCATTCGTCTCTACCTCGTAGAAAGAGCAAAGATGACAAACCCTCTTACCAAGGTGTCTATCAATCCATTGGAGGATAATTCAACACCACACATTTGTTTCAAGCTCGAAAATTAGTGACAATGGATGAAATGTGCCTCTTTCAATGTGTACAACTTGGAATATGATGGGCTGTAGGTTTCTATGAATCTGCACAGTTATTTTCTAGGTATAGTGATTTGTATTATGCTTCTTCCTTGTTGCTCCTTATAAATCATAAATGTACTAGAAGTATTGCACCAAACATATAATAAAGACTGCAAAGCCGACCTGTAGGGATAAACATGGAATCAAAGATCCATAGTAATCTTCTAAGAAATCAATTTTACCTTAAAATCATATTGTCTTTCATGTACGTGTAAATAGCTTTTCTATTCTCTCTTAGTCGAGTTTATGACAGTTGCAGTGATGGCATTTAAGGGTAAAAGATACTACAGAATAGTGGAGATATGCTATCATATGTTTAAAATAGAAGCCTTCTTTGCTCATATATTCTGCTAAATAGTGCAGAATATATAATTCATTGGGTTGTTAGTTTCACCAGAGATGTCACAATTGTACAATTTTGCCACATATGTGTAGATTAGCTCACAACTTTTAAAATCGATATTTTAGATCATATACTGATGAGTTAAACTAAAAATCTATCAACATATTGATCCGAAATGGATCATGTGGAAAAAGGGTGTCCCATGGGGACAGAGGGAGTAGAGTTGATCTGGATGGCAGCTTAACGTAGAGGCCTTGGGGACATGTGCCAGTGCCAGCCAAGACATCCTTCTTTGGCCGTGTTCCCTTGTGTGGTCAAGGCGCAGCAGCCCTTGCAGGATAGATCCCTCTGCCCCAACAATGGAGAGGCAACTGCAAAATCTGAAGATGTTTAAGGGAAAAATCATAAGGTAAGGTTTAGTTTTGGGTGGATGTTTCTCATGGAAATTCATCAAATGAGACCAAGTCCAATCATTTTTGGGCCAGGGACAACTATACATGACCTAAGAAACCAGAATCAACTAAATGCCCGAGTTGGGACATCCTATCAGTGCCACAACAGTAGGGGAAGAAATGTTTTCTTCAACTGACAACAATGGTTTCATTAACAGACCAAGGAATTGACAAAACGACAATCTTAAATCATCATCGAAGGCTACTTTTGAAGGAAGGAGTGTAGTCACCAACAAAGGAGTCGATTTTGTAAATGAGGAATTGTAATGTAATTGTTCTAAAGCGAACACATATCTCTGCATCTCCTTATCTTTATCATAAAATGTTATAGAAGGAACAAAAGGAAATCCAAGTTTAGCTTTTTGTAGTTTCCTAGCCAAAGAAGGTTTGTCTATGTTAAATACTCATTTTTTTCACTTGGATGCATGTCTTCTTGGATTTCTGTTCTATACTTTTAGTAGTTGTTCCTTACAGATACTATTTATTAATTCTAAATTTTCTGTTCAATTTATTCTGTACTTGTTGCTTCAGTATACAAAAACAGAAGTTGTGGACTCAAAAAGTACCCTTGCATTCTTTATTTGGAAAAATATCTGATTGGTAAGTTGTGCTTATTCATAGAATAGCCAATTACAGATCAAATTAGGAAGTAATGGAACCATAGAGAAACTTTATGGACATCGCAAACGTTCTGAAAATATCAGAAGCAACATGAGGAAGTAAGATTCTACAAAAACTGGAAGGGAAAATGAGGGTTCTTCGTACTTTTATATGAGAATCGCTCTCTTGGTGATCTCTGATTCTTATCTTCCCTTGCTTTCATTTCCATCATTGGTAAAAATGCCGAGAATAGCTTTTTAATTATTGTGGCTAATCCAGTCTAGGTTGCCCTCTTTAGGAGCCAGCTAGCCTTCACATGGCCTAACTATGATTTCCAACTTAGTTTACTTCTTGTGAGTAATATCCAACCCATGGTTAATGAGATAAGACACTAGAAGTCTGAGATATTACATGGACGTTTGTTCCAGCTTTCTATGGACAAATAACAAGGCCTCATCATCATATTGATCAATATTTTGTGTGACGGAGCAATGAACAATATGTTAGATAGTACTTTTCAACTCTTTTAACCTCAATTTTGTTTTTGCCTTTATTGAATCTATTGCAATCCTATAACAAGACCCAAAGTTAACATCAACTAAAATATAGTTGCCATCTATATATATCTTATTTCTTATAACAAATTTCTTTGATTATCTTATAAATATTAGGGGAATGTTTGACATAGTGTAACATTCCTGCAATCTCTTAATAAAATTTATGATGATGTTTATGTAGGGATCTAAATCCTCTTTATGATGTCACACATAACGAGGATTGTCAGAAAATGTATTATTCAAGCTTGATGCCCATAGCACAGAAGTATATTGAGGTAATTTGAAACTGGAAATAATGTGACTGATAAGAAGTAGATGTTATAGGTGGTCACCAAAGAATGCATTTGCAGATTGATCTGCCAAATCTAGTTGCTTGGAATATTATTATATTTTCAAATTCACTGATCCATTGTCATATACTTTACTACATTGACATTCCTTATTTCAGCTTCTACCATGGGGGACAAAATTACATCAGAATCTTTGAAGTTTTTCTCTCCATTTGTCATATGGACTAAATTTACTGCAAGCAAGTACAAGCAAGATGTTCTGTACTCTGCTTTCATGGATTATTTTAAGGTATAAATGCCAGGATATGTTTTTAATTTAACTCTTCAATTATTTTTTGAGGGCATTTAGTTGGCTCTGTTATGGGACGTCTTGATATTTGACTTGCTTTATGTGTTATTTTCACTTCAATTTAGAATTGAGATTTTATCTACCAATTTTGCAATTATATAAATGCAATTTTGAATCACTGCATGTGATTGTTAGGCATGGCTTAAGCTAATGGATGAGTCTGTTCCAGAGAAAATGCTGTTAAAATTTTGAGTAACAAAGAAGCTCAGCATCAATATTTATTATGGCGAGCAACCAAGGTTAGCCTACAATTTAATTTTATTTATTTTTTGCTTCAGATGCCCAGAGGATACTTAACCAATTTGCTCCAGATACTTGGAGGTACTTACCAATTTAATTTGTGTTTTTCCTGTTGACCTCCTGCAAAAAAGTGTCTTAGCATAAAAATGGTTAATATAAGCAGAGTTTATCTGTAATAGATTTAGTCCAGCTTTTTGTTGTTGCTATGATGCAGGATCCAGGTCATCCAATTTTAAAAGGCTTCTTGGAGAGAATCTTTCTGAGGCACGTTCTTATAACTTATCTTTCTTGTGAATGCCATTGTAATTCTGAGGTACTATTTGCAATATCATAAAAATGGATTCAATAACAAAGTGATCTATGTGTTCATTGTTAGAGTCAGTAATTTTACACTAAGTCTCAGCTATGCGTTTCTCTCTCTCTCTCTCTCTCTCTCTCTCTCTCTCTATATATATATATATATATATATAACTCTAAGTGCATGTTAGTTAGTCACCTAGGGAGTTTTAAAAGGGTGTGGGATAAGGCCTAGATATAACAACCTGTAAATTGCCATATATATATTACAGGTTGTTATATCTAGGCCTTATCCCACACCCTTTAAAAATTCCCTGGTGGTGAACTAACATGCACTTAGAGTTATACAGAGATTTTTACCTTGAGAGATGAGGAAATCTAGTTCTGTTTTTGTAAAAGAAATAAGTACGTTTTACTTTTATTTTCTCTTCTGAAATGAGTCACCCTTAACATTATGCCAGATAAGTTTATTATTTTAGTGATAAATATCTGGAAATCATTAGTATTGATGGACTGCCTTGGTATGTGGAAGATTTGAGTATCAGGAAAATAGGTACACAAATATTTAACAAAGATCATTTCACTGGTGTTTATATTAGAATGTGGTGATATCTACACACTGCTGGTCCTAGTGTATATTGGCAAAAGTGTGTGTGGAGGCTTACTTTGTAAAGCAGAAAGCAGTATTATTTTTATATTATTATTAACGCATCTTTTTTTTTATAACAAAAATGTAGCTTACTTGAGGTCAAGTTACCAGCCTGAAAAATTCATTATGCATTGAGAATCTTGCATTTAAGTCTTACAAGATATTTTCACCTTTCTAACATTAAATATAATGCAAATTCCTACAGGAGTTGATATCACACTATTTATTTAATGGGGCACTCACACTGGGAAACAAAAGGTTCTTGGATTTCTTCCTGAATACAGGTGTCCGGATGGAACAATAAACAAGAAACGGAGTATGGTTGGAAAATCATATTCCAAACGGCCATGGAATGGAGATGGAAGATTGATTGAGATCTAGCAATGTTGAAATATCCATCGCCATATATGAAATATGTGCAGATCAGGAGATAGGCAGTTTGTGCAATACAACACTTTAAATGTACTTTCTATAGTTAATTTCTAGTGCATATACTATTCTTGTCTGAAAAAGTAAGGCCTACCTTATCTTTTTGTTTAAATTTAAAGAAAAGAAAAGTGATATTAGAATTATTAATTATAGTGTTGAGACTCGGACTTGGCAGACCTCTTTTGGGCTTGAACTCAGACTCAGTGAAAACTCTGCATTTTGGAAAAACATATAAAATAGAAAATTTCACACAAATAAATGTTTTTATCCCACAAATAAATCATGAAAAATGGGTGAAAACTTGAAACTCAGCTAGATTTGCAAGTCGACCGTTTGTAACTTGTTTGACAGACTCAATTCTTGACTTGGTGAGGTATTCAAAACTTGCCGAGTCTCGACACTACTATTGTAATTGTGGCAAAAGATTGAACAGTTGATAAAAAAGCCCGAGAGTAGGAGATGAATATCTACTTCATGGTAAATAATCATGAAAATAAAGTAAGCTATACATGTCAAATGCATCGTAGATGAATTAGGCATAGCTACTTTACCACTCAAAATTTCTTCTCTCTAGTAATCCATTTTGTCTATAAGACTAATCTTCCTTTGCCTAGATGCATGGGAAGAACTAGAATTCATGAAGATCTTGAAGAAAGGAATCTATATATTGACAACTTATTATGATAATCAAAGACATATCAAGTCTAGTCTCAAGAAATGGATGACAGCTTCAAATTGAAACACGTTATGTGTTTATGATTTATTATGCCTAGCAGATGAAGCATCATTGAAATTTCTTAGTAGTGATAGAGAACTCAAGTTTGGAATAAATCCAAAATGTTCCTTTGTCACTCCTATATCTACAAAATATTGGGTGTGCACAAGGATGGATCCCTCTCTAAAAGGCTTCAAAACTCCCATGCCTATGATAAAATGCTAGGTAGCTGGTACGGGTATGGATACGGGGATGGGAACTTGGTATGCTGATATGACATTTTTTTGGGTGGGCTTGGGTATGGCTTTGGTTGTGACTGTACAAAAATATATAATTTTTTAAAAGATAGCTAAATAAGAAGATTAACCATATAACATGCATAGAGTAAACAAAATAAGCTAAATAATCACAAAATATAATGATAATTCAATGCCAAATGTCATTGATTAAACTTAGAATAAGTACAATTGCAAATGTTACAATGTATACACAAAAATCAAGACAAATCAGCATATTCATTATTTTCATAATCATAATGCTTTCGAGTGTATTCAGCGATCAGCCCTTGGCAATTAAAAATCTGAATATGAGAGTAAATGTGCAAGGAAAGATAAGTATGCAATGTGAGATAAATGTGTTGTTCCTAAAGAGTTTGGGGGTGTTTGTTAGTGTTAGGGTTTACTTTTTGTGTTTGAAAAGTCAGTTTTGATTTTATTTTGACCAAAAAAGGGAATTATTTCGTGGCAGAGATATGCCGTGAAATGTGAACAGTATGCGTTTTGGTCCTCGAGTATTGTCGATAGACATTCTTGAGTACTAAAACACATACCCGACGCGTTCCTTGGCGTATTTGGGCACGTGCTTGTACTAGTTACATTCCTTACCCGTACCCACACCCTATAAGGTTGTACTTGGATACCTAGAAAAATGGAAAACAAAGGTCTTGCAAAAGCCTTGTAATTTGTATCATCCTTTCAAGAGTTTGTAATGATCTTTTGTTTGGTCTATAATCAATTAGGGGTTTTCTCCTAGAGATGGGTTGTCCAAAGTAAAAGGACAAGATAGAAGATGGTTTGCTTTTGGAAATTGCAAACCAAAAGTTTACTCTTTTTTTTTTTTTGGGTTTTGGCATGGACCTTTTATAGCCTCCACAAAACATTTTTTTATTAGTGAGGTTGGAATTCTGGTTTACTTGGTGAAGTTGGTATGTGGTCCGTCTTATTCTACAAAGCATGTGAACTCGCGAGGATCACAAATTTATTCGCCATTTTTTTCTTGATTAAAAAGGTAAATATATTAATCATAGAGGCAAAATAAAATCCCTTAATTACCAGTCTCAACAAGTTGTCACCAAGAAAATTAACAAATTGGACTAATAGCTAACACCCTATCTACTAAACAATTTGGTAGGTGTGAGTCTCTAGTTCCTATTCATTTGAACATGACAATAATAAGCTAAACTAAAAACTAGAGCTATGTTCTTCTCGCTTATATCTTCATCACCGGCTTGCTCCTTCACAATGGCAAAGAATCTCCACTTTCTCACTATTCTATTACATAATGATCATAATAGGTTATTTGAGGAAGAATTTTCACATGCTCCTAGGTGATTTTGAATTTTGATTTCAAAATGACAAAAGTGTCTACCATAAAGTCACTTGCACTCTATTGAAATTCCCAATTTTTAGAAGCAATTCCATTTAGTGTGGTAGCTAGGGCTTGATCGTCTAAAATCGTGCTTGCCACAAACTATTGATAACATCTATTAGATCATCCAAATTAGTTACTTTGATAGCCTCCTTGACATTTTTTCTTATTTTCTAATGGAGCTTTTTGTTCATTTTTTGATTGAAGACTTGTCGAACAAATTTCATTCTAGAATTGTCTATATGTTTTAAACCTTTCATCTTTTTACTTACTCAAAGGGCATGCACTCGAAGGAAAGTTTAAATCCAAATCAAGGCTCCTTTTGGGAGTCCTTGGGAAAGATCATATCCAACTATTTGCCCTTGTGCAATATGAGCTTACTACTTTTCTCCACTCACTCCATAGGTTTGGATTCCAGAGGATGAGTTCTTGCGGGTGATTGCTCCTTCCATTCGTATCCAAACCATAGTAATGAGACCGAGTCTTGGCAAAAACTTCGCAAGCCATCTTTCACTCGAACTCAGGCTTGGTAACAAAACTCGGCCAAGACTTGAGAAAATTAAAAAGTCATATAAAATTTGAGAATTTTAGGGGAAAAAGTTAATAAATTGTGTTTTGTATCGAATCAACTTAAAATTCATTCAAAACTAATTAAGTACATCTAACATGCGCATGTATACACAGAGAAGTAAATATTTACGATCGAATGTTTGAAGTTGAACTCTTGAACTTGAAATTTGAGAGCTAATATTAAATAGGTTCATATAATTGTTTCCTTGTACACAAAACACCCATTCCCTTCCATCAGCTCCACCATTACAAACAATCGCCACTAATCACCTCTTATTTAATTCTTGCACATGAACAATCGACTCATTTTAAAGGAGAAACATAAAATTAAAATGAACGTGTGAATGAGGAAAGTGAAATATTGAATGGGATCATGAGATTTAAGGTTTGAATGAGTAAACAAGAGTGAGTGTGTTAGAGTAGCTTTTAGGTTTAGGTTTGTGTCTTTGTTTTCTAATTTAATGTTGTTTTGTGTTTTAAAAATAAAAATCTGCACTTGGAGAGTATAGACGTGGGACTTGCCAAACTTGTCCCCGAACTCAACAAGTTTGCCAAATCTTTGGCTAGGTTTTGCAAGGGTTGCTGCGAACTTAGATCAGTGAGTCCTCGTAAGGCTTGCTCATGCATCTCGATTCACTAATCTAAACTTGCGACTATCGGTCCAATGTTTACTCCATGTGCAATCTCATTAGCAATGGTGTCAACTTGACCATCTATTGCACCATTTGTAACAACATTAGGCACAATGTTTCTTTGGAATTATTTACTAAGGGAAAGACAAGTTTTGGCTTGATTCCCTTTAAGCACCTTTGTTGGATGGTTTGTCCATTAGCTCATATAAAATCGTGTTTATGAACATTTTAAGCACCATCTTCCACCTCATATTCTTGTATAAGGTACATATTATTGCCATGCAATTTGCCATTGATAATATTGCCATAAATTGTAGATTTGTTACCCTTGTAATCTTATGGTAGCTTGACAGACACACAAAAGGCTTGGGCAAGGCCTTGAATACTACCAAATGAACAAGGAGAAGAAATAAATAGATGAAGAAAACAAAGACTTCACCAAAATAGGCCAAAGATGCATGAACCTATTGAAATGGAGGGTGAAAGCTGCATATAAATACAAGACACAAATGCCCAAGTGGATAGAAGATAAATGAATGAGAGAAGAGATACGCAGTGGAAGCCCTTAGTTTGGATTTAAAACATTCTACAATGGAAAACAAAAGCATAACATAAATTAAATGTTTGTGAAAAAGTGGAAAGAAAGAAAACAAAAGGTAGGAAACATGTTAGAAAGCCTAAGGATATGCCCATTGAGAAACAAAGAACCAAGTATCAATGTTAGGAAGATGGGTGAAATTTTCCATTGACAACGAAGCCAAAGAGATATTATCTACTTTAAAACAACACAAAAACTCACCCCACCAATTTTTTTATTTAACTCTCATACATAGAATTAAAGTGAGGCAAAGATAAGAATTGATAGAAAGGAACACAAGAACCCCGCCAAACTTGCCAAAAGAAATCAAAGAAAAGGAGCTTGTATAAGGAGAAACATTGCTTCGTATTTCATGAGTGGTAAAAACATTTGTGCAATAAAGCTACCCTATTTTCTCCAACATCAATCTAATCACCATGAAGCACATACCCAAACTTAGCTTCTAAAGGGCCAAAGTATCACCCATTAATGGGCTTTGAGCAACCACAAGGAGGGAGAAATTATTAGCTTTCTTGGTGCCACATAACAACCAACACGGTAGTAATTGAGGCACTGTAAGACAAGTTGCTTGAATTGACATTGACTATTTGTAACCACTCTCAAATTCTTCTTGTGAGTAAATCTTCTCTCGTACTACCATGCACACCCTTACTACCCAGGAGGAGATATAAAGGGAACAACTTGAATGTAAACCTAACAAATCCATGGAGTTGGTGCCCAAAATTGGACCATGACTTGATGGATTCAAGAAACATACACTTGATCTACAAATTGCTTCTCTATTTTGTCTTCTTCTACCTCTAATAAGGTTTACAATAGGCACCCAATTACAAAAAGTGTCTACACATTCAACTAACAAACAATAACAATTGAGTCATATTATGTATGTAATAACATAAATGTAATACCATCGATTCATTATCTTGGCGGGGTGGAACATTGATTCATTGTGGAAGCGAATGAAGTTGGGTTTAGTAATCGTCAACTTGTTAGGCCCATTATCGATGGATTCTTCATCAATTTTGAAAACTCGAGAATAAAAACTTGAACACCCGTGAAAGTCTCAAAAAGCCGCGGAACACTTGAACACCCGCAGAAATTTGAAAAGCCGCGAAATACTAGAAAAAATGCAGAACACTGTATAATCTACGGAGCATTACTAAAAGCTCTTGAAGACTTCAAATATCCGAGGAAGCCTAATAGAAGCCGCAAGAAGATCAAAGCAAAACATAGATGGAGTTGACATAGTCACAACCAAAAAAAGTAACTTTCGGAAAAATTAGCATTGTAAGATACTTATTGTAATTCAATGTAATAGATCACTATCTATCTATCGATGTATCCATTTATCCTATCTCATCATCATACCATAGAAAGATAAGTAGTGTAATAGATATACAATGAGAATGATAAGGAGAATAAGGTGAATAGAGAGAGAGTAGGAAAGAATGAAATATGTAATGAGAGTGTGTGAGATGGATGTGAAAGATATATGTAATAGTTGTTTTGAATAAATATAGAAAGAGATTTAGTGCAATTGGTAATGTACATTATGTTATTTGAAGTCTTTATGTTTAGTTTATAGTTTCGACTACACTCCTAGTACATCCTTAACAATAGGGCGAACTACTTAACCCTCACAATCCGTGTTAAGGGTTAAGGTAAACATTTTGTGTCTCGCCTGGTTCATGTTAAGCGGATGTCCGGGAAAATTTCACCACCACGGTATTGGAAACCTCCGCGCTAACAGAGATTGAAGATTGGTGGGAAAATCATATCATTATATTCATTAAAAAGGAGGAAAAGAGACTTAAACAATCGTATAAAGGAACTCGGTTAAATTCTTTGGACAATTTGGGAAAAATTTTGGTCCCAAGTTCCACATATATTATGGCCGTGCATTTTGGTGATGGTAAAAGAGTAGAGTGGTCATGGCTAGATTTGTAGGAGCCTTTTGAGTGGACTCAAAAGAAATTATAAATACTTCAAGATCTTGATGAACTTTGGACAAGGGCCCTTGATTATTGGTTTGAGACTATAGCACAAAATCACACACTTTGGGTATCTATCTAGTCATGATCGCATACTACTATTCATATGATTCCTAAGTAAGAAAAGTACTAATTAACCCATGTCTTTGGCCATCTTTGCTTGCTTTTTGTTGTCCTTCTTGATTTTGCTTGCCAGTCTGCTCTTTTTATACTTCGACATTTCTCATCCTAGACACTAACACCCAAACTAGGACACCAACGCCAGTGCCCCCATTCTCTCCGGGTGCCCTTGATATCTTTATACTTTGTTCACATCTTTTGGGTCCTTTCTAGCCGTTTGGGCATCTTATCTTTTTGGTAGTCGACCTTTTAGGGTTAATTACAAAATTCAAGCAAATGAATCATATAAATATAAAGTTATGTGATCATAATAAAGGACCAAGCACTAAGCATTAGCTATCACCACCTAAGGTTGATTCAAAGGCCATTATCAAGAGCATTCAAGCATTCATCTAGCATCCACACAAGGGCAAGAGACTGCATTCTTTTGTATGCACTTCATAGGAAGGGAAGTTCATTCTTTCATGCACACATATACTTACATTTTCTACATCTAAGTACTTGCTCGCTATCAAGTGCGACATGCACAAGAGCCACCTAGGGCACAATTCTGCACACAAGCGCATAGAACTACATTGGGTCTGAAATGTAGTGCAATGCTAAATCATAAGATCACTCATTTGATAGCTGAGGACAATCCAACCTGTAATTTGCATTATTTTCTTTTTGGGATTTGATGCGTTTTTAGGGTTTTGTCGGTCATTTATTTATCAGAGTTAACAACAACATCTTCAAACTTAGTGTGACATACTAGTGACAAGAAGTGAAGGATAACGAACATCTTGCGACCCAATGAAACTAGTTTTCTCGAGGTCTTGAGCAAACTCACAAGTGTTCAAAATAGGTCTAGCGTGCCCCCGATCTCAATAGGCACCCCAATTCAACATATTCCGACACTCTTGCATTTTTCGAGGCTCGATGTGATAGTTTCCTCTCTATTTATCAGTTCGTCACTTCAAGACAATCTAGGATTATTTGCGAAACAACTAAGTGATTTTATCTCCTCACTTGCACTCGTGGTTTTAATCTCAATTGCTTATTTGCTTGAGTTTATTTTGTACTTAATTGCTCATTCATTTATTGCTACATTGCAATTAAAATTATGAATATATAAATTTTATATTTGCTTAATCATTTGGTGAACTCCGCTGCTCGATTCCCACCTTCTTTAGGGTTTTATTTTTATGCCTGTCACTCATAGTGGTCATTTTGGGTCTTTTGAGCATCGCGAGCTTCCTCCATCTTCTCGTAGGGTTTCTAAATCAATGGAGGAAATTGAGGATCCTTTTACTAACTCTCAAGAAGTTCCTCTTGAAAACATTGAAGCATCTGACAATGAGCACTCATATGATGAAGACACAAATGTCGATCAAGAACAATTAGACAAACTCACAAATTTTCATCAAGCTTTACGTGATAATCTTGCTCATCTTCCGCATATTCTTTATGCTTTGATTTCTCGCCAAGAACTCTCGTGATGCTTCGACACCTCTTGTATGTTCCTCATTGGCTGACATGGCCTCCA
This sequence comes from Taxus wallichiana var. yunnanensis, assembly GCA_018340775.1. Lineage (NCBI taxonomy): Eukaryota > Viridiplantae > Streptophyta > Pinopsida > Cupressales > Taxaceae > Taxus > Taxus wallichiana. The sequence continues at coordinate 7,249,781 of JADAXU010000142.1, read as the reverse complement.
CCCAACCCCTTCATATTCCCACTTCCATTCCTACCACTACCGCTCCTATCATTCAACCTAATGCTTCTAATGCACAACTCATCTCTTCTTCGAATACTCCTGATTTAACTTCTCTATATCAGGATCTGTAGACGCAAATTCGCCAACTCCAATTGGCTACCTCTTGTGCATCTCCATCTTTGGATTCCACTTCACTCCTTCATACTCCTTTTGCACTTGTTATTTTTGTATATATGTTTCCTTTCAATTTCGTTGCTCCCAAGTTACCTATTTTCAAAGGCCATGACGACCCTCAAGAGCATCTTTGGGCATTTTATGTAGCTTGTCTAGACTATGCGAATGATCATCACGGGGGTTCTTTACTTAGGCAATATCCTAGCATGTGGGTTCATATTAAGGTAATTAAAATTAATAAAATTAAAGTCAATATACCGGTAGACATGAGGGGGTGTAAGTGTTTAATTTATCAATATTTTCAATCGTATTGGGGGTAGGTTAGTGAGGCGGGCCAACGGAAATGGAGGTTTAATTTTAATATAAAACTAAAACATTTGAACCCTAGTTTTTAAAATTAAATACCTTAAAATTGCAAAAGGAGTGTGGTCATAAATTAAATTATAATCTATTTTTTAATAAAGAAATCTCAATTAAGAGATTATTAACCAAGAAATAATAAGATGGTAGAAAACTAAGATTGAGTATGCTTTTAAACACAAGTGATATTATTTCACCATCTTAATTATTTGAATAACTATTGATAAATGATTAAAGCTTAACATTTATAAGGTGATTGGTAATAGGTCTTCAATGGCTTCAAAATATCTTTCGAGAGGAAATGTATATTAAAAAAATGAGTGAGAAATATGATATATTTTCTGTTTAATATATTAGGGTAGAAATAAAAAGGGGTAAATAAAATTGTAATTGAAAAATGGGTAAGGTATATGGAAAAAATAGGGGGTATTTTCATTCTAATAATATAACAGAGGGGGTATTATCAATTGAATAATTAGAGGTAAAAACTAGAATTAAGGTATTCTTTAATACCCTTCGAACACACGTGATATACCATGCTTTTACTAAGTGAACTCCCTATGACGATCATACTCTACTAGCAAATCTATTTCCTCATAGTCTCCAAGACTATGCAATTCATTGGTTTTATGATCTATCTATCCACTCAAGAACATCTTTCATGCATCTAGCTGATGCTTTTCTTGCTTATTTCTTTATCAATATAGGCTCCAAGATATCATATGCTCAACTCACACAACTTAAACAAGGATCTAATGAACACCTAGCGGATTATGTCTTACGATACAAAAACAACTTAGTTAAGATGTCTAATGTGCTTGCGGACTTGGAACTTCAAGATCTATTTGTCCAAAGTCTATTATCACCTCTATAGAGAGTGTTATCTTTGAGACATCTCCTTCATTTGATCATTTATTTCATACTCTTAAGCTACACGAAACAAAACTCTTATCTATAGGCAAGCTTAAGTATCATGAACATGTTTCATCCTCTATGCACTTTCAAAGCAAAACAACTTTCAAGCCATCAACAAAACTACTGAAGCTAAAGCCATTGTCAACGTTGTATCTAACACTAAAGAGCTTCAATGAGCAACCACCTAAGCGTACATATACAAAATTGACTATCGCTCCACATCTTCTATTACCATAACTTATTGAGAGCAATCTTATTACACTTCCTCCTCTACTCAATTTGGACCCATCTCATCCTAAAGGTCATAATTACAATGAAAATATCATATGTGACTATCACCAATGTGTTGGACATTCTACAGATTGTTGTTTCAAACTTCACAATCTTATTCAAGATCTTATCGATAATAATGCACTTGAGCTTCTTGAGCCTACGACTTCTGCACCAGTCAACGACAATCACAAGCTCAAAATCTTCAACAATCCTCTTCCTAAACATGATAAGTGACTGAATCTTCAACTAATCATACATATTGCGCGATGCCTCCTCCTACATCGGGGGCTCTTGATTTCCTAGTTGCTCACACCTAGACATCCCATGCTATCATTACTTTATCCGATCATGACTATCATGCTACATTCTCTTCTGATCACTTGCACATTCGTGCTTCATTCGGATCCACCTCTATCAACAACACTAGGTTGATCCATAATTTTTCATTAGCGCATGCTCTATTACATTTCTTGTTGCCATTGGCTATTCACTATCGCAAAACTCATATCTAGTTCCTAATTCATATGGATATGTGAAGCTTCCAATCCTTTTGGTCCTCTTACAATGTTTGTTCCTTTTCTTGTGCACCTTCATTAGTTGAAGGTGTGATGTGCTCTTAGGTCTTTCTTGGCCCCATTCAACACATGCTATCATCTCCATGCATCATTTGTGTCTTAAGTTCATTCACAACAGCCAAGTCATTACTATCAATGGTGTTGCACCATCCACACCATGGCCGCAACCTCCTCTTTAGGTTTCCATTGCACTCGATAGAGCATCTAGGTCACCATGAGTTATCGCAAACAAAGCACAACCTATCCTAGCCCACTTGTTCACACATGACTTACATGGTCTCATTTCTCTACTAGTCCATCACACTAGTCTAGGTCCACCACTTAGATTCCTCCTTCACATAGATATACATCACCTCTCGTGCTCTCCCGCACATAGATGTCCATCACTTCGTAATCTACTTCACATAGGATTTCATCGCCTCCGCACTCTCCTTCACATAGGTGCACATCACCTTCGCGGTCTCCTTCACCTAGGTGTCCATCACCTCCTAGGTCTCATACACATATGTCTCATTCACCTACTTCTCATTTGTCTCATGCATGCTGATATTAGAGCATAGTTACACTCCTACATCTCCACATGCATTGGGGAGGACCCTCATCTTTCACTTTCATTGGATAACACATTCATAGACATACACTCGGGGGAATCACACTTATTTCTATTCCCCTAACATCGAAAATGGTCTTATAGTCAGCAACACTACACAACTAATCTTTTACACAATCATACACATCTTGATACATCGTCATTACCCGATGACACACTCTCATGCTATGGTTCACACTTGAATGTTGAGGGAATCCTATACACATGAACCTCACACACTACACAACAAACTACACATTACACTAAACACTACACATTACACATCACATTTCACACATTCATCTCTTTATACACATCATCTACTCTACATATTCACGACATATATTTTTGACATCTACTTCTACACGTTGCGGTCATTACCCTATGAACACTCTAGTTCCATGGTCCATACTAGACTGCTGAGGGTGTATATATCAAGTGGAACTCACCACACTCACTCAATCACTTGCACTATACGCTCTATGCTTTATCGATCACATCTTTATAGCGCACATGTTCAAACCATTTCCCGATGACACACTCTTGTTCTATGGTTCATTCTTAACTGCTGAGGGGGCATGTATAAATGAACCTCATCTCATACATACACATCCACTTAGGGGGCACACCACTCCTATCACACTCATATTGTATTCCATTTCATCTTATTCACTACATACTACATATCTTGGTCGCATTTGCTCTTGCTTACTTTTGCTTACATGTACACTTTATTACACATGCTAGATATATATCTTGTATGTCATTATCTTTCTCATATACACATGTGCATTCACTTGTATTCTAGTTGTGATCACATATTCTATAGATCGATACATGCAACATAGATGCTTGACACAATACCTCTTACCAGTTCCACAATGGCTCTTGGGGGCATCCACATTCGTCCACTACAAGTGCTATTGTTCCATTTTTCATAAAGCACACCACTTTATCAGATTATACACGTTTTGACATACTTTTTATCTCTCTCACATCCTAATGGGTGCTTCATGTGAAACATTTGTCTTGCAGAATTCTATGCTACCATGGTTGTCTATTCCATTGCTCTTCATTGTTTGTTATTGTTTTCCATTATTTGCAGGATTTTCCCTTTGTCTTGTGTGCAAATTATGTACTTTTGGCTTCTTCGGCCTTGATTGTCTTGCAACATCGTGAGTGATGTCCTATGTTTGAAACCCACTTTTTGCATTCGTCTTTGTCTTCTTGCGTGCTTAAAGCTTATACTTTGTCTTTTACATGCATGTTTATCTTGCTTGTGTTAACATTTGTTTTCCTAGCCACCTTGTTTGTGTGTGCTTTGGTTTTACCAAGCACACTCCCTCCCCATGTAGGCATCAATTCATTTCAATGGGTCGATCTTCCTTTGGGCCGCATACTCCTCAATGACGCGTCGCATGTACCCCAAACGATGGGGACATCATTTGGGAAAACCATTCACCCCATACAATAGTTTACAAGATTATAGTTCAATATCGGTACAACACGGTCATCAACCTCAACAATGACCCGGATCTCCGACTTGGGTCCTCAACATAACACAGTCACCAATGCCCATACTAAGACAATAGTGCTTGGGCACCCATGACCCTTCTTGGATGCCTGTGACTAGGGGGAAGTTACATAAAAAATTAGTTCAACACAATTTTTAGCACTTCACAAAACAACTTTTGATAGGACAGACAATCCTTTAGCTCTCGGCATGCATACATTACACAACATTTTTTTTACTTTCACATTAGATCGAACTGTTCAACCGGATCATATTTTTACACACCATTTGTAGTTGTGTTCTACATTTCAGGAAGTGGTTAAAAGTTGGAGGATGCCATTAAACTTTTCTCCTTACACTTCTTCCGTTCTTGGCATGAGATCGCCCAAAAAAATTCGTGACACACGCAGCAACTCGCGTGAGATCACTCAAAAAATTGAGCTTCTACAACATCATTCGAGATTCTTTCTACACTCTTTACTCATTACGGATTAGGCTCACATGTTCCTTTTTCAATTTTGCATACTTTTTACATGTTTTCTACACATTTTGATCATATATAAGCTCATATTTGACGACTTGTTCATTCTTCTCTTTTGCGGTCCATCCTTATGAGAAGCGGCATATCAATCATGCATCATCATATCAATCATGCATCATCAAGTGTTAATCGACATCAACAATAGGTATAACACGACATCTACACATACACTCTCGCCCTAGGGTCATCATCATCACTTTTGCACTTCCTCTTCTTTAGCTTCCACGCTTCACATTTTTATCATTCCACATTTTTCCTTGTCTCTCGACATGCTTTTTGCCATCGATCTACATGGTTATCAGGTACACATCTTCTATCTACTTTATGTTATCAAGAATTCACTCAACAATATAAAGTGGGGGAAAATGTAGACACAAAATCACACACTTTGGGTATCTATCTAGTCTTGATCACATACTACTATTCATATGATTCCTAAGTAAGAAAAATACTAATTAACCCATGTCTTTGACCATCTTTGCTTGCTTTCTCGTTGTCCTTCTTGATCTTGCACGCCTTCTAGCCCAAAGAGATATCTTTTTATACTTCAACATTTCTCATCTTAGACACCAAAGGCTGCCAGTTAGCATGCCAATGCTAAGCACCTTCCATCCTCTCTAGGTGCCCCGACCTCCTTGTATTTTATTCACATATTTTGGGTCCTTTCTAGCCGTTTGTGCATCTTATATTTTTGGTAGTTAGTCTTTTTGGGGTTACTTATGAAATTCAAGTAAAGGAATCATATAAATATAAAGTTATGTGATCATAATAAATGACCAAGCACTAAACATTAGCTATCACCACCTAAGGTTGCATTCAAAGGCCATTATCAAGAGCATTCAAACATCCATTTAGCATCCACACAAGCACAAATGACTACATTCTTCTACATACACTTCATAAGAGGGGAAGTTCATTATTTCATTCACACATCTACTTACATTTTCTACATCTAGCTACTTTATCGCTATCAAGTGCGACATGCACAAGAGCCACCTAGGGCACAATTCCACACACACATGTATAGAACTACATTGGGTCTAAAATGTAGTGCAATGCTCGATCGTAAAATTACTCATTTGACAACTAAGGACAATTCAACCCCTCATTTACATTTTTTTTTGGGATTTGATGCACTTTTGAGGTTTTGTAGGTCATTTCTTTATTTTAGGTTAACATCGACATCTACGGACTTAGTGTAACATAATAACAATAAGAAGAAAAGGACAACGAACATGTCGTGACCCAACGAAATTGGATTTCTGAGGTCCCAAGCGTCAGGCACCCAAAATAGGTGTAGGGATCCCCAGGGCGCCCCGACCCTCCATAGGTGCCCCAATCCAACATATTTCGACACTCCTATATTTTTATGAGGCTCATTGCAACAATTTCCTCTCTATGTTTATCAGTTCATCACTTGAACACAATCCAATATTATTTACAAAACAACTAAGTCATTTTATCTCCTCACTTGCACTTAGGGTTTTAATCTCAATTGTTTATTTGCTTGGGTCTATTTTGTACTTACTTTCTCATTCATTTACTACTACATTGCAATTAGAATTAAATATATATAAATTCTACATTTTCTTAATCATAGAGTACAATAGTGTTTTCATGCATTTTTACTAGCCCAAAAATTAAAATCTTGAGCTATGACAACTAAGCCAAAGGTGAAAACATGTTCCAAATCCTCCTAAACCCATGTCCAGTCGGTTTTCTTTCATGCCATGATCGTCCCAACCTTATAGGTCCTCCTAATATGTTGAACAAACATGTGTAGGTGTTTGAAATGATGTGACAAGATCAACTCTTCCATTTAGCAAAGTGTAATTGAAGACTAGTTCTCTAATAGGCCTAAAAGGCCAATTTTGGCCATTTCAAGGTAGGTGTGCATCCTCTGGGAAGGTTCCAAAGGATCATAATCATCCGGAGGTGGTATTGGAGATCCTTGAAGGTGTTGGAAGTGATTTAGGAAGATTTAGGGAATATTTGGTGGTTTAGGGACAAACTGTGCAAAAGCGGGTTTTTCGTACACAGGTGTGAGTGGTCAAAATATCAACCTAAACTTCATTGGATGATTTTGGGAGCTCCATAAGGAGTTATAAGGAAAAAAATAGGAATTGGAAAGTTGAAATAATTTCTCTACATGGTGGAAGCATCACATTTTTTCCAAGACCTAAGTACTTCTTGAGGTAGTTCAATCTTTGCGAGACACACCTCGTTGCCCCAAAGGAGGAATGTTTTTGGAGTTTCAAGAAAAATCAGATTCTGAAACCTATGTCATTGATCTTAGAATTTTTGTTAGAGTTAGAATAATATTATATTTCATCTCACCCGACCTCTCCAAGATCTAGGAGTCATATTTTCAAGTTGTCTCTAAAGTAGTGAGTGATCCCATAATTAGCCAAATTTCCAATAGCCACATGTCAACTTATTTCTAAATGAGCACATTTTTCTCCCTCTTGTCCATTTCCAAAAGATACAGAGGATAAAAAAAAGTGTACCCAAGAGAAATCCCTCTTTCTGGTCCCTCATGTGACCATCCTCAACCTGATAGAGTGCTTAACTAGCTAAACCCCTCATCCCCTCACCGCACTGCATCACGAAAGTGGCATCATCTTGCTCCAAGTGGAATTTTTTGTCCCTATTATTCCTTTTACCAAAGGGACATAGGGGATCGAAAAATGTGCATAAGATCAAGCCCCTATAAGGTTCTTAATGCGACTATTTTTTAGCCCCAGGTGCTCCAACAACTTTTTCAATCTTCTTCACATCACACCACATGATGAAAAGTGTCAGCATCTTTCTCAAAACACATTTTTGTCCCTTTTTCCCATTCACAAAGGGGACAAAAAAATGTGCCCATGAGCAGTTTCGAGTTAACCATTTTTTTAAACCCAATCATCTTCCATTAACCCATGGTCAAACTGCATCAATAATTGAGCAAAAAAATGAAAGGTAAAGTGTTTTTAAGCTATCTCCTCTAAAAATTTCACTCATCCACCATTTTTGATATTCCTAAAGCTTCAAAAAATAAGAGCATGAAAAGGTGCTTCCCAACACATTCCAAACAACCATGGCTTTTGAAAACATGATTTTCTCGAACTCACCATTCAAAATCTAATTGCATTGAAAAATTTCATAGATTTTTCTCATTCCAAACACCTTTTTATCACTAAAGATTCATACCAGGTGATGCCCTAGTTTTCTACAAAAACAAACCTAAAAACCTTAATCCAAAATTTTCCTTTTTTATTTGCAAGAATTCATGTGGACGGAACACAACGAAAATTAGAGCACGGATCTCACAGTGCGAGTTAAATCTAATAATGGTGTTTTCATTGCAAACTAACACCAAGATGATTAGTTTCTAGAAAAACATATGCTCTGTATACTAACATGCTCAAAATCGTAAGTCTCTCAAAATTGCAAACTCTAATTAGTTAGAACATTCATAAACAATGCAAAACAACAAAGCAAAACAAACAATTTTCCCAAAATAATAGGTTCTGAAAACGTAACTTGCTAAAAAAGAAACATCTTAAAAATGGTAAAACATCATCAATGGAGGATTTCTAAGTGTGGTTGGAGCTTGAGAAGACAAAATATGAGCAAAAAAGAAAAAAATCCCAACATAGCAACTCCTGGTCCCACTTGCCAAAAATAAAAAGTTTTAGTTTTCAATGCAAAAATTTGTTGGCTTCATTTTCACTCATCTCGTTAATTTTTCCACCCTTGCATGGTTGTAAATTTGTCTCACAACTCAAACAAGAAAATACACCCTCCACAAGGATCTTGAAGTATCATTTTGATCACAATTGTGTCAAGGAGCAAGATAAAGCATATCGAGGCGCAACAGGTGAAAGTTAGAACATTGTAAGGTTGGAAAATAAGTTGAAATGGATCAAGAGCTTCATTCAAATTCAATTCATCAAGAGGATGGTCATCATAAAAATGATGAGAAGGACTCTCCGTGAGTAAGGAAAGAAGTCATCTCAAGCAATGCATACCTCATAAAGTGTTTCTAAACACTCGATCCATGCTTGATAACAAGCTCACATCTTGTAAGTCGGTAAAGGTGGAGTTTACAATGTTTCAGTGTAATGTACGGGATAAGAACATGGAACTCATTCTCATTCATTCCTTCAAGTTCCATTCAGATCAGTCTTGCTATTAAGAAAAGGTCACCTACTTCCATGAGAAACATGTGCACATGAGGTATATGAGTTGATTTCATTCAAGGAGTTCTCTATATTCAAGAAAGGAAAAATGTATAATCTTCGTTTAGTGCATCATAGTCATAATTATGAGCAATCAAATCTATTCCATTAGCTCCCATCCACTTGGTAGTGTTCTAAACACTCACCTCAAAAATTGTGGTGTGGTCTTTCCATCTCCTCATATCATTCCAACCGGTGGCCACTTCTCAAGAATTCCATTCAAGGGCCATCCCTTTTATACCCCTTTTATTCTAATTCATTTTTTTTTAATATTCCCATATTTTCCATCTATTATCCTATCCATTCTAATTTATTGCTAATTCTCATTAATTATCCCCTAATCCTCATCTCATTATTTAATTAATCCTAATCAACCCAATTTCTCTTCTCTAGGTTGTTTATCATCCCTAAACTACCTAGTTGCTCATCCCTAGGCTCCCCTTAGCCTTTATTTACTCCATTTCATCCCTCACCTACCCATTTCACTTCCTATGCATCCTAACCCGCTAAGCCTTTCAAAACCATAATCCCACTTCTAATGGGCTTGATGCCTCGAGTTAGGCATCCTCCCACCGCCCAAATGGATGGTTCCCCACGGTTGGCGGTGACCCACCCAGGTCACCGTCGACCCTATAAAGCCACATTCCCCCATCCAAAGGATGCATCATTAGATATTTTTGCGTGTTTTGCAACTTTGTCTTTGTGCTTGAGATTCTCTAGATTGTTTTAGTTTCTTGAGTCCTTTGAGCTTACTTGCATCATTTGTGGAGACTTTGGGAGATCATCTTGCCCTTGTGTTGATTTATTCCATTGTTGCATCATTGTTATTGCTATTATCAGTTACTAACATTTTACAGTCCATCTACCATCAGAGCTTCATATCCAACCTTTCTTTCATCCATTTTGTGTGGAGGTTATTAACTAAGCCCATCCATTTTTATTTTCTTAGATCTAGTCCTAGTCATCTTTGCGCCTCCAACTAGGTCATCGTCACTCATCGACTTTTCCCCTATTGTGTCACCTATCTATGCCATCCAGATCCATAATAGTTTGTTATTTTTTTTCTTACACACACACGGTTCCCGATCCATCATTTTGCCACTCTGTCAGTCTAGATCCATTCTACCAGTCTTCTGGTCACCACCTCATCATCCCTGTCACCATCAACCCAAGCCATATTTCCATCCTACCCATCCAAATCCTTATTTTCTTACATCCTTTCTATTTCCCTATTTTAGATCTTTTTCTACAGGTTACTATCAGCTTCTATAGGCCTTCAACATCTTCTAGATTTGCACACAGAGTTTTCATATCTGCATTTTTGTTAGTTTTTGATCCATCTATCTGGTCACCATCAATCGACCTCTCAACCTAGGGTCACCATTGACCCAGCTAGGTATATTTCATTTTGTGTTGATCTAGATCAGATTTTCACTTTCCTTTTAGTTTTACAATTTCAGATTCTATTTAGGTTCAAATTCTGCATGTTATTCAATCCTTTATCATTTATTTTATCCTCTTTTATCAAATACGGGGTTGACATCCACATAAGGAAGTTCACGCTTCTTGGAACCAACTTCATTGGGAAACCCCTCATCTACCATCTAATCCATTTTCCTTCTAGTTGTCTTTGTTGTGTAGATCCATCAAGCTTGTAGCAAGGAATCTACTTTGCCCGTCCATTCATTTGTCACCATCTTATTCCAAGGTACCTTAAACCCTTGCATGTTTTGAGTTGCTTGATTTTCTTTAGTATCTAGTTCACTAATCTAAATAGGAAAGAGAAAATTTAGTCCAACATTCTGCATGCCCGTGGGACCACCCTTTTAGGTGAGTCTCTTGCATTTTCTTTCATTTTCCATATTTCTTCTATTTTCCACTAACATTATAGGTAGAGGCTTTTTTTTTCTTGTTCGTGTTGGGATTTTGGATTGCTTGGATTTTTCTTTCACTTGCTTTATTTTGAAGATCAGATAAAAAGGAAAAGCGAAAACTAGGTATTCCCTTTTTGTCTTAGTTTCTCTTTTTTGCATCACATTTTCCATTCCTTGTGTGGTTGTTCTCATCAATCTCTCCATATTTGGTTTTGGGCTTAAAATGAACCTCTTGCATTCTTGCTTGCAAATCTAGTGTAAGTAGGGGTTTAATTGGTTGCATTTCACATTTCTTCACACACATCCAAACACACTAATCAAATTCACACATCAAACAATCCCATCATATCAGTGGACCTAATTGGGATTTCATCACCCAATAGGAAAGTCACCATGGTGTTTTGGCCACGTTATAAATCTTGCACAGATTTGGGCCTCATACCTTTGGGTATATCGAGAATCCATCCAAAACTACCCAAAACCAACCTTATATTTCCATCTCCTAGGTACCCTCGTTATCCACTTCCCTTTTTCTTTTTTTCACATTTTCTAATTAATCAAGATAAAGAAAACATTGCATGTTTGACTTGTTTTCCTTTAATTAGTATAGTTATTTTTTCTTGTTTTGTTTCATGCCCATTATCACACGCTCTTTAGCTAGGAAAATGGAACAAAATATTGCATCAAACAATTCCATCGCTTCATCCCAAAAACTTCTTCTTATGACTATTGTCTCATCCATGCCTATGGTTACCTCTTCCATGGTCACCCAACCTTTGATCATCAATATGCCTCATCAAGGACCTCTTGTTCAAACCACCACCCATGATGAGACCAATCCTTTCCTACATCATCAATCCATTCCATCTAGGCCAGCCACACCTCAATCCATTACATCGGTTGAAGCTTTTGGACCTCCCATTATCCCTCGTGGTAGTGTGGAGTTCCAAGAGCTCCTCGATGCTAATCCCATGGCCCTCCATGATTACATTCTTAGGAAATCAACCCAACTTCCTATTGATGGGCCACCTCTCCAACAAATCTATGATTATCATTCCAATCCCAAAATAACCAAGTTCTTTCTTCACAACTTGCGGTGTTTTTCCCTAGAAGCCATGAATGAGCTCATTATGGCCCAACATGAACTAGATCCATCTTCTTCCACTAATCCTCAACCTCATCAAACCACCCAAATAGTCACACCCATTCCTCCTAATCTACCTCCCATCAATACGACTATCACTACCTCCATTCCTATCACTTCTTCATCTACTATCATCACTAGTGTCCCCATCCAATCCTTTTCAACAATCCCAAACATTGCCTCCCATATCCGAACAACATAATCAATCTTTACCCCTCACATCACACATTCATGAAATGTCATCACCTCACCAACTTCCTCCTATAAGTGCTTGTCATTACATAGTGTCTAATCCACCTCCCCAACAATCTCAACCTATCATCACTCATATCCCCACTCATCATATACCTCAACAAGTCCATATCCCCATCTCTCAAAAACCCAACCCAATCTCAACAATCACATCACATTCCCTATTTCTCAACATCAACCATTACAAAAACCCATCCAATCTCAACCAATGACCTACATTCATCCTCATCAAACAATTCCTCAAACACCCACTCATTCACAAGCCTACCAACAACCTTATCAAGCTACTTCTCATGTCACACAACCATTTACCTCTCATCCAACCACTTCAAATGACCCCATGCATGCCTTGATGAATAGGTTGGCTAGCCTTGAAGCCACTACCTTGGGACCCAAGGTCACATTCTCTTATGAACAAATTTGCAATGAACCTATCCATCCATCGGTCCCAATCAAACCTTATCCTCCTCATTGGGAGCTTCCAAAATTCACCAAATTTAATAGTAAGGAAGATCCCCAACAACACCTTTGTGTATTTAGGCATGCATGTTATCTCATTTCCCATGATCAAGACCTCATGCTTCACACTTTTCCTATGTCCTTGGCCGGTCCCGCATTGGATTGGTACAATGGCATCCCCAACACTCATTGTTCTCATTTACCCAACTTGTGCAACTCTTCTTAGAACACTTCTCAATCAACATTGCACACAAGATCACCATTACAGACTTATATGCCATTCGAAAATTTGATGATGAGTCTATCACATAATTTTTCACATGATGGCATGGAATCATAAATCAATTATCATTTTCCCTTCCATAGATAAAAAGCTCATTGAATTATTTTCATGCTCTTGTGTGAAAGCATATCTCATCCACCTTACAAATCCAATCATTTCAGACATTTGAAGAAGCCTTCACTATGGCTCGTAAACTTGAGACTTGTTCCCTTGAGCAAGGCCAACTTAATCTTAAATCAAACAAGCCAAAAATGAGTTTACTAAACCATCTACACATAATGAAAAATCCAAAAGTGCAACCAATGTCATGGTGGTTAAGTCTTCTTCCACACCCACCTCTAACACATGGCCTCAACAAAGAGCTCCTAGACCGCCACCTAAATTCCTTTGAGAATCATATAGTTCAATATTTGATAAGTTGATGGTGGTTCATCTCATCACACTTCCCCCATTCGACCATTCGATGAATCAAGACCTAAACCAACTTGGTATCATGAGGATCACTATTGCAAATACCACCAAGTTCATGTGGACATGATATAGAAAATGTCGAACCTTCAAAGATCTTGTCCAAAAACTCATCGACCAAGGTGACCTTCAAGTGGATAACCCTAATGCACCTCCTAATCAACCACTTGATGTTTTCAAACAACCATTTCCTAATCATGCACCAAAAATCAAACCACTCTCCTACATCTCAACCACCCAATGCTCACACCATTAACACCATCAACACTACCAATACCATTGATCAAGATCTTACCCCATCAACAACTCCACCTACTTCACCAATTATTACATCTACTTATTCTTTGGACATTGTCCCTATATCTACAATTCCACCAACACTTATCCCCATCTCTACACCAATCATATCCACATCCTATATCCCATCATACTACCATCGATCCTACATCTACATCTACTCTACTTCACTTCACCACATCTACTTCATCAGATTTGACTATACCCTACTACCTCACCTACATCTATTCCACCCCACCTATTATATTGGATCCATCCTTAGCATCTATCCTAATTCCCCTTTCTACACTTTTACCCACACCAATCACATCCACTATTGTGACCACATCTACACCATCTTCTCCTCCTACATCTCTCTCATCATTTGAAGAGTTTTTGAAAGCACTCCAACTCATGCATAACTTCAAGTGATGATCCCATCTCATCCACAAAATCAGACACTTCCACATCAACCCAATCTTCACCTTCTTTAGATCTCATCAAACACAAGTTACTCCCTCCACCAATATCAACCTCAACAACACAACCTTCAGACTCTCCAATTGAGATTGTTTTCATCCCTCCCAAGGTACCTCTTCACAAACAAATCTAAGACCCTTGGCATGCTTCCTCAAAGGTCTCTTTCACATCCTCATAAAAATATAGACATCCCTCCACCTAAGATCAAACAATCCAATGCCACATCATCTATCTTAGGACCACCCCATCTCTCCTAGGGCTAGGCCCTTCATCCAAAACACCACAACCAATCAATCCAAATCAAAATAATCCAACACTTCTCTAAAACTTGATCTTCTTCTAGAACATCAACCATCACTAAACTTGAATCCAAGACATCAAAACCTCAAAATTACTAAGACTCAACCTTCAACATCCAAATCATCTCACACACCTACATCCCAAACATCCACCTCTTCTTCTAAATCCAAATCCAATAAAACTCCTATAAAATTATCACAAAGACAAGGCACCTCTCAATACTTAGTCAAATCATATGCGGAGGTCCTTCAACACTTGCTTCAAATTTCCACCATCACACTCCCTCCTATCAAGGCCTTTGATCCACATAGTAAGAAATCCATCATGGTTTGACTCCAATCTCATTTGTGCTTATCATCACACCCTTGACATGACACAAACATTATAAATCACTTCAAACCATTGTCCAAACATTATTGAGGAGGATGACCTTATTCTTGAAACAAATCAATCTCCTCCTTCCACCTCCTCATCCATGACCACTTCAACATCTACATCATCAACTTCATCTACCAAAATACACAAGTCCCCTCATTCATCACGAAATTTTTTTCCATCCCACCACCAAGAAATATTCTTCTAAGGATGGTCCCCCTTATTCATCAATGTTGTTTAGATAGCTACTCAATCTAGTCCACATGACTCTAAACCAACAACCCAATCAAAATCAAAGACCTTTGTTACTATCCCTCCTCCTAAGGATTTTACCTCATCCACACCCCCATCAAAACCTAAGGTTTTGATCACCACTCCTTCTAGTGAGCCCACTTCATCTCCATCCACATCATCATCAAAACCTAAGGTTTCTATCTTAGCCGCCCCTCGGCCTATTGAACAAAGTATTATCAAACAACTTCATCAGGCCCCGGTTAAGATGTCACTTTATGAGCTCATCCAAAGCTCTCTAGACCATAGGCAAGCTCTCATTACTAAGCCTTGAAACGTATCCCAACATCTAGTGATGAGACTCAACCTTTTGCATCTCTCGTAGGAGCAACTTTGGCTTCTAATTCCATCTCATTTGATGATGCTGAGATCCCAAATATCCCACCTAGGACCATGACCTTCCCCTTTTCATCATGGTTAGAATCAATGATACCTTCATTCGATGATCCATGATTGATAATGGGAAAGTATCAACATCATCCCATCACATACCTTCGATCAACTCAAGATCCCTAAATCCACTATCACCCAAACACCCGTGGTCCTTCATGCATTCAATGATGCTATCACTCCTACCTTGGGGATGGTTGTCCTTCCTATCTTTCATCGGGTGAGAAGCTCCTCCATGAAGTCTTTTATATCATAGAAGGGGAGTTTCAATACAATGTCCTTCTTGGATGACCTTGGATTCATGTCATGTGTTGTGTCCCTTCCACACTTCATCATTGCATCAAATATGAACATGAGGAAAAATATTGACACTTCTCGATGATGCTCCTCCCTTCCAAGTATGCAACATGACCTATCGACCTAATGATGTCCTCATTCCCAAAAATGACCATCTCAACCATCCACTAGTTCATCCATCCCTTCATCCAAGCTTCCCAACGATGATTCCTTAGACAAAGTCATGGACAAAAACTTACACTGGGGGAGTATCATCTTCTCATGCTCAACACCTTCCCCATGCCTCATCACCTTGGTAGACCTAAAAAGCTCCAATGTACCAACCCAACATCGGGGATATCATTCCTTTCACCCACCCCATCTTCGCACCAATCTCATCTATGGTGGTGTCGATTCCCCTTCTTCTCACATCATTGATCATCCTCACCAAACCATATACCGATAGGTTATGGATTCCTCAAAAACCATCCTTTTCCCACACCTATCTTCACCATTGTGCATGGAAGGGATTTGGCATGGGACATTATGAGCATGGTGCACATGACCTTATTATTGATCAATGCCGCAAACCTCATGAAAAGTTTGGACTAGGTTATCAAGAGCAATCCCCACGATCCCATCCCACCATCTATGATGATGCTTATGGACATGCCTTCTCCATCTTCTCCATCCTATGAGGCTATGGATATAGATGACACCGTGTCTATCACTTCTATTTTTTTTAGTCTCCACCATCACCTTGGGACCGGTCACTTATCAGTGTGAAAATCAGACTAGGTCCCTTCCCTTCACTATCCATCCAAAATGATAGAAGATTTCTTCTACCATTGAAATTCTTCCATTGCTAAAGATGAAAATGAAAATCCATTCTTTCCCACATGGGGGAAAATATTCTTATCTTCATAAGACCTTACCATCTGACACATCCACTCTTCTCAATGAAGCCACCATCGATATCAACATCGGGACTCCTCAAGAGCCTCACATTCCCTCAAAGTGGGTCAATCCCTTGATCCATAGGAACTTGAGTCTTTCACCACATTCCTCTCTCATCATAGTCAGCCTTCACATGGTCATACTATGACATGCCAGGTCTCGATCCTTCTATTGTCATCCATAACATCATCACCTTTCCCAATGCCAAGCTGGTAAGCAAAAGCTTCACCACATGCATCCTCGAGTTTCCCTCCTTATCAAAGAGGAGTTACAATGCCTTCTTTCCACTAACTTCATCATCCCCATTGATTATCCCCAATGGGTTTCTAATATCATACCCATTGCTAAAAAGCATCTGGAAAGCTTCATATATGCATGGAATTTCGAGATCTAAATCTTGCTTTCCCTAAAGATGACTTCCCCTTCCTAACATCGATCAACTTGTGGACTTACCGTAGGTCATGAGATGATTTCTTATGGATGGTTTCTCTAGTTATAATCATATTCTCATCATGCACTAGAAGACCAACATAAGACCTCCTTCATCAGCTAACTTTTCTCACTCCTTGGGGACCTTTTCTCTATCGTGTTCATGCCCTTTTTGGTTTGAAAAATGCCGGAGCCACCTATCAACGAGCCATGATGACTTACATCTTTCATGACCTCATCCATAAGACAATAGAGGACTATGTCAATGATATTTTGGGTAAATCTAAACATCAACACGATCATCTTACTGTCCTCAAAAGTCCTTTTTGAGTGCCTTATTCATTTTTTCCTTTGTCTCAATCCAACCAAGTGTGTATTTGGAGTGCTAACTAGAAAATCCTTGGATTTATCATGTCCATTAGGGGTATTGAAGTTGACCCCACCAAAATCAAGGCTATCATCCTTGAGATGCCTCCTCCTTCCAATCTTAAGAAACTTTGTAGTCTCTAAGGCTGACTTCAATCATTTCTTCTTTCATTTCATCTCACAACTTTTTTATCATTTCCAACCTTTCCATCATCTTCTTCACAAAGATGTAGACTTCAATTGGGATGATAACTTTACAAAAATATTTTTGATGATCTTAAGTAGTATCTCTTATCCCCACTAGTGCTTACACCTCCATGTGAGGGGGATCCCTTTATCTATATGTTTCTACCATTGATCATGCTCTAGGGGCTATGTTAGCACATCGTGATGACCAAGGTCATGAGCAGGTTATTTATTACATTAGTCACACCCTTCATGACTATGAAACTCACTACACTAAAGCTGAAAAGTTGTGTTGTGCTCTCTTCTTTTCCACTTCTAAGCTTTGACACTATCTTCTCAATCACAAGACTTATGTCATCACTAGCTTTCATCTTCTCAAAATGATGCATTCTAAGCCATATCACAATGATCACATCACTCGATGGCTCATGCTCATGACCGAGTTTGACCTCGAGTTCATCTCTTAAAAATTATATCAAGGGCCAAGCTATCATAGACCAATTAGTTAAGCCCCTCTTCCTAGTGCACATCTTCCTCACGAGTAAGTTTCCAGATGAATCCATCAACCACTTTCACCATGAGTATTCTCCCTTAGATGACCCTCTTTTTTATGGTTCTAAGTGTCAGCAAGGGGGGCACTGATGCATCATTATCATTCCTCCTTGGGATACTCCTATTCCCCTCACTAAAAAGCTTGATTTTGAGTGTACAAACAATATGGCAGGAGTATGAAGCCCTTATCTTAGGTCTTGAAATTGTTGCCTTTTTAGGTGTTCAAATTATTGACATCTATGGGATTCCAAGCTCATCATCAAACAAGTTTTACAGTGAGTATCAATGTAAAAATGACACCCTTCAAAAATATAGAGACATCATCCTTCTCCTCCTTGAGGCCTTTGATTCTTACACTATCCAAGTCGTTCCTCGATCATCCAATCATTTCGTTGATATAATGGCTTCTCTTGCATCTCTCATCCCATGGACAACAAATGAATCCAAACTTTTTTGTTGTTTTCATCATCGTGATCAACCATCCCATGAGTTACCTCACGTTAATCTTTCAAAACCAACACATCATATCTTTGGTATTCAATTTTCTTCATCTTCAAAAATCTTTGATTATCTATCCAAATCCATCATTCCCTCCGATCTATCTAAGAATGGAAGGAGGTATTTTCTTCAATGTGCTAACCACTATGTCATCCTTGTACATCCTTTATAAGCATGGATTTGATGGTATTCTCCTTTGATGCCTTAAATCCCATGAGTCTTCTCGTGTTATCCAAGAATTCCATGATGGAATTTTTGTGGTGGACACTTTAGTGGCTTAGTTGTCACTAAGCGCATTCTTCATCTTGGTTATTATTGGCCTTCTCTCAATCATGACTGTTGTGAGTATGTTAAGAAATGTGTCAAGTGTCAACAATATTCCAATCTTGTTTACATTCCTAGCCAAGCCTTATAGCAGCTCAAGACCTTTGGCCCTTCTCGCAATGGGGCCTTGATCTCATCGGTACCATCAATCCTCGATCTTCACAACAACATCATTCTATCATCACTACTACATCGAGTATTTCACCAAGTGGGTGGAAGAAATTCCACTCACCTCAACCAAAGCTAATCCATTATTAACTTCATCTATCAACATATCATTTTCCACTTTGGTGTCCTCACAAAATCATCATGGATAATGGAAAGTCCTTCAAAAATAAATATCTCAAGAAGCTTTGTGACTCATTCAATATCAATCTTAGCTTCTCTTCTCCTTATTATCCTCAAGCTAATGGCCAAGCCAAAGCAACTAACAAAACTCTTCATAACATTCTTTCTAATACTATTGATCGATCAGGTCATGTAATTGACATCTTCATATCCCTTTTTCTCTTTGGGCTTATCGACTAGCATCCACACTTCCACCGTTGCTACTCTATTCTCTCTTGTTTACGACTCTGAATTTGTTATTCCCCTTAAAGTTCAAATTCCATCCTTGCACATGTCTCTTCATGACTTCATTTCTAATGAAGATTATCATCAAGAGCATCTATCACAACTCTGAAATTGTTAGATGAATGTCACCTTCTCACTCTTGAACATCATCATGTTTATCAAGAGTGTACAAGCGTGCTTATAATAAGCACCTCAAATAATGTGACTTTAATGTCGGTGACCTCATCCTTAAAGAAAATCATAAATGTTACTACTCTAGAAAGGAGCCAACATGGAAAGTTTTCCCCAATTGGATTGGACCTTACATTATCACGCATAAGTATGGGTTGGGAGCCTATCATTTGGCCTCCCTTGATGGTAAAGAAAAGTGGAACCACTTAACACATTACACTTGCATGACCATTCTATTGTTAACATACCTACCAATGTGAGCACTTAGTCATATCCTAGATCATTCCTCCATCATTAGCCTCTCTTCCATCTATCATTGTAATGATTTGGAATTATGTGGTCTACCATCACTTTCCTAGACATGACCTTAAATATGGGCACCACGGCTCTACCCATAACATTTTCCTTATGGATAGGTTCTCCCTTCTTGGTGAGAACTCCATGATCATTACATCCATCACCCTCTTATTTACCTATTGAAACACACTAAGGGTCCAAGGTGTCACTTGTACATTCATTTTCCCCTTTTAGGTGGTCTACCTAGCTATTCCTAGCTCTTCCCCATAAAAAAATCAAAGTTCATGGATGCTCTTATCAAAAAGTCAAAGTTATCAAAAATAGACTTCTCCCTCAAAGACAAATGTTCATGTCAAAAAAAAAAAAAAAAAGTAAAAATAAATAGATCGATCCCTCGAAGGATGGCTATCATGTATATCATTCTCTGCCATAAAAAATCATAAATGTATAAAGTAGACCATACCTCAAAGGATGGCTACTCTCTTATATCATGGTAACAAAGGCTTCCCACATTGATCAACCTTCTATCTTATCAACATCCTAAGAAATCTTCCCACATTGATCAACTTTCTCATAGAAAACTTCCTGCATTGATCAGTTTTTCTCTTTCCCCTACCCAGAGCTAGGGCATAGATCTAGGGAAATCCACCTATGGAGAACCCTCTTCCCATGTACAAGTTACATCACAAACCCTTTGTCATGTTGACATTAGGTTTATGAGTTCATTTCATCCATATTTCTCTCATGATCTTTTGTATAACTAACTATCGTTGGTTATGTGTTAACACATGTTTTGGTCGCATGTGCATTATGTTACTTGATCCCCTTCTTGTTTACCTCTAATGCAGTTGAGAGGCATTGTTTCCTCATGCATTCCTTGATATGACATAGTATCATTTGTACCCATAGGTCACCAATCATCAAGTTGCATTCTATTCTAGTTTTCCATCTATCTTTTATTTCCTCTTTGTTTTATTACCATAACATCTATTTTATCTAAATCATCTATATGTTATCTATCAAAAATTTCACATCTAGTCATATATTCTTATCTATCATCATCTATGTTTATCATCCATCACATCTATTTTCAAATAAATTTTTCTTAACATCACATATTATATATTAAACATCCAATCATGTATATGTATATTCACCATCATCATCAAATATAAAGTAAACATATGATCATCATCATCACATTCACATCAAACATCATCATCAATATAAATCAAATAATCAACATCATACAATTGACACATGCTAGAATACGAAAAAATCAAAATATATATATATATATATATATCATATAAATAAGTGTTTGATACATCATTGGCCTCTAAGGCCCTCTCTCAAAGAAGATATATCATCAAAATTAGTAAAGGCCACATCAGAAAGCCTCAATTCTTTCCCCCTTGAGGAAAGTCCTTTGTTTATCTCTCTCTCGGCCTCATCTCCTCTTCCTTGACCTCCTCTCAATGTGGCTGAGCCACACTCATGGTGCTCCTCATGGCCTTTCTCCAACCACCACTCACTCATACACACATACTCCCAATATCTCAATGTCCATGGTAATTTCTTTACCACTATCTTCTCATAGTATCTAGCCTCCATGGCTAGTGCTCTATATCAATCCATGGATATGGTGCCAGAGGTGCCATCTGTCTCTACTCCTTGTGATGTCACCAAGTGCACCACTCACCGACTCGAGGCTAGTATAGTCACAAGATCTCCAAATTGGGCCTATAGGCCTCCTTCTACCTATGGTAACGATCCTTATTGTGGATGGATCTATCTCTCTCTTGAGTCACTCGATCCCTCTCCTGCATAAGGGTCTGGGCCTTATGTCATGTTTTATCTCACTCCTGCTGAGTGGTATCTCTCTCTGCACCCACCCAAGCTAACTCTACGTGTAGTTACGCCATCTTTGTAGACTCTCCTTGTTCTCCATCTCCACCATCTCCAAGAGAAACATCTCTTACCTCAACCCACCATCTCCTCCTCATCATCTCCCCCCTCTCTATCCATCCGAGTTACCCAAGTAGTGGTCATCCACTCTGCCAAATCCCACTCCAACTCCCACATCATCATCATCATCCCATGGCTCATGTGCCTCCTCCATCGGATCTTCCATGTTAGGACTAGGAAAATCCCTATCTATCTCCTCGTGCCTATAGGAGATGGGCTCCATGGATACTGCTTGGATGACACCAAACTGTCATTAAACCTTATCAAACTTCATGGCCTCAATCATCTCTGGTCTATGGCCCTATACCCACCTAGTCCTCCTCATCCCAATCAACTATGCATCTACTCCAGGCCATGCAAGGGAAGTCTCTATATGGCCACCACCTGACCTGCTCTCCCTCGAGCTCTGTAATTATGTCACTATACTAATTGACATCTCTAACCCCTCTCTCCCCATGAGCCTGATTGGCTCACCATCTCAAAATCCAACTGTGAGCTCTATGTGATCCCCTGACCCCATGGTAGCCAGTGGTGGCAGTAATAACACAATATGATCGTAGGCCCAACAATGAAGGAGGAAGCCTACATCCATTCTTGTCCTCCTCCTAGATCTATACATCGCTAACTCATGGTATACCTACACTATTAGTGTTGTCCCAAATGAAAATACGGTCTAGTGATCCATAATATATGCCAAGACCCCTCTTAATGTCATGGAAATCTGGGTCCCCCCCCGTAAGGAAGTGCATAACATGATATAACCATCATCACAAGACATATCAATTTACTCATGCGTACCCCATTCAGTATCTCATCTCATATGAAAATGCACCAAGTAAATGTAATGTGTGGTGCATCGGCTCCAAAAACCATGTAGGACTACTAGTGTGCTATCCACTGTGATGGGAAACTATCTGATCCCCCTGTATAGGTAATCTGAGAATGTAATATACATCCTCTAGGGTGATCATCATCTCACCCATCCTAAACCAAAAAGTGCATGTGTGCATGTCCCATCTCTCAACCAATGTGATCATCAAACCCACATCTCGTGGGATCCTCTAAAAGTATCTAAATCCACCCAATCCAACTACCACTAAGTGATCCCACTCATTATCTACTATGTCCCCCTTGATCTTGATCATATAATGTTGGGAATCTATCTCTCAAGTATAGGGTCTCTCGGCCTACAATCATCATATAAACAAGCATACATCAGATCCCTCATCATTATTTTCACCTCATTTTTCATCTACCTATAAAAATTTTCTATCCTCCCCCTGTCGAAGCCTACCCATGTCAGGTCGATGCGCCTAGGTCAAGGTTAACACATGCCTTTTAGGGCTAATGCGATGGCAACCATCCCCATTCACCGCAAACCACCCTTATGCTAATCCAAAATATAAAAAAATGCAAAAAATAAATAAAACATAAAATAAATTAAAACAATCTAGGGTTTTCATTACTCACCATCCAAAGGTACCCTCCGCACTTCCTAACTACTCCTCTAGGCCTCCATCATGCTTCAAGTCTCACTCTCCTTTTATAGCTCTCAAGCTCTCAAATTGTCACTTTGTGGTGTGAAAATGAAATTAGTTGGCTGATTTGTGGGGGCTTATATAGCCATCATCCCCAATCACCTCCACCCCTTTAGGTCACCTTCGATCAAATTTAGTCTTAGTTGACTTGCCTTGGGTGTCATTGACCCAACTTTTCCCTCCTTCATTGTCATGTCCATTACTAGGGCACCGTATCATCATTCATATTTTTTATCTCAAGCCCAACTTTTGGCCATATTTATGTCCTTTTCAGGGCATCATATCTCTTCATCTTTTTTATTTCTCCTTTTTGGCCATTTTTTTCCCTTTGTTGGGGCACCTTTCTTTTCATCCTTGTCCTTTGCAGGCACATACCCTTTAATCAATTCCTCATGTATGAAGGATTTCACATTATTTTCACATTTGGTTGCAAATATTTTGATGTATGCATATGACCCATTGGTCCCCATGGCTTGCATCCATTTGAGTGGTTTCCCATTGGATTTCCTCTATTTTTATCTAATTTTTGTGGACTCACAGCCCGTAGGACATTGTCATCATCTCCCTAAAGACTGTGACCTTTGTTTCCTTGACGAAGTGACTCCTAAAATCACCGCCATATTTTTAATCTTTTTAAAATCCTTCTTGCTTGGGGCATCTTGCTTGCCTTCTCATTTTCCCCATCCTTCTTTTCCCACCCGCCCTTCTTCATCTATCTCTTTCAACCTCGTGATTAATTCCCCTCTAGTGTCATCGATCCCTAGTTTGAGGGGGAGCACATCATCAATCCTTTGTCATCCTTCATCCTACCCTTTTTCTCTCATCATTTTTATCTCATGGCTTGCTTATGCAAAACCACTTAACAAAAATGGGTAAATATAAACACCAAAATTTGGTATCGCTACCCTTGTTGCCCCACATTCACTTCTTTTCACCATGGTCACCAATCTAGACCCATTTTATTCGAATCCATATTTTTATTAATACTTCCATCTTTCCATCTATTATCGTATCCATTCTAATTTATTTCTCATTC
Organism: Taxus wallichiana var. yunnanensis; assembly: GCA_018340775.1. Taxonomy (NCBI): domain Eukaryota; kingdom Viridiplantae; phylum Streptophyta; class Pinopsida; order Cupressales; family Taxaceae; genus Taxus; species Taxus wallichiana. The sequence continues at coordinate 7,224,855 of JADAXU010000142.1, read as the reverse complement.
TCATTAATTATTCCCTAATCCTCATCTCATTATTTAATCAATGCTAATCAATCCCAATTTCTCTTTTTGTAGATAGTAGTTTCTCATCCCTAGGCTCCTTAGCCTTTATTTGTTGGGAATACGGGGCATCAAATAGTGCTATGATAACAAACAAAATCATGCACACAGGACCCAAACAATTCCCCACAAAATCTACATGGGAGTATAAACTAGAATAATCCAAATCACACTAAAATTACACACACATAACAAGCATGTACCATGGTTCACCCAAATGTGGGCTATGTCCACCAAAGATAGAGATCTCACATATATAGAATATAACAAGAGATTACAAATCAACTCTTCTCGCACAAAGGTACATGTATCTCTACAAGAGTATCTCCTCCTCCCAGATCTCCAACCGGATCTATCTGAGTACACTAAACCATGCCTCCATACCACCACCAGCAGATCTCACATAACTAGGAACTACATCTCTAATCTGACCAAGTTTTATGTGGATATGAAAACATGACCTCTCACATGGGTCTACTGATCTAGATCTACATGGATCAACAATACAATATGATCTCATGGATCTACAATACAAGACTAGATCTACATAGATCTATAATACAAGATCTCACCAACATGTGGATCTACAAGAAGAAACCCTATGTGCTTTGCATACTATGCAAGCCATTACATGAGACTAAACAATACAAAGGAAATATAGTAGAAGATGTTACCCTCTTCTCACCATTCAAATGTACCTGCTATTTCCTTCTATCCATCTCCTCTCCATGGAGACTTTGTCTTCATGTAACCTATTCTTTCTTTTTCTTCTTCTTCTTTGTCTTTATCCTCTCAATCTCGAAGAATCAAGGATCTAATCCGATCCTTCTCATTATTCCACCTAAGCCCTAACTTTTACACTTATATATAAATATATAAACTTAGGGCACCTTAGCTATGCAATTACATCCAATAGATTTGATTTTAAAAAAAATCTATATATAAAGCCCATGACTTAAAACAAAACACATCACACAAGTAACCAACATCAGTTAACCTTAACCACGGTTGTTACCACTTGCTCGATCGATGTCTCATCTCTGCTTGACGATGACGGGTCATGGTTCCCATTTTCTCGATCAAGTCGGGCTTGTCTGACCGATGACGGTTTTGGGTGACCGTGTCGGTTCCCCCTTGACCGATGATGGGTTGCTGTATTTCCAGTCACTTTCCATTGCATGCTAACTATGAAGCAATCTAGCTCCACAACCTAACAATCTCCCACTTGGAGATAAATTGTTGAACCTCTGTACCTATACTTGTACATCACCGTCCTCTACACACCGTGAAGACCATCTATTCTTTCCTTCAACAATTCTCTCAAAGAAATAAAACCAGGAAGATCAAACCATCTTCTCAAACCAAGAAGATGAAACCATGACTTACCAAACCTGCACAAAGCTATAACTGATCCGTGACACCAAGCCTCAAGCTCCCACTGAATCGTAACACCATACCAATTGTTGGTATCAGACAAACAAGCCAACCTAGCTCCTCATGCAACAAGCCATCATGACTAACACACCTGTAAGAGCTCCCACTCAAACTGAAGTTCTGAGCCTCAATCACATCCGTAGCCATACCTGTAAAACCAACCATGTTCTCCATCCATCTATCCATGTCTCCATGCAACCACCAATGCAACTGACCAAGACAAGTCAAACTGGAATATGCGAAAGCAAAACAAGATCCTAGGTAAAGACAACCCAAATGAGTTCTACCTACAATAGTGGGTGATCAATCCACAAACTTACATAACTCAAAGAATCCAAACACTGCAATCTACAAATCCAACCATGCATAAACAACTAGCATGTCCAAGACAATCATCTGTAGATAACATCTCTCAAGGAGTAACATAGTAATCAAGAGGAAATACAAACATCCCCTACTCATGCTCAAGGCATCCATGTGCAAATCAAACATCTAGCATCATCATAGACTCACAAAATTAAATCTATCCAACATGTACAAACTCACCATGTACATCCATCCATATCACCAGCTCTCTAGAAGCTCCAAGTCTGCCACCGACTAACTCCAAAGCCGAATATGAATCCTGTGCTCATCAATGTCAATAACAAACATCCATGCTTTGAACCATGCCACTAATACCAAGTGCAAATATCAACATACATGTCATCAACATACTGCATAGATCAACCAAGATGAAAGCAAAAACAAGGGCACCATCTAAAAATGGTAAATAAACACTATTGTCAAACCTGTGACCAAACTAACCATGGTTCCCCTAACCGACCCCGATCACTTCCCCGACCACCATGGTTACCAGATGACCGACCACGGATAATCTTAACGGACACTAGTCTCTCATAATAGCCATATTTTCTCCTTTTTCACCCTTCAAACTCTAAAATTGCTCTATCATCTAAAACCCAATTGAATCTAACCATCAATCAATCACATAGGGATATCCATGCACCACAAGATAAAACCAAAAGTGACATCACAAAGCAATAAACTCAATATACCTGCAAATTCGTGATTGTCCTCCAAAACCAACTTGTGCCTTTTCCACTCTAAATAGTAGCAATCTCCTCTCACTCTACATGTGCATCATGTATCCAATCCTACAATGCCAACAACCATGGCTTGCTCCCACTGAACACAAAATCCCCTGCACTTCGCTAATGCATCGTGAGAAATAAAACTAGATGAAAGAACTATAAAATTGATTCCCTTTCTTCTTTGAGAATACTTCTACATCACAGAAGTTTGTACTTCTTTTGAAGTAGGTGAATCACCTTCTTTCCATCCATGTGTACTCAACATCTCTCGTTACTCCGTGAATCGTGTCTAACCATGACTTTTCATTGAGGATCTCATCCTTAGACTAGAAACCCTTGTCCTCAAGATTCCACACAACCGGAAATAAAAGTCAAACAACACCAAGAAACCATGGTGTAAATTTGTGCACACACATCCAAACATAATATCAGTTGCTCCAAATGAAAGAAATAAAACATGAACCATATAGAGATACTTGACTCAAAGTCTCAATGGACTAACCGAGCCAACTCCGTCCTCTTTCTGATCCAAACATTGAAGTGATCAACACTGTTTCTACCTATACACACTATGCTAGAAACCAGATCCTCCAAAATAGACACTAAACTAACTACCCTCTCTTGCTGCAAAAAAAATCATGTATAGATAAGTTGCCACAAAGACCAACCACAATCATCCCCTAACCAACCATGGTTAGCTGACCAATATCGGTTCCTCTGTGATCGACCTCGGTTCTCAGATCAATGTCAATGCTTGCTAGATGAACCCAATGCCACACAATTTGGCATAACACACCACACCAGGTGCCTACTTCACCAAAGCCGATAGTTGAGTTGAGCCAGTCATTTCAAGAAGCATCCAAATCTTGTACAAAGAATAATACAACAAATCCATGCAATAAATTGCATCAAGATGAAACACATCACCTTACCAACACTAAGACACTCAACCACATCTTCAACTTAAAGAACATGTTTCTCTGATGGAAACCCCGTCTTCGTTCTGTGCTACTGCCTCTCTACCGAATCCCGTGCATCTAACTACACCAAAGGATGCATAACTACTCCTTTTCTCATTCTCAGATCTAGATCTGTAGTCCCAAATATGCATGTGCAACCAAAATAATATAAGCACTGCAATACCGAGATAAAACCATACCTCAATAACCGGATCTGCAATCTAACCAACATGCTTGTGCCTCCAAGAACTAGGGACACCTCAGCAAACAAGATACATTCTATGTATCTTTCCATTTCTTCGATCTGTGATTTTTTGTTTATAACCAAAGTTACTTCAGAATCGACCACGGTCACCTCAGAATCGACTCATGGTCACCCTATAACTTCTAGTAACCTTACTCTTCCAGCTCCCACTTGAGATTAAATCTCTTCCTATGATCTTCTCATCAAGAAAAACAAATGCTGCTCTGATACTAGTTGTTGGGATACGGGCGGTGGAATAGTGCTATGATTTAATAACAAACAAAATCATGCACACAGATCCAAACAATTCCCCACAAAATCTACAGCAGTGGGAGTATAAACTAGAATAATCCAAATCACACAAAATTACACACACATAACAAGCATGTACCGTGGTTCACCCAAATGTGGGCTATGTCCACCAAAGATAGAGATCTCATATATATATATATAATATATATATATATATAATATAACAAGAGATTACAAATCAACTCTTCTGCACAAGAGTACATGTATCTCTACAAGAGTATCTCCTCCTCCCAAATCTCCAATAGATCTATCCGAGTACACTAAACCGTGCCTACATACATACCACCACCAAAATATCTCACATAACTAGGAACTACCGCATCTCGGAACTCACGACCAAGTTCTTTGTGGATTTGCAAACAAGACCTCTCACATGGGTCTACTAGATCTAGATCTACATGGATCAACAATACAATATGATCTCATGGATCTACAATACAAGACTAGATCTACATAGATCTATAATACAAGATCTCACCAACATGTGGATCTACAAGAAGAAACCCTATGTGCTTTGCATACTATGCAAGCCATTACATGAGACTAAATAATACAAAGGAAATACAATAGAAGACATTTCCCTCTTCTCACCATTTAGATGTACCTGCTATTTCCTTCTGTCCCACTCCTCTCCATGGAGACTCTATCTTCATGTAACCTATTCTTTCTTTTTCTTCTTCTTCTTCATCTTCATTCTCTCAATCTCGGAGAATCAAGGATCTAATCTGATCCTCTCATTATTCCACCTAAGCCCTAACTTTCATGCTTATATATAAATATATAAACTTAGGGCACCTTAGCTATGTAATTACATCCAATAGATTTGCTTTAAAACAAAATCTATATTTAAAGCCCGTGACTTAAAATAAAACACATCGCATAGGTAACTAGTGCCGGTTAGCCTTAACCAAGCTGGTTACCATTTTCTCTCGACCGATGTCTATCTGTTTGACCAATGACGGTCGCGGTTCCCACTTGCTCTAACCAAAATCGACTTGTCTAACTAATGAAGATTCTGGTAATCGTGTCGTTCCCCCCTTGACCGATGATGGGTTTTGTATTTCCAGTCACTTTCCATTACATGCTAACTGTGAAGCAATATAGCTCCACAACCTAACATTATTTACTCCATTTCATCCATCATCTACCCATTTCACTTCCCTATGAAACCCCCGACCCACCCGATCGCTTTCAAAACCATAATCCCACTTCTAATGAGCTTGATGCCTCAAAGCTAGAATCCTTCCACTACCCAAATGGACCATTCCCATGATTGATGATGACCCACATAGGTCATTTTCGACCCTATAAAGCTACATTTCCCCATCTAGGGATGCATCATCAAGCTTTTATGCGTTTTGTGACCTTGTCTTTACGCTTTTAGCTTCTCTACAATCTTTTAGTCTTCTTGAGTCCCTTTGATCTTGCTTGCATCAATTGTGGAGACTTTGGAGAGATCCTCTTTTCCTTTGTATTGGTTTGATCTATTGTTGCATCATTGGTATTACTATTATCATTTATTAACATTTTACAGTCTAGTGCCATTAGAGCTTCGATCCAACCTTTTCTTTCATCCATTTTGTGTGCATATTATCAACCTAGCCCATCCATTTTTAGCCTTGCTTAGATCATCCTGGTCATTATCGCTCCTATCAGTCATTGTAAATCAACCTTTCCTCTGTTGTGTTACTTATTTTGCCATCTAGATCCATAACAGTCTATTGTTCTATCCTGTCACCACATATAGTTCCTAAATCCATCGCTTTTCTCTCACTGTAGTCGATATCCATTTTGTCGGCCTTTGGTCACCACTAACAAGCACATTCATTTTCGACCCAAGCCATATTTCCATCCTTTCCATCTAAATCCTTATTTTATGACATCCTTTCTACTTCCCTTGTTTCGATCTATTTATTAGGTTACTATAAACTACTATAGGCCTTCAACATTTTCAAATCAGACTGTACTCGAGCTTTTAAATCTGCATTTTTGTTACTATTTAGATCCATCTCCCTTGGTCCCCATCTACTTGACTCTATGGCCTAGGTTCTTTGTCACCGACCCAACTGTATATTTCATTTGTGTTAATCTAGATCAGATTAGCACTTTCCTTTCAATTTTGCAATTTCACTTTTTGTTTACGTTCAGATTATGCATGTCATTCAGTCCTTTATCATTATTTTATCCTCTTTTATCAAATATGGGGTTGACATCCGCATGAGGAAGTTCATGCTTTTTAGAACTATTTTTTTGGGAAACCCCTATCTACCATCTAATCCAATTTTCCTTATAGTTGTATTTGTTGTGCAGATCCATCAAGCTTGCAACAAGGAATCTAATTTGCACTGCTCATTTGTCACCATCTTATTCCAAGGTACCTTAAATCCTTGCATGTTTTGAGTTGTTTGATTTTCTTTAGTATTTAGTTCACTAATTTGAACAGGAATGAGGAAATTTAAGTCCAACACATGTTTCAAATCGGGAGGTTATTCATCATACAATGGTTCCATCTTTATCATATTAGTCAACCCTTTCTCTTTCTCTCTTCTTTGTCTCTCCATATTCTAATTTTAATTGAGAATGTATTTTTGTTATTTCCTCCTATTCACTTATGTGACCCTTAGCTAAACATTATAAGAGACCTTTTTCCAATGATAAGAAAAAGAATCACCTCCTAGGAATATGAAAGGTTACAAGTGGTGAGGATATGCTAAGATTCATGTGGGGGGTAGATGAGAGGAGAGATTATAATGATATAAATTGGAATGACTTATCCATTCTAAAGAGTTGACAATTGTTGATTGAATGTATATTGTTGAGATTACCATTTCTACATCAAACAATTAAGTTTTAATTCTTCTATTTCTTTGTCAATGTTCCTCTACTCTCTCTACTTTCCAATGTTTTTAGCATTATGATCTTGTACAACAAAGAAAGAACTTTTTGTCCTTGATTTATAGATTGGTAGAACTTTGTGTCTCTTATTTAGCGAGTCTTTGTTAATGGATTACATTATTGTGTTCTTCTAATTCAATGTGGACATTTTTTTAATTGTATGAAAACTCGTTAGTGCCTACTCACAATAGTAACCCCCCTCTCTCCTTATTTCCCAACTCCCTTTACCTTTCTTAATTGAAAATTATTCATTTTCACTAGATGCAAACATTTTCCACAGGTTCAGTGGAGTGTTCTGTGTGATCCCAACCTATTGGCCACCCCACAACTCATAAATAGTTTAAGTAGTTTACATTCAATAATGGGAGCCTCCCATACACAAAATGGATGGGCTTTGTCCACCTTTGTTGGTGAAAACTCAATAATTTGCAACACGATAAATTATTTTGCCAAGATTTTTAAAGCACTCTGTTTGGGAGAAATATTCCCTCGTGCACCCATAAAGATATATGAAAATACAAAGAAAATAAGATTTTCAAAAACCATAAAAATTAAAAAGCTAAAAATACCAAAAATTCTTTTTGAATGTTAAAAATCCTTGTTGCAATCTTGTTGAAAAATATGCACTTTTCCAGTTTCATTCCTTTATGTACTAAAAAATCAAAAAAGAGTTGATTTTATGATCTTCCTATTGATTCCACATTAGAGGAACAACAAAGAGTTGATTTTAGACTTGCCATTGTCAGATCGTAAGAAGACAAGTTCCCCGGAAATCATATTAAAGGCCATAATGAAGAACTGGTTGTTGAAGCACTAGTCCTCATTCCTCTCAAGAAGAAGAAGAGAAGAAAAAGAATGGAGGAAAGAATGGTTGCTGCCATGGGGACAAAATACTAGTCCATTAGCTTTAGCCCCACCACTTCATGAAATTCCAAAAGGATCAAGAAATAACTTTCTAAAATTCTATGGAGATGGAAAACAACATCCCGATGATCATATCACAACCTTCATCACATCCTGTGGCATCCTTGGAGTGCAACATGAAGATTTTGCTATGTGGTTTTTTCATGGAAACATTACAAGATGTTATTGCAGTCTGGTTCTATTACTTTCCATCACACTCAATTACTAATCGGGATGATACAAGAATTTTTTTGAATAAAGATTCAAGACCGCCGAAGATGCTCATGTTGTCCTTTCTCAATGTACTCGATGAAGAAAGAAAAATAAGAGTCCATGAGAGATTTTATGGAAAATTTTTAATAAGTTGATCAACAAGATTCCATTTGTTTCTCATCCTACTGCGAATAATATGAAGAGGTTCTTTGTTAATGCCTAAACACTTGAAATTAGTTTCATAATATGAAGAGTTCAACCAAACAATTTGGACAATGCTCAAGAACTTTCCATTAGAGTGGAAGATGACCTAATCATGTCAGGGAAGATCAAGAATCCTTCAATGAAGGATAAAGCCTAGAATTCCAAAGATGAAAGAGTTGATCCATTGTTGCAGAAGTTGGCCAATGATTTGATAATGTTGAAGAAGGAATTTGGTCGACATGCATCATACAAGAACCAACGCAAAAATCAAATTGAGGAGAACATCGAAGGGTTGCCTTGGAATCTCCACTAGTCAATACAATATGCGAGGCCAATAAACATAAAGGAGACTAAATTATTGAATCATAATTTGAAGAGGAAGGAGAAGAAGAATGTGCTAGGATTGGGTACTATGAACTATCACCTAATAAAGAGTTTGAAGAACCCACGAAAACTACTCTTGTGCGGTGTACACTTGATCACAAAAAAGAAAGAAAGATATTTCTTCTCTGCCCCAAGCTAAGCATTTAGATTTTTCAAGTGGTGAATCTATGAAAAACAACAATGAAAGGAGGATCATTGATTTCCACTTCCATAGGACCAACAGATAGGAATCCCGAGACCATCTTATTCAAGAACCTTTCTTCCTCTTTGGGTAAGTCTCATTCATATTCTCTTGAAAAATCAGTTTCAACTTCCATTGATCCTAAAAATGTAAATCCTACCCTTGTCAAGGATTTCATAGTCCCTGATGTGCCTACAAATTCTCCACCTTTTGACATCATTGATCATTACAAGAAAACCAAAATTCAAATTTTTGAGTCTCGAGTACTTGAAAACCCATCCCAAACAATTTGATAGGCTTGTTTAGTTTATCAAAGAAAGTAGTTCAAGTTCATGTTCAAAAATTCCACCACCAAAGAACTACCTTCCACCCCTCATACCACTCCTTAGAATTGTCTTTCTTCCACATCCTCCACCTATGGGAAGATAGAACCATTATATATAGCCTTATTGGTCAATGGGTACAAATTGAATAATTGCATCATTGACTCTGGTGCTTCCGACAACGTCATGCCCACAAAATTTGCTAAATATCTTGGTCTCTCTCTCTCTCTCTCTCTCTCTCTCTCTCTCTCTCTCCCTACCACTGGCCATTTTTACTCTATGTAAATAAAAGAGGTGCCTATTTTTGACCAAGTCAGAATGCTTAAGTAACATTTACCGGTTTTCCTAACATCCTAAGAAGAATATCACAATGAGAATTATTGTAGCAGACATACCAACCTCATATGGTATGTTGTTCAAGTGGAAGATTTTGTCAATATGTTGGTGGAGATATATAAATGGATTGGTCACATGCCATCATTCCAGTCAATGGTAAAATGAAGAAAATTATTCCCATTAGGAAAATGAAGTACACCATTCAAAGGCCTAATGACCCAAGGGCAGATATCTTATTTCAAGATTCAAGGTCTTAAAAATTTTTCATGACTTTGGAGGAAGGTGGTGAACTTCCCATGTTGATAGAAGAGCATCCAAACATCATGGAGCTGGTCAAAGAACAATATGGTGACTTGATGGAATCAAAATTTGAAAACATGTATTTCCCACTGGATGTGAGCATGAATACAACTTCTCCACTGGATGTTGATGATGATCATGTGAGTCTTGACTTATAACAAAGAAATCTTGAAGTAATGAATAATGCAAATCACAAAGGAGTGATACTAAGAAACTTCTTGTCAAGGGAGTTCAATATTTCAAACCATGTTCTCAACGTTTGGCATAAGGTTCCATTTAACGAGTCTGTTTGTGAATATGAAGACTTCTCTTCTCATTAGAAAAGAATGACAATGTATGTGAAAAGGACAAGACATTTTATTCATTTGAATTCAAATCCACTCAAGAAGATGATGATTTCATCGCAGAAATGGACTCCCTAGTTCTTGGTGGTCAAGATTGGGAAAATGACAATATAAATATTTCAGCTCCAATTTTGTGCCCATTCCCCTTTCACGAGGATAGAGACATTATAAAAAGAATGGATAGATGAAATGATGCTTGATCCCAAGGCTAATTTTGTTCAAAATGAAAACCTTCTCAACAAGGAATATATGGATAAGAGTATGCTTACATCTTTCAAGATCAACTCCACTCAAAGAAAAGGTACTTTCACCATGAATATGGACTTCAAGCTCAAAATGAACAAGATGGAGAAGATGATGGTTTCCATGTTGCATGCCCAACCTTGAGCTCATTCTCTTTCTAAGAGAATGAAGTAATATACATGCCACATTGTATAGGGAAACATGTTAAGAAAGAGTTAGAGTACGTGAAAGAAGATTTTTTGGATCAATTGACAAACATGGAGCATCAAGAGGCTTGTGATAGTGTTGAAACTTTCAGAACATCTGCCAAGAATCAACTCATAAAAATAATGGTCATGAAGCAAATGAAAAATAAAGAACAAACCCCTATCAAATATCATAGGCCTCAGTATGAAAATAATAAGTCGAGTATGATCAAGACTCATCTTCACAATAGTAAAGGAGAATAAGAAATTGGAATGAACTTGGGAATCAATGAAAATATGGAAAGAAGGTTCCAAAACAAAGGCAATGAAATGACTAGGTGGATTGTTAATTACAATAATAATCATGTGAGAGTTCTCAAGAAATTGAGAAAAGGATAATATTTCAGTGATTTTGTCAATGAATTTTTGGAAGAAAGGCATTCAACGATACCCATATATGGGTAAACACTCACTTTGAATTAGTGATTTAAGGAAAGAGGGTTGTCTCCCACATGTAAATAGGTTTTAGGTTGTTTTTCTTGCTTGTGTGGTGTTTTTACCTCCCATGTAACATATTTTCCCTTTCTATTGTATGTTTGCTTTCCGTTTTATGTGTTTTCATTTCCGTCACATTTGTAGTTTTTCTTGTTGTTCGATGTGGTGAAGAATTGAATCTATTGCCCAATTTAAACAAGGAACTAGTCTGCTCATCCAAGAGTGTTGAGGTTATCTATTTCCCATTATAGTCCAATGTCCTCGAGTCAAAGCTAACTATTGTCATGCATTTTTGCTAGCCCAAAAATTTAAAACATGAGTCATGACAACTAAGAAAAAGGTGAAAACATGCTCCAAATCCTCCTAAACCCCTCTCCTAGTCAATTTTTCTTATGTTTCATGATCATCCCAGCCTTGTAGATCATCCTAATATGTTGAACAAACATGTGCAAGTGTTTGAAATGATGTAACAAGATCAAATCTTCCATTCAAGAAAGTGTAACTGGAGACGAGTTCTCCTATAGACCTAGAAAGGCCAATTTTGGCCATTTCAAGGTAGGTGTGCATCCTTCGGGAAGGTCCTAAAGGATCATAATCATCCGGAGATAGTATTGGATAATCTTGAAGGTGATGGAAGTGATTTAGAGAATATTTGTTAGTTTAGGGACAAACCGTGCAAAAGTGAGTTTTTTAGGTGCAAGGAGTGAGTGATCAAAATATCAACTTGAACTTCACCAGATGATTTTAGGAGCTCCTTAAGGAGTTATAAGGGAAAAAAATAGGAATTGGAAATTTGGAAGAATTATCTACATGGTGTAAGCATCACATTTGTTCCAAGACCTAAGCACTTCTTGAGGCGTTTAATCTTTGCAGACACACCCCGATGTCTTTAAGGAGGAAGTTTTTGGAGTTAAAATTAGAATTGTACTCTAAACCTACACCATTGATCTTACAATGTTACTTGGAGTCAAAATCATATAATATTTCATCTCAAAAGACCTCTCCAAGCTTCGGGAAACATATTTTAAAGTTGTCACTAGTGTAGTAAGCCGATCCCATGCACATCCAAAATTTCAACCACCACATGTAATATTCTTGATCAATGCACACATTTGTGTCCCTCTTGTCCCTTTCCAAAAGGACATTGGGGAAAAAAATTATGCCCAAGAGAAAGCCCTTTTTTTGGTCCCTCACGTGACCCTCCTCAACTTGACATAATGCTTAACTAGTTAAACCCCTCATCCCCTCATTTCACTAGATCATGAAAAGTGGCATCATCTTGCTCTAAGCACACTTTTTGTCCCTCTTATCCCTTTTTCCAAAGGGAGAGATGGGAAAAAAAGTGCACCCAAGAGAAATCCCCTTTAAGGTGTTGGTATTGAAATTTGTTCTCCTTTTTAGTCTGAGCAACATCAAAGATATGACATGAAGCTTGAAGATAGATGGATCATGGTGTGTGTCATTTTATAGTCGGGGATATGATCTAACTGGCACTCAGATTTGTGGAGAGATGGATAGCACTCAAATAGGACTTGATCTTGTCCTAATTGTTTTAGGTTGTGCCTTTCAACCAAGGTAAGAGAACCTATTTTTAACCCTCAAATGGTGAAGGAGATGAAGATATCCCTCAATTTGTGCAAATAGTATGAAAAGGGCCTTGGGAAAATATGATCAACACTCCAAATCTGACTTTCACAAGTTGTCACTTCCATATTATGGAGATACTTTCAATGCAAGACAAGGGTTACTGAAGACATTTTGAAATCCTGATATGTTCTGCATACTTTAACAAATGGATTTTGATCTTCTGTGGGTATACAGGGCAAAAATAGGGGTAAAACAAGGTAGGATTAGTTGTTTTGAATGATTTTTGGGTGGGATTTAGACAAGACAAACCAAGATCCGCCAGACTCTTTGAGGATTTCAGCAAAATATGGAGAAACTTAACAGCAGTAAAGTATCAAAATGGTTAATCATCCCTTCAACCAGATATGTGCATCAAATGGAGGCCCAGATCTGTACTTTTCCACACAATCTTTGATCATCTATCACAAAATATTGAGTTAGAATGAACCAATGAAGCATTTAGCAATCACTATTTAATCATGACCTAAGGTGCACCCAAAGGTTTACAAACAATCTCTGAAGTCAAGGAAGGTAAAGTGATTTTAAATTTGTTTATCTCTTTATCAGATGAAAGCTCTTCTGAATGTGAGATTGCAAATGCCACTAAAATATCACAAGAAATGAGACCATGTATGATCAAGAGAGATTTTAAACACAAGACTACAACATGAAACAAGAAACACAAATTTGAAATGCATTCTAAAATGTAAGCATTCACATTTTTTTCCAAAGACAACATAGAATAACTCAAAAATGATCAGATTTATCAACAGGGGAATGTTTTGAAAAATAATCTCAGAGCTTGTTAATGGCTATACATGTGCAACCAACTTAACATGATTTGAAATATGATACAGAGAGAGTTACATGAGTTTCTCAAGTGGTCACTCAGAGAATGGGCTTCTTCCCAGATTTTCCCATGAAATTTTTAGTTTTCCAGGATTTTTAAAACTCTTCCAACCCTTTGCATGAAAAATTCATGCAATATATAGCATTCAATCTCCTTCGAGCCTTCTTTCCCAAGAAAAGAATATGCCAAAGGATCAAATTTGTTACAAAAATTTCTCATGATTCGCAGACAGGACGTTTAATAGAACACGTCCAAAAAGTTGCCAGTTGTCTCAAAAAGAGATGAATCATTGCAAAATTCACATCATTATCCATTATGGAGGCACATTTTTCATCTTCAAAGCATGCAGACCCCCTTCCTTTCATTATTTCATCCTTATCCCTTCAAAATTTGACTCTGCAACTTTTGGATTTGATATTTCACGTTTTTAGATGGGTTAGGGCAAAAATTCATTTCAAAAACATCTCTGATCTTCAAATTGATCCTCAAAACCGATTGCATTGGTCCTTGTAGGCACAAACACATGAATTTGTCAAAAATTTGATGAAAATTGATGCAAAAATGCATCTCCAAACTTCCTGGAGCGTTCTAGGGCAAAAATGGCGGCAGAGCAAAAAATGATGCACAACTACCGTTGATTTGACATTCAACTTTTAATCTATGCCCTCCATGTGGAGAAAAACCATTGGAGATGGGATTTGGAGGCACCTTTTTCCACTTTTCATTTTAAAAAAGAAACGACCACGTGGCGAGATTTGATTTGGCACGGGCACGGGTTTCACATTTTTACCCTTTTGACCTTTTTATTCTGAGTGGCCACGTGGCACCATTCCATTGGATGCGGACCTAGGAGCTTCATTTTACCTTTTAAACTTTTCAGAAAAAATGGAAAAAAATTGATATTTTTCCCCACACCTCCGCCTCATGAAAACGGGCCTGACACGTGTCCCAAAGTGGGCCCCATTGGAATCGCAGACCGATTCTACACATTTCCACCTTTTTTGGAAAAAGGAAAATTTTCCAAATTATCCCCATGGACCCACACCTCCGATTTTGTCCTTGACACGCAGCGATTGCTAATTCGCTATGGGCTTGCATTCCTCCTTTTAATTTTATGCCTTTATGCCAAAAATTGGAAAAATCTCAATTTTTCCCCGAGGCCCGAAGTTCCGCCTCTGACCCTATCACATGTCTCTCTGTGATTTGTTGTGGAGTTCTGGATTGTTTTGTGACTTTAATCTTTTAACCAAATAAAGTCAAAAACTTCAAAAGAACCCGACCACCACCACCAATTCTATCCTTGGCTCTGAAGCCGCCACGTGTTCCATTCTAATTCGTTGTGGGCCCTAGGCATTTTCTTTGCACTTTAACTCTTTTTCCAAAATGCCTTAAGGCACAAAAAGACCCACTGCTTCTCATCCAATCAAAAGAGGACACATCAGCAACATTAGAACCAATCAGAGTAAAGTGAGCCATGGGACCAAATTCACCCTTTTGCCAAAAAAGCAAAAAGTGATAAGTTAAAACAATTTTCCGCCGTCCCTCGCCAATTAGAACAAGCCACGTTGCTGATGAATGTCAAGAAGAAATTGATGGGCAAATGACGCCCATCTGATCATCAAAACACAAAAATGCCAGGATGCCCTAGAATTCAATTTTTTCACTAAGGACGACAAATTTCTCAAAATTGAACCAACTAAAACATGTTTTCAAAGCATTTTTGATCATGGAATTGGATTTTCAATGGCATACAAGTGCAAATCAATCAATTTTAAACTTCCACGATCGGGCAAAAAAGGAAAAATGGTAAAGAGCCCATAGATTTTGGAAAAATTAGGGCACAAAATAGGGCACACATGCATATTTATTTCAAATTGGGGAAAAACAACAAGTTTGTGAGCATTTCAAGCATCCAAGCAAGAGGGAAAAGTTGTAGACCACTAATTTGAGAGAAAACATTTCAGAGCACACAGAATGAAGGAAAAATTTAGGGCAAAATGGTGCAAGCTCAAAATGGCACCAACATCGGCTCGCTGGGGATGGGCACTCCCAGCGAGTGCCACAAGAACAAAAAGAAGTAGACCAAGTGCCAAAAACAACCATTGGGCAATGGATTCAAAAATGCAGGCGTAAAAACCAGACCCAATTGACAAAAAATGGCTGCCAAGAACAGGGCAAACCACAAACCGACAAAAACAGAAAAAACAAAGCAAAAAACAAAGACTATACACTATACAAGTGGTGCATACCTCAAATTTGGGGATTAATCCAAGAAATGCTTCAGATGTCTACCATTAATAGGAAGTTCAAGCAATTCCCCATCTAAGTCCTTGAGAAAAAGATATTCTCACCAATTCTGATATCAATGGAGTAAGGGTCCATCCACAATGCATCAAATTTACCATGTTTGCCCTTATCTTCATGTCCTGCTATCCCACAAAAAACCAGATATCCAACATTGAAAGCCCTAGGAGTGACCTTCTTGTCAAAAAACCTCTTCAACTTCTCTCTAAATCTGACATGCCTTTGGTGGGATGCTCTTCTTTCTTCATCCAACTCAACAATCTGATTAATCCTTGCTTCATATGGACTGACCTCTTGATCTTCAAGTTGTTGAACAAACTGAAATGAAGATAATTGTAGATGTAAGGGAAATAGAGCTTGAGTTCCATACACCAACTCAAATGGGCTCTTACCAGTAGCTCTTTTGGCAATGATTCTATCATCCCAAACTACAAATTTTAGTTGTTCACCCCATTTTCTCTTGTTCAACTCCAAGGTTCTCCTAATGATCTTCAACAAGTTCTTATTGTTGGACTCAACTTGTCCATTTCCTTGAGGGTTATAGTTTGAAGCATAAGTCAGATTGGTTCCATACTCCTTGCACATTGCCATCAAGGGTTTAGCTCTAAAACACATGGCATTATCAACAAAATCTTTGACTGGCACACCAAATTTGCATATGATATGATTCAACAAGAAGTCCATAACAACTTGGTGTGTTGCTTTCTTGGTGGGGATTGCTTCTACCCACTTGGTGAAGTAATATGTGGCTACAAGAATCCACTTATGGCCAGAACTAGAAGGGTCTGAAAATCTCCAATGAAGTCCATCCCCATTGTTTGAAAGGAGCCTCAATTGATACAAGCTATAAAGGAAGGGAGCCTGAAGCTTTCATTCTTCCAAAGAAATGCGGCTACTTTCACATTTTCTAACCAACAAGGTTGCATCTTTGAAGAGAGTAGGCCACCAATAACCAGCTCTCAAAATTTTGTGTGTTGTAACCCTTCCAACAAAGTTTCCTCCACAAACTCCCCCATGGAAATCAACAACTATTTTGGGAGCTTCATCTTCAGTTACACATTTCAAGAGGACACCTTCAGGGTTCTTCCAAGCCAACCCTAAGTCAGTAATGATGTACTTTTGAGAAGCCATTTTGAGGGTTCTTTTCTATTTTTATTTAAATGATCAGGGCAGCATAGGTGTCTGAGGTAAAATATTACATCCTTGTACCACTCAAAACTTACCAACTTCTCAAGAACATCTTTCCTTTCTTCCTCTACTTCATTCACTTCCATAGTCTGTAAGTTGCTCTCAGCCATAAGCTTAGCAAAGACCCAAACCTCTTACCAACTTTGTGGTTTGGATATCCATGTCATATTCCTATAGTTTGTTCACCCATCTACATCTTTTTCTTGAGATCTCCATCTCTGATAAGATGTCTTTTACCATGGTGTGGGGAACATAAGAAACAACTTTTGAACTTAAGATATAAGGCCTGAAAACCTTTGTTTCTTTCACCAAGGAAAATTCTTGTTTTTCCATGATTGTGTACTTTAACTCAACAACTTGTAAAGCCTTGCTAAAGAAGGCAATAGGCCTCTCAACCCCATCTTCATCCTTTTGCAGCAAAAATAGATGCAATGGTATTTTCAAAAGCAAAGGAGAAGATTTGGAAAGGCTTCTTGTAATTCGAGCTGCCAAGATAGGTGCATGTTTCAATGCTTCTTTGATTCCTTCAAAATCCTAAATAACAGCCTCCTCCCATTTGATAACTTGGTCTTTCTTTAACATGCATGTAATAGGAAGAGTCAATTTAGAAAAATTAGACACAAACCTTCTAATGAAATTGATCTTCCCAAAGAAGGATTGGATGCCCTTCTTTGTTCTTGGAATTGGAACCTTGTTGATTGCTTCTACCCTCTCAGGGTCAATCATGACACCAGCCTTTGAAAAAATATGACCAAGCAACTTGGCCTTTTGCACCCCAAAATGACACTTCTTTAGATTGAAAGAGACTCCAATTCTCTACATCTGATCAACATTCTTTCCAAGTGCTGTAAGTGATCCCTTCTCTCCTTGAAAATACACAATACATCATCCTAATAAACTACAATGAAGTCATTTATGTAACCAAAAAAGTAACATCCATTGCTCTTTGGAAGGTAGCTCCAACATTCATGAGACAAAAAGGCATTCTTACATAGACATATGTTCCCCAAGGAGTGGTAAAGGTAGTTTTAAATCTTTCTGACTCCTTGACAACAACTTGATTGTAGCTAGAGAAACCATCCAAGGTGGACAACAATTCAGATCCAATCACTAACTACAACATGTTTTCCATGTTTGGAAAAGGATAATTGTCTTTCAATGAAGCTCTATTTAGATTTCTGAAGTCTACACAAAGTCTGATATCTCCATTTTTCTTTCTAATTGGCACAAGGTTTGCAACCCAAGATGAATACCTTGTGGGCTGAATGATCCCTCCCTCTTTCAGTTTCTTCAATTCATCTTGCATTTTCATGGAGAGGAGTGGATTAATTGGCCTCTAATTTTGTCTGAAGGGTTTGGCATTTGTTTCAAGAGGAATCTCATGCTGAAACAAGTCCTCTCTATATGCTTTCAGCTCTAATAAGACCAAGCAAGATAGTCCTAATATTTCTTCAATAGTTGAACATAGGATTGTTTTTCCTCTTTGTTTAGATTGCTTTTAACCAAAAACTTTTCTTGGTTTATCATTAGTGCCCAAGTTATGCTCTTCCACATCCCTTGAGGTAGACATGTTTCTATTGATGATGTAATCAACATTGTCAAAATTTGACTCAAGTGCAACAAGACCTCTAGGAATGGTGTTAGTTTTCAATTGGATAATATCCTTTCCAAACAAAGTCTCTCTTCCTTCAATCACACACACCATTGGTTCCCAATCAATATTCTGATCTACAAACTCACCTTGATTTTGTAAGAACCTTTGCACTTGAGCATCATCATTAAACACTTGCCAATGCTTGATGTTGTCAGGGACAAGCTGCCTAGTTAACACTTCAATATTATACTCACAATAAGGTGAAATGGTGCAATTTCCAAATCTTGACCCCAACATTTCCAACTTGTCAGCAACAACATTGAAACTTCTATCATGATGCACAATGTTGAAGGAATCAAACATCTCAATTAGATCCCAAACTAGCATGTTTGTACTGTTTCATCCGCTGATTTTTTGTAGCATATAGTTTTCTTATTTGTTTGACAACTAGCTTTGAATATCCTTTTGCAATGATGTCCTTGACACCATACTTCCATGCAATTCTCAGACCCAACAACAAGGCTTCATATTCAACAATGTTGTTAGTACATTCAAAATTAAGCTTGAAGGAAAAAAAAAACTCTTCCAAGCTAGGAGAAATCAGAATTATACCAACACCATTTCCAAATTTGGAGCAAGCTCCATCAAATAGCAAGGTCCAAGGAGAACCTACCTGTTCAAGGCACTTTGACTAATCCATCTTGTTCTCTTTTCCATCAACAAACCCAACAAAGTTATCAGCATCAACATCAACAAACAACACCTCATAGGAAGCATTGTTGGGATCTTCAATAAGGTGTAACATCTTCTTTTCTCCATAGAGCTTGACAAGGCTGCCTTCAATGGGAATAGTGGAAAAATACATGTCCATTTGAACAGTCCCACCAACACTTGCAGCCCACTTTCTTGACAAAAGCATACCCCATTTGGCAGGGCAATCAACAATCACAACATCAAGTTTCAAATTCTTACCCTGAGATAGGCTGCAAGTTGTACCACCAAACCCTTCACACAACCAACTACCGACACTTCTCTTGAGTCCATGGCAGTACACTTTCCATAGGTTGTTGTCACTTTGATATCCAACTCATTCATGACTTCTAGAGGCATGACATTACATGATGCACCGAATCAAACATACAATTGTGAAGTAGTCTATCCTTTATGATCAAAGTTGTAAAGAATGGATCAAAATTCAATTGGGAATCAACCAAGGATGTCCCCAAGTATACCTCAGGTGTTTCTCCAAGATCCTCTAATGCTGGTGGTGTTTCAAGGTCTGCAATGATCTGAGGAGGAGTTTTAACAACGTTTACATTTCTACTTGGGGTACTCTTCTCCTCTTTCAATCCCAAGTACTCAAATGCTCTCTTCTTGTGCTTAGGAATCCTAAGCAACTCAATGATTGGAACACTCACTTTGATTTGGCTCAATACCTAGGGCTATGTCATATGGAACACTCTTTGGCAAGGCAGCATTGGAATGGAGACAAGTAGATTCATTAGATGGCATGGGATTCTTGGCAGTTTGGGCATGAGGAGGACTGTAATTTTTACTGGGACAACAGAGCTTTTGGCAGTGTTTCTCTTCTAGGAGCTTCTTTGGGAATACTTGTAAGCAAGGGTGTTTTAGGTTTGGCTTGAGGCCCAAATCCCTTAACAACCTTGCTCCTAGTGTTATACTCTTTCTCTTGAGCCACAACAACATTCATTAACAATTGTCTATCTTCCTCCAAGGGATACCACCATCATACTTATTAATCATCAAAGCTCTTAAGTATTCAAAGTCATTGTTAGGAATCTCAAAAGCTTGCACTACATCTACCTCAAGAGTATGAGGGGGAAGAAAGACTTGTACCCATTTGATGCAATCCCAAAAGGTTGTAGCTGTCCTTGCACTTATTACCTCAGTTGATGTTGCTCCTTCTTGTGAGCTTGAAGAACAGCCCACCATGTAGATATCATCATCAGTACCATCATCATTATTAGCTTCACCATCTTGCTGGTCCATTTCACATGGAGGATGGGGTAGAAAACACTTATCACACCAATCAATATCAACAACTTCCTCAACAACAATAACCCTAGCAGTTAGGGGATCAAGTAACACTCTTCCTTCACGTGCTTGAGGATGTCTATTTGTAGACCCCATGGGTCCTTTCCCTCTATCATCAGATCTTTGATCACCCCTAGGATGATTGGAAAATCTATCATGGTTTTGTGCTTTTTTGACCTTGTGAAGTTTCCCAATTCCCTTCTCTTCCTGGCTAACTTGTATGATATTTCTTTGATAGCCCCTGCCAAAGTTTTCACAACCTCCTCCAAATCAGCACCCTTGCTAGCTTGAGGTTTTTCAGGGTTTATCAACTTTACACCATCTCTCTTGAGAGGTTTCCCAATTGCTTTGATATTGTTTCAATCTGCAGTGCCATGGTGAAGGCCTGCCTCAAATTAGTAGGGTTTTTGTCTCTCAAGTAGTAGGTTGCTTTCTTATCAAATGCATCTACATATTTGATTAAACAAGATTCATCACAGGGCCTCAAATTAATAGGAAGCCTCCTCAATGTCTTGTTAAATCTTGTATTAAAGTCATGCACTGATTCATTGGGGTTCTTCTTGATATTTTCAAACTCAGACAAGAGAAACCTAGGATCAGTCTTATCACCATATTGCAACCTAAATGCATTGTTCATTTCAGTCCAAGAGTCAATAGAATTATCAGGCAGAGCCTTGTACCAATCCCTTGCATCCTCTTCTAGTGTATGAATGAACAATTTAACATACACATCTTCATGCTCAATCTCAAAGTCCTCCATCATGTTAACAAAAAGTTTTAGGTGCTGATCACCAGTTATTGCATTGTTACCTTGGAATTTTGGCAATCTATTTCTGACATCTTGAGGGACAACATTTGGATAACCATTCATTCCTCTAAAATTAATAGGACCAAATGTGTTAACAACAAATGGAGGTCTAGGTGGAGGCTGAGCCATATTATTTTGAGGTGGTGATCTTGGAGGAGAAACAGAATGATGAGGAGTGAGAGGTCTTTGGGGAATAGAAATGTAATCTTCAAAATGGATATCCCCTATAGGATTAGCTTCTTGATAAACTCTAGTAGATTTGGAAAAAATAGGGGCAGAATGAGGAGCAATATTTTCAAAGACAAATGAAGGTCCCTC
Organism: Taxus wallichiana var. yunnanensis; assembly: GCA_018340775.1. Lineage (NCBI taxonomy): Eukaryota > Viridiplantae > Streptophyta > Pinopsida > Cupressales > Taxaceae > Taxus > Taxus wallichiana. The sequence continues at coordinate 7,203,006 of JADAXU010000142.1, read as the reverse complement.
TCTAGATGGAGAATGTAAATTTTCAAGAGGAATATCTGATTTAGATCTATCTAAAGAAGAACTGCAGTCCTCAATGACAGGCTGATTAATCTCAAGTTCAACAAGGGAACCTCCTTCCTTGAGCTCTACTCTCCAACCACCTTCCAAAATCTTCTCCCTTCTAACTCTGAGTTCCTTGAATCTGAAAACAACTTCTTAGTAGAGTCTCTAATGAAGAGAGATCTTCTTCCTTCCAGTTTTGCAGAGATTAGAAACACCAAAAATAAAATGATAGAAAGCTAAGACACTAGTATTTATCAAGATCAAATCAGCATGGAGTCGCCACTAAGGAATTTCACCCTAGTTGTGCAAATGCACTAAATACTCTGTCAAATACCTATCAACACTGAAAATCTTGCCAAACTTTATAGATCGATCTTCCTTTTCTTGAATCTATCAATCACAAATGCAAATGAAGTGCAACTACTGCTTTAAACCGATAAAATTACGATAGAACTTTGAACCTTTGCATACACCTTGCAAAATCTAGTATAGAATGATGCTTTAACAATATATTTGTAAACATAACTTGCAAGAGACATTACCAAGGTTTGATATGCATTCAAATATTTCAAATATGTATGAACATGGATCAGATTGAACTAAGAATGTCCCCGGAAATGGCGCCACTGTGTTGGTACCCAAATTTGTTCTCCTTTTCAGTCTGAGCAGCATCAAAGATATGGCATGAAGCTTGAAGACAGATGGATCATGGTGTGTGTCATTTTGTAGCCGGGGATATGATCTAACTGGCACTCGATTTGTGGAGAGATGGATAACACTCAAATAGGACTTGATCTTGTCCTAACTATTTTAGGTTGTGCCTTTCAACCAAGGTAAGAGAACCTATTTTGTAACCCTCAAATGGTGAAGGAGATGAAGATATCCCTCAATTTGTGTAAATAGTATGAAAAGGGCCTTGGGAAAATATGATCAACACTCCAAATATGACTTTCACAAGTTGTCACTTCCAGATTATGGAGATACTTTCAATGTAAGACAAGGGTTACTGAAGACATTTTGAAATCGATATGTTCTGCATACTTTAGCAACTGGATTTTGATCTTTCTGTGGGTATACAGGGAAAAATAGGGGTAAAACAGGGTAGGATTAGTTGTTTTGAATGATTTTTGGGTGGGATTTTAGATAAGACAAACCAAGATCCACCAGACTCTTTGAGGATTTCAACAAAATATGGAGAAACTTAACAAGAAAAGTATCAAAATGGTTAATCATCCCTTCAACCAGGATATGTGCATCAAATGGAGGCCCAGATCTACACTTTTCCACACAATCCTTGATCATCTATCATAAAATATTGAGTTAGAATGAACCAATGAAGCATTTAGCAATCACTATTTAATCATGACCTAAGGTGCACCCAAAGGTTTACAAACAATCTCTTAAGTCAAGGAAGGTAAAGTGATTTTAAATTTGTTTATCTCTTTATCGATGAAAGATCTTCTTAAATGTGAGATTGCAAATGCCACTAAAATATCACAAGAAATGAGACCATGTATGATCAAGAGAGATTTTAAACACAAGACTGCAACAGGAAACAAGAAACACAAATTTGAAATGCATTCTGAAATGTAAGCATTCACATGATTTTTCCCAAAGACAACATAGAATAACTCAAAAATGATCAGATTTATCAGTAGGGGAATGTTTTGAAAAATAATCTCAGAGCTTGTTAATGGCTATACATGTGCAACCAACTTAACATGATTTGAAATATGATACAGAGAGAGTTACATGAGTTTCTCAAGTGGTCACTCAGAGAATGGGCTTCTTCCTAGATTTTCCCATGAAATTTTTAGTTTTCCAGATTTTTAAAACTCTTCCAACCCTTTGCATGAAAAATTCATGCAATATATAGCATTCAATCTCCTTCGAGCCTTCTTTCCCAAGAAAAGAATATGCCAAAGGATCAAATTTGTTACAAAAATTTCTCATGATTCGTAGACAGGGACGTTTAATAGAACACATCCAAAAAGTTGCCAGTTGTCTCAAAAAGAGATGAATCATTGCAAAATTCACATCATTATCCATTGTGGAGGCACATTTTTCATCTTCAAAGCATGTAGACCCCCTTCCTTTCATTATTTCATCCTTATCCCTCCAAAATTTGACTCTGCAACTTTTGGATCTGATATTTCACATTTTTGGATGGGTTAGGGAAAAATTCATTTCAAAAACATCTCTGATCTTCAAATTGATCCTCAAAACTGATTGCATTGGTCCTTATAGGCACAAACGACATGAATTTGTCAAAAATTTGATGAAAATTGATGCAAAAAACACATCTCCAAACTTCCTGAGCATTCTAGGGAAAAAATGGCAGAGCAAAAACGATGCACAACTACCGTTGATTTGACATTCAACTTTTAATCTATACCCTCCATGTGGAGAAAAACCATTGGAGATGGGCTTTGGAGGCACCTTTTTCCACTTTACATTTTTTAAAAAAACATAGCCACGTGGCGAGATTTGATTTGGCACGGGCATGGGTTTCACATTTTTACCCTTTTGACCTTTTTATTCTGAGCAGCCATGTGGCACCATTCCATTGGATGCGGACCTAGGAGCTTCATTTTACCTTTTAAACTTTTTGGGAAAAATTGGAAAATTTTGATATTTTTCCCCGCACCTTCGCCTCATGAAAATGGGCTTGACACGTGTCCCAAAGTGGGCCCCATTGGAATCGCGGACCAATTCTACACATTTCCACCTTTTTTGGAAAAAGGAAAATTTTCCAAATTATCCCCGTGGACCCACCTCCGATTTTGTCCCTGACACGTGGCGATTGCTGATTCGCTGTGGGCTTGCGTTCCTCCTTTTAATTTTATGCCTTTATGCCAAAAATGGGAAAAAAATATCTCAATTTTGCCCGAGGCCCAAAGTTTGCCTCTCTGCAAACCTACCACGTGTCCACTCTCGTGATTCATTTTGGAGTTCCATTGTTTTGTGACTTTAATCTTTTAACCAAATAAAGTAAAAACTTCAAAAGAACCCGACCACCTACAATTTTGTCTTTGGATCTAAAGCCGCCATGTGTTCCATTCTCGATTCACAGGGCCCTAGGCATTTTCTTTGCACTTTAACTCTTTTTCCAAAATGCCTTAAGGCACAAAAAGACCCACTGCTTCTCATCCAATCAAAAGAGGACACATAAGCAACATTAGAACCAATCAGAGTAAAGCAAAGCCATGGGACCAAATTCACCCTTTTGCCAAAAAAGCAAAAAGCGATAAGTTAAAACAATTTTCCATCGTCCCTCACCAATTAACAATAAGCCATTTGCGATGAATGTTGAAGAAGAAATTGATGGGAAAATGACACTTGTCTGACCGTCAAAACACAGAAAATGCCAAGGATGCCCTAGAATTCAATTTTTTTGCTAAGGACGACAAATTTCTCGAAATTGAACCAACTGAAACATGTTTTTAAAGCATTTTTATCATGGAATTGGATTTTCAATGGCATACAAGTGCAAATCGATCAATTTTAAACTTTTATGATCGAGGAAAAAAAAGGAAAATGGCAGAGCCCATAAATTTTGGAAAAATTAGGGCACAAAATAGGGCACACATGCAGATTTCTTTCAAATTGGGGCAAAACAACAAGTTTGTGAGCATTTCAAGCATCCAAGCAAGAGGGGAAAAGTTGTAGACCACTAATTTGAGAGAAAAACATTTTAGAGCACGCAAATGAAGGAAAAATTTAGGGAAAAATGGTGTAAGCTCAAAAATGGCACCAACATGTCACATCGCACCACATGATGACAAGTGTCAACATCTTTCTCAAAGCACACTTTTTGTCCCTCTTTTCCATTTTTAAAGGGAGCATAGAGGATAGAAAAATGTGCCCATGACTAACTCATTTAACCATTGTTTTTAACCCACTCAATTTTCCATTAACCCATGGTCAAACTACAATTAACAGTTGAGCAAAAAAGTGAAAGTTAATGTGTTTTTAAGCTATCTCTTCTGTAAATTTCACTAATCCATCATTTTTTATGCTGCTAAAGCTTTAAAAAACATCATAGTATGATAGAGGTGCTGTCCAACACGTTCCATAACAGCCATAGCATCCGAAAACATAATTTCCTCATAAATCACTAATCGAAATCTAATTGTATTGAAAATTTCACAATTTTTTCTCATTCTAGGAACATTTTTGATCACTAAATCCTCATACAAGGATTCCCTAGTTTTCTATAGAAAAAAACCTAAAACCCTCTATCCAAATTTTTCCTTTTTATTTACAATATTTCCAAAGCAGACGAAACACAACAAAAATTGAGTACGGGATCCCGGTGCATAAATTTGAATCCAACAATGGTGTTTTCATTGCAAACTGACACTAGTATGATTAGTTTATAAAAATATCATATGCTCTATATAATTACTTACTAAAAATAGTAAGTCTCTCAAAATTGTGAGCTCCAATCATTTAGAACATTTAGAAACATTTCAAAACAACAAACAAGGCAAAAATAAACAATTTTCCCAAAATAATAGGTTCTAAAAAAACAACTTGCTAAAAATAGAAAATTCCTAAAAATGGTAAAACATCATCAATGGAGGTAGTTTAAGTGTGCTAGGAGATTTAGAAGATAAAATTTGAGAAAAAGGAAAAAGTTCCAAAAAGGCTCATTTTTCACACATCTTACTACTTTTTTCCACCCTCTCATGGTTGTAAAGTTGTCTCACATATAAAAAAATAAAATCCACCCTCCACAAGGATCCTGAAGCATCATTTTGATCACAATTGTGTTAAGGAGCAAGACACAATATATCGAGGTGCAATAATTGAAAGTTAGGAACATTATAAGGCTAAAAATAAGTTGAAAATGATCAAGAGCTTCATTCAAATTCAATTCATCAATAGGATGGTCATCATAATCATGATGAGAAGGACTCTCCATGAGTAAGGAAATAATTCATCTCAAGCAATGCATACCTCGTGAAGTGTTTCTAAACACTTGATCCATGATTAATAATGAGCTCACATCTTGAAAGTTGGTAAAGGTGGAATTTGTAGTGTTTTAGTGTAGTGTAGAAGACAAGAACATGGAAATAATTCTCATTAATTCCTTCAAGATCCATCCAGGATCAATATTTCTATTAAGAAAAGGTCACCTAATTCCATAAGAAACATGTGCTTAGGAGGTGTATGAGTTGATCTCATTCAAGGAATGCTCTAGAGTCAAGAAATACAAAAATCTATAATATTCATTCAGAGCATCATATTTATAAGAATGAACAATCATCTCTATTTCATTGTCCCCATCCACTTGGTAGTGTTCTTAAACACTCACCTTAAACCTTGTGGTGTGGTCATTTCCATCTCCTCATATCATTCCAACCATTGGCCACTTCTCAAGAATTTCATTTAGGGGCCATCCCTTTCACTGCATGATGAAGGCCTATTTTAGTAAGTGAGGAACTAACATCAATAGGTTTGAGCACCATGGATTTTCCTCTCATGATCATTAGAGTCATTTGTGAAATCCTAAGGAGCAAGAAAGTGATCCTCACTCTCATTGTGAGATCAAGAAGGAACCATCATAAGTGATGCCCATAGTCATCTCAGGATCACATTGTAATGCTTCATAATAGTGTTTATAAACAATCATTCAAAAGTCTAAAGTGTTTGTGCATTTTACGTAAGGGGAATTTTTGATTATCATGCTTCAAATGAGAAAGTTCTCCATGATACAATGGTTCCATCTTCAACAGATCATTCAACCCCTTCTCTTTCTCTCTTCTCTATCTCTCCATATTCTAATTTTCAATTGAGAATGTACTTTTTGCTATTTCTTCCTATTCACTTATGTGACCCTTAGTTAAACATTGTAAGAGTCCTTTTTCCAATGATAAGAAAAAGACACTTCCTAGGAATATGAAAGGTCACAAGTGATGAGGATAGGTGAAGAGTCATGTGGGGGTAGATGAGAGGAAAAATTGTAATGTTATAAATTAGAATGGCTTCTCCATTCCAAAGGGTTGACAATTGTTGATTAAATGTATATTGTTGAGTTTACCACTTCTACATCAAGCAATAAAGCTGCAATTCTTCTATTTATCAATGTTCCTCTACTCTCTCTACTTTCCAATTTTTGAGCATTATGATCTTGTACAACCAAGAAGGAACTTTGTGTCTCTTGTTTATCAGTTTGTTAATGGATTACATTATTGTGTTCTTCTAATTGAGTGTGGGCCTACTCTAATTATTGTATGTGAACTCTGCTAGTGTCAACTCACAACACTAAAACACTCTCTCTCCTTATTTCCCAAATTCCCTTTACCTCTCTTTGTTACAAATTATTCCCTTGCACTAGATGCAAGCATTTGCCACAAGTTTAGTGGAGTGTTCCTGTTTGATCCCGATGTATTGGCCACCCCATAACTTTTAGGTAGTTTAAGTAGTTTACATTCAATAATAGGAGCCTCCCCATACACAATAAGGGGGGCTTATCCCCACACTATTGGTGAAAGCTCAATAATTTGTAACACGCCAAATTATTTTTCCAATTATATTATTTCATTATTACTTGGGTGATTCATGGTTAGACTAGCTTCGATAAAAAGAAAGCAAAGGTTTTAGAAGGATCCAGAGGAAGATTTCTTAAACAAGTCACATTCTTAGTCCATATTTTACTGGTGGAAAATGATTAATGAAAGGTACAAAAATCCTTTAGGGTTCGTATATCAGGGATGACGTATGTGAAGGGGGCGATCCAAGAGACATAACTAATCAAAACTGATGGGGTGATGGTTGGGGCAGAAGAAATAGGGTGACATGAAGAAAAGAAAACAAAAAAATATATAATTGATAAAAGAGAGATTAGGAGAATTAGGTGAATTAGTAAGTAAACAATAAATAAAAATGACGAGGAGATCGGAAAAGAAGGCTAGAATTTCCACAAATAAGAAATAGATAGAGAAAAAGATAGAAAACATGAGTTTAGCAAGGGAGAAAATGATAAAGAAAAAAAATGAAAGACATGAAAAATTAAATAAGGTTCAGAAAATAAAAAAGAAAGATAAGCCCACTTCAAGTGGAGGCTAGCCAATGGCTACCCCAAAATGGAGGCGAGACACTAAAAGTATTGTTATCATTCCTACACAAGGCGAAGACTAACATATTTTGGTTACCCCATAGAAAAATTTCCATTAAACATTAGATTACAATATTCATTATCACAAAAATCTCAATTATTGAAGGATTTCCAAGAGATAGTAGATAGAATGGAACTAGGAATAAAACATATTTTAGGAGCAGGAGGAATGGGAAAATATAAACTAGAAGCCCCACTACCGATTATAGAAAAAGGTGAAGAAGAAGAAGAAGAGGTTATTAGAGTAGAAGAAATAGCTTAAGGAGTTAAAAGAAAATAAAAACATAATATAGGATAAGGAGAAAAAAATAGATTTGAAGAACAAGACACATAAGACTTAGAAAAGAAAAACAAGAAAATGAGTTTAAGAGGGTTTATAGGTTAAGAGATGTTAAAGGTGGGGAATTATTTGTGGAATAAGATAATTATGAAAAGTCACTAATAAAAGATACTTCCCAACCATCATACTAGCCCAAAGGAAATGATCCCTAGATTAGTCGCCATTCCACGTGCCGCTTCACACATCAATTGGAAAGATACAAAAGGAAGAAATTTTAGAAGAAAGATATCATAAATTGCAAGAAGAGAGTAAAATAAGAGAAGAGACAGTGAGAGAATTTAAAGAACTACTAGGATAAATTTACTTTGACATTGAACTTCCAAGAGATAAATGAAGAAAATGATCTAATCAAAAGAGTTATAATCAAAATAATAAGGTGAAGGAACCTAAAACAAAACTAGTTCAAAATCCACCAAGGACTCAACCTATTAACAAAATGGCCTAGAAAATTAAGTTACCACTGTTTGAAAAATATACCAAGGATGCATAAGAGCATCTTTTTATCCAAGATTCATTCTGGAAAAGTAATAATGTTACGGATGCCACAACCAAACTATATGAATTTGTGGTAACATCAAGGGACAATACTTTGAGGTGGTACATGAAGAAACATCCTCAACACACAAATGTTTGAAATGTAATAAAAATAATTTAAGGAAAAATTTCACTATCCCGAAGCACCTACAAAAAGTGTCAATGAAATGTGGTATCTAATTAAAAAGGAGAAAAAGTAAAACATTTTGATTATATATTTAAAAATGTGGCAAGAAGATTGAAAGAACTCCTCACATATAAACAAAGAAGTGAGTGGTTTATCTTTGGTCTATTACCTTACCTAGGAGCTTCTTTGGATGGGAAGGTATTTACAAGCTTTGTAGATGATGCATTAGAGATGGCTACAAGAATGGAAGCATAACCATGAAGAAGAGAAGGAGAAAAATATCTCAAAACTGAATTAGAAAGGGTACAACTAGAATTGGCTAAGTTGAAATTACAACAAGAGATCTTGAGGAAATAATATCTCGAAATAATTCACTTCCTAGAACTCGAAATACCAAATTTCTAGTATACAATATATTATGCAGAAGCACATAACAAGGTATAATGTCCATACCTAGAAAAAGTAAAAGGAGCCGAACAATAAGACAAAATTCCTTAGAAAAAGCTTCTTCTAGCAACATAACCACGCTGAAAGAACTTGGTGTGGCATATGTACACTATGGGATCAACACACATATGACACTTGTCCATTGATGAAAGTATCTCCACCCAAAAATGAGTTGACGTATCTTGCACACAACTTGTGTGGGTCATTTAACCCCTATCATCATAATTTCCCTATAATTGATGTAATAGAAGATTTGAAGAATTACACTACTCGAGGAGTGATGAAAACTAGGAAAATATAGTACCAACACCTCCACCACAACAACCAACCCCCACAATACCAATTCAACAACCCCCAACAATATAATTACCAATAATAACCACACCACCACAATACCAAGGATATCAAGGAGGAAAACCACAATATGGAGGAGGATATCAAGGAAATAACTACAACCCTAACTACCAAGGGTATGGTGGCAGATATAGAGGTGGATATAGAGGTGGCTACCGGGGCGGATATAGGGGTGGTTATAACAACTATCAAGGTGGCGTGGGATATTAGGGATATCAAGGAAGAGGTTACCAAGGATATGAAGGGGAGAAAACCAAAACAATACTAGGAATGGACCACAAGAAAGGAGACCATTGAATTGCTACAAATGTGGGAAAAATGGAAATTTGGCTAGAAACTGCATTGAACCGTAACCCCGTGAGTTCTATCATGAACAAGGAACACATGATTCATTTATCTGTCCTAAAGCCACATAGTTCTATATAAATGGTGGTAAAAAAACTGAAGCTTTGGGGAAAATTTCCCAAAATAATTTACAACATATTATAATAATACCAAGGGATGAAGTATAATCCTCATAAGATGAAAAACAAAGCAAAGGGAAAGCATCTAGTTTAGGGAAGTGAAAAAAGAAGAATAAGGAAAAAGAGGAAGCTAAACAAAACTATTTCAAAAGGAAAACTAATAAGAAAGAAGAAAGTGACAAAGAAGAACCAATATATTGAGCCATGGTAACTAAAAGAAATGTCCCTAAAAAAGAACAAGGAAATGAAACGATTTTTTTTATCAAACCACTAGTAGAGGATGATACATCTAGTGAAGAAGAATAGAACCTAAAGTGGTTTAGACCTGAAATCCATGACAAGGAGGTTACAAAAAGAAAATAAGAAACAATGAAGGCTCAATGCCGTGAGGAGATAGAATAAAGTTTTTTGGAGGATGAGATGACTGCCCTTAAGTAAATAGCTAGACTAACCCTTAGGTGTAAGTTAGTATAAAAATTAAAACAATTTTGTAAATATTGGAATGAGGAGAAAAATCTCAATGTTCAAAGAAATTGAGGCCACACAAAAAAGAAAAAGAGAAATGTACTCCACACACAAATAATATGGTATAAATCCACCATATCTTTATACTTTTAAATATGTGACACCACAATGAATAAAATACTACTAGATCTAGGCATGGATGTAAACATAATTTTCAAATCTACATGGGAAAATCTTAGATTACCTTGTCTGGATGCCATAAGATGTGACATAGGTATTTTGTATAGATCAAGGAAATCCCTAGTAGGTGTGTTGCGGAATGTCAAAGTTAATTTCATGGGGATTAAGAAAACAAAAGACTTTTAAGTCATAGAAAATGTTACCAAGAAACCCACATATAATGTCATCCTAGCACTTGAGTGGTTTGTTGACTTCAATAGTACTTTGAATTTTGAAGAAGAAGAAGTTACACTTGAATTAGATGTAATTTGAGTTCACGTACAACTACATACAAGAATGAGTGTGGCTTGGGCCGAAGAGGTATGGCATGACACTGAAATTAAGATTTTGATGACATGCAAGGGATCCATACCCTCAACAAGCTAGAAAACTTTGATAAAGAGTTTGAACTAAATTTAGAAGGTGAAATTTCAATTCACAGTGAATCAACAAATGAAATATCAGATCATGTAGTAGAATCCTAAGTACATGGATTTCTAGAAGCCAATGTGAGGAAATTAAATTATGCAAGAATATTAACACCTCAAATAATTACCCTAGAAAATGACTAATATGAATATGCGAAGAAATAAAAGATATATATTAGCTCGCACAAGTGAAATTTCAAGAGGAAGATAAATAATATTATGTAAAAGAATAAATTAAAGTCATGGGAGGATTTCCCCTAATAAGATCTAGAAATAATGGTAAAATGAGTATTCATATTAAGCCGCGAAGCTTCCCACCATACACTACCAAAATATTCAGGATTTGGAGACTTGGAAGGCTACTTAGAAAAAATGGAGAGAGTATTTCCAAATGAAACAACCCACTTGGAAGCATTAGATGATACATTAACAATAAATACCACACACTAGTGAGTGACCCACAAATATAATATATCTCATTGGAAATAAATAGTAACACTCCTAAAAATAAGATATATGGAAAGTGAAGGTATTATGTGGCTATACCAGAATACATGAGTGAAGGAGACCCAAAACAACACATCACAACATGTGAGAGACATTGGAAGATATGCGAAGAAACATCTTTTACCATATGGATTCAACTATGTTTTTGGACATTAGGTCTCATACCTAGGACATGGTACATCCACCAAGAAACAAGAAAAGAAACAAAAGACTGAATCAAGTTGTGAGAGACTTTTTCATACTTTCAACTTTTGGGATGTAAATCTAAATATACTAAGAGCACTCCAAAATATTATAAATTTTTAATTCTTAACCAGGAAGATGCCACTGAACAATTTTCAAGAGGTAACCCCAGTCCAAGAATGTAATAAAAAACTATACAACGAGTAACCAACAAAAACGAAAAATGACATTTTTTTACATAAAAAAGAAAGGGAAGATAAACCAAAAAATAAAAAGTACAAAACAACACAAGGAGAAAGAGAGGTGGTAGAAACCAAAATAAAAGAGGAAAAATACTTCTATCAACCACAAAAACTCAAGAATGAAAACATTGGGGTTAAAGGAGAAGAAAAAATTGCAAAAATTGGAGATTACTGGTCTAAGAGGAAGTAGCTAAAGTGGTGGAATTACTTAAGGAATTCCAAGACATATTCCTAAAATATTTCAAGGAGTTATGTGGGATCAAAGAAGAAGTAGGCACAATGAAAATGTAGATAAAAGAAGGAATTAAACCTCTCAAGAAAAGACCATATAGGTTGAACCCCAACCTAAAAGTAAAGGTCAAAACTGAAATAGACAAAAATTTTGAACGTAGGGATACTCAAACTAGTTGATGACTTAAAATGGATAAGTCCTAAGGTGGTCCAAAATAAGAAAACTAGAAAAATAAGGATATGTGTAGACTATAGAGAGTTGAATAAGGCTTGAGTAAATGACCCATTTCCCACACCATTCACATAATAAGTACTATAAAATGTGGTAGGAAGGGAAATATATTCATTCACTGATGGTTTCTCTAGGTACCATCAAGTCGAATTACACCTGAAGATCAACCAAAAACAACATTTGCCACCGAGTGGGGATGTTTCATGTACATAGTAATGTCATTTGGACTAAAGAATGCACTTGCAATCTTCAATAGAAACATGATCAATGCATTCAAGGAATTTATCCATGATTTCTTAGAAGTTTATTTGGATGACTGGACAGTATATGGATTGTTGAAAAATCACATACAAGTATTAAGATTAATGTTCCAAAGATGTCACACCTTACAAATATCATTGAATCTCAAGAAATGCATTTTCCTTACACAATTTAGAACACTACTAGGTCACATAATTTATAAGGAAGGATTATTGATAGATCCGGTTAAAAAAATCTGCCATTTCAACACTCCAACCACCGAAAACACAAAAATGTAAGAACAATTATTAGATATATAGTCTATCATAGAAAATTTATAAGAAACTATGCAGAGAGATCGATGCACCATTAGAATAAATTTTGAAGAAAAGATCAAACAAGAAAATAGAATTGACCAAAGCATGTACATATGATTTTGAAATAGTGAAAGACAAGATGTTGCATGCACCTATCCTAATCTTCCTAGATTGGAATATAACCTTTCATGTTCATGTGGATGCATCAGGGATATCAATAAGAGTGGTTCTAGCACAACCATATGAGAAAATGGATAATCTAATATCATTTACAAGACGCAAATGAGCTAAAGCCAAAAATAACTAGTCAACAACAAGGAGATAAGATCTAAGTATGGTGCATGCCCTCCAAAAATTTAGACACTACTTATTTGAAACACCATTTGTGTTCTATATAGACCATGAACCCCTGAAGTACCTCTTAAACATGCCATTCCTATAAGGAACAATATGCAGATGGATGATGTTGTTCCAATAATTTGACTTCACTATCTCAGTCAAGCAAGGGAAGTTAAATAATGGGCCAGTTTATCCATCAAGGATATAAATAAGAGAAGATGTAGGTCTAATAAATAATGAGTTTCTAGGGGCATACCTATTTAGGATAGAATCAATTCCTAAAGAGCTAGATGATATAACACAATTTCGATGAAAAGAGAGTTTCCTGCGGTCTTTACAAAAACAAAAAAGGAACTTATTAAGCTTCTCATTTCCATTCAAATTGATACAAGGGAAACTATACAAAAAGGGACAAGATGAAGTTCTCGGGTGGGTAGTCCCTGAACATGAAAGAAAGAACATCTTAAGAGAATCCCATGAAGGCATATCGAGAGGACATAATGGAGAGATGAAACAAAAAGAAAATAATGATGACATGACTATGGTGGTCCACACTGTTCCACGATGCACATAAGTATGCTAGATCCTATGATATTTGTCATGGGTAGGAAAACACAATTTTCCAGTGATGTAATTCCTTTAAGGCCAATACTTGCAATAACCCCATTTGAGAAATGTGAAATAGATTTTATCGGACCTATAAAATTTCTACAAAATATGCACAAGAAAGATTCATCATTACATGCATAGAATATCTAACAAGATGGGAAGAAGCCATGCCTACAAAAGACTGCATTGTAAGAACCAAGACTAAGTTTATCTATGAAAATATTATCACTAGATTTGGATGTCCACTAAGCATCACAAGTGATCAAGGAAAACACTTTGTGAATTCCACAATCAAATATTTTCTCAAACATTTCATGATAAACCATAATAGAAGTACACCATATCACCCACAGTCCAATGGTATAGTAATTTTTTTAACAAAGTGCTAACAAAGATATGTTCTTTACAAAAATCAAACCGAGACTTAAAAATACCCGCAACACTATGGGCATACTACACAACATATAAAATGTTGATGAAGTATTCTCCCTTCCTGTTGGTATATGGATTAGAATCCTCATTGCTAATGGAATTTATCATCCCAAGTCTCATAGTGGCCATAGCTTTCCGAATGAATGAAGAACCAACAATACATGAAAGGATAATTGAATTAGAAAAATTGGATGAAAAGAGATTCATAACCACATACAACCAAACACAAGAAAAATGTAGAAACCGTAAGCAAATGAGTTTGAAATAGGAGACAAAGTGCTACTTTATGAAAATAAATGGAAGATACCGAAAACTGAAAATTAGAATGCTAAGGACATATGTAATAAAATATATTTTTCAAGCAGAGCAACAAAGTTAAGAACACTTCAAAACAAAGAAATCCAAGATATGTAAATGGGATGTGAATGAAGAAATATCACATTGCAAATTGATCAAATGATTCAAAAATCTTGGAAAAATATAATGAAATAAAAGAAAAAGAAAATAAAAGAAAAAGAAAAAATAAAAGAAAAAGAAGAAAAATTAAATATAAAACAAGAAAATTTGTCCTCTCTAAAACCAGAATTGACAGAAATTGATGAGGAGGATGAAAACCCACAAGGGAACCTCTCTCTACGAAAAAAAGTCAAAAGAAAGTAAGATAGAAAAATAAAGTGAGAAAAATAGAAGAAGAAATAAAATAGTAAAATAGAAAGCCTAAGAACAAAAAGAAAGGAAGGAAAGCAAGAAAAACTCAAAAAGAAACAAAAGATAGAAAAAATAAAAAATCATGGAACAAAGAAACCCACACATTAAAAAAATGAGGCAGTGGGAAATTCCACTGAACAATGGAAGAAACAAACATGTGGAACAAAGAAGGAGTTGTGAAACGAAGGATGAGAAAAGATGTGAAACAAAGAAGGAGAAAAAGTCATGAAACAAAGAGGAGAAAAATTTGTGAAATGAAAGGTGAAAAAAATCCATAGAAGGAAGGAATGAATCCATAAAATGAAGAAATAATAAACACGCGGAGTGAAGGAACATAGACATCCACGAATAAAGGAATAGGCGGAAACCCATGAAGTAAAGAAGCTAATATCAATGGAAGGAAGAAAATAATAAAACAAAAGATACACACAAATCAAACAAACTAAGAACATTTTTACAACTAAAACAATAAATGTGATAGGTGGTTACAAAAGTATAAAAAGGGAAGTCAATGAATAAAATAATCACACTTGCGAAGAGAGAAAAAAATCGCTAAGGAAAGAATGGAGAAAAGAGAGAAGTGGAGAAACCGAGCTAGGATACAAAAAAATAGGAAGAACATTATGGAAAATGGCTACCCCCACCATTATTATACAAGAAGACCTTCCAAAACCTAAATTTCAAAAGTGGACATTGAAATCCATGCTCCTACATCCTACAAGAGCCTTCTCTCATGTCCCATATAAGGTCGTGCATGCTCTGGATACACAAAAATATATTCACTTAACTATCATTGAATACGACCACACATGGCTTGAGATTGGTCATCAGCTACTCCTCTAGAAGAACGAAGAAATGCAACAAATGGAATACAAAAAGAATGTGAAAGTAGTTGAGGAGCTAAATTAGATGCATGGAGTAGGATTCCTTACTTTGTAATGGTCAACAATTCCATTAGGGTTCTCCTCAACTAACTACATAATGAGATGATGTATTTGGACCAACCATACCGAATCAACACCACAATTATGAATAGAGTAATCAAAATATGGTAAAATGGGTGCTTAGCACTAAAAAGAAGAAAATCCCCATGTAACAAACCACATGACTAATGGGGGTCACAATGTTGAAAAGGGAAGTGTGAATTAGATAAATAAAGAGCAACATTTCGAGGTATGCCACAAAATCCATTTGCTTAAAAATTTATCATACTAATAGAGAAGATGGAGCCAATGCCACTAGTGCCACAATAGCATTATACATGATTATGAGACAATCTGAGTACAACCTATGGGAGGTTCTTATGGCATAATTCTATGAAAACACAAGAAAAATTAAGGAGGGGAAACATATTTTCTGTTATGGGTCAATTCTCCTATGTTTAGCTATGTATTTCACCAATACCCTTCCGAGAAAAACAAAGCAAATTCAATGGAACCAAAATATACCCATAATAGAACAAATATTGGCTCATATGAACACTATGTCTCAAGTAGCCCAAATTATTTCTTTCATAGCATGAACAAACAACATTCGAACTTGGTTGCTAATAAGGATAGGATTTCAGAAAAATTAGTAGCTAAATATGAGATGGAAGTTGTCTTCATAGCAGATATTGATTATATATTCATATGCCCCTTTACTCCATGGATTTCACACATTACTCTATTACCATATGAAGCATTAGATGAGCTTGTGGTAGCCACAATTCAAGCACCCAGAAACCTTCTAATTGATAACAAGAAGTCAGTGCCACCAAACATTGATGATGTCATTTCTAAAACATGGGAGGAGTTTAAACAAAAATACCTTGAAGAATTCACTCAAGAGGGAGCTAAAGCATCTATACCATTAGACAAACCAAAAATATAATAGGAAAAGGAAGAAAAAAAACACAAGAAAAAGCATGGTCTAAATTTTACAAAAGAAAGAAACTAGAGCCCAAACAAAACCCCCTCCACAAACTCCAACCAAAAGATAAAAGGATAGGGTATCAAAGAAAGTAGTGATGGAGGAAGAAACAAGCGAAGAACCAAATTATTTAGGTGAAGAAACAATGCAAATTACCAAAACATACAATGAAGAATCACAACATGAAACATCACTCCTCCGCAAAAAAAAGAATAAGTGGACCTAGTCTTTAGAGGAGCCATTAATTCATTAGAATAATCACATCTTACAAGGATCACATAAATTTTTTCAAGACTTGTCTTAACCATGGAGGAATCTCACTGGTGGCTCAACAATATGATGTTAGTTCAACAATGCAACAATTTTCTATAGTAGAAACAATTATCCACTACATAAAGAGATTTTCACTGGTATTAGAGGATTTCATCCACCTACTTCCACATTCTCTACTCAAGGAGATAGAAACCCATAGATTTAGATGAGAAAATCACATTCAAAACATTTGAGGAAGAACTCCAGCAACTGAGAAAAAGAAAAAGAAAACAACTAAGGATAAGGGCCACATCAAAGAATTAGAGAAACTACTAGAGATAATAGAAAAAGTAAAATAAACAAAAACAACAAGAAAGGGAAATAAGGGAAAAACAAAGATAAACAAAGAAGACGAATGAGGAAAATGAAGTAGAAAAGGAGAAACAAGATAAGGAGGACACAAAGAAGCAAGAAACATAGAAGAAGGAAGTTGAAAAGGAGAAGCAAGAAAAGGAGGAGGTAAAGAAGCGATAAACATATCGGAAAGGAAGAGAGAAGGATAAAAGAAGAAAAATTGAAAAAGAGGAAGAGAAAAACATGAGGATGAACAGAAAAAAAAAAAAGAGGTTGAAGAGAAAACAAGGAGGAAGATGAGAAAAAAAGAAACAAGAAGAAGAGAAGAAAAAAAGAAGAAGAAATAATGAAAGAGGAAGAAGAAAATAAGAGGAAAGGAGAGAAGGAAAGAAAGAGAAAAGAAGAAGAAGAAAAAAAAAGAAGAAAAATAAAAAAGGTGGAACAGAAAAATAGAGCATATCATAACAAAAAAATAGAGAGGAAGAAAGAAAGAAGAAGGAAGAGAAAGAAAAAATAAAGTAAGAACATATACAAGCAACATAAATGCCGATATCTTTGCCGGAACAAAGACATTCGTGGTATCTTGTGGCTCCACTCAAATTGAGCCTCTATGGGATTCACTCACATTGATCAAAAAAATTACAACAATAAAAAGAGGCACAAATTCTCCAATTACAACATGGAGTAGTTGAGAAAAAACAAGAAGGGTACATGATACATTTATAGAAACTAACACCCATGTATAAATCCACATGCAACACACATTTGGAACAAAGTGCTAAACAAGATTGGATGTAGAGATACGCAGACTTGGAGGAGGCCATGAAGAGAATTTTGAATGCCATGAAGATATATAAACCCAAAAGTAGTATAGATTCCACCCTTCCATTCAAGAAGGTAACATAATAAGCATTTAAACAAATACATGAAGAAAATTCTAGCTTGGATGAGACTACAAAGAAGAATATCCTCAGTGAAGTATTGGATGAATATAAGACACAAATCATACACTTGAAAAATCATAAGAACCAACATCGGCGTGTGGAAATTAAGAGCTCATTAAAAACATTGGAGACATAAATTACAAATGCAACCACATATTACACTTATTCCATGGGTTCGTCATCAATCACTCAAAGCAAGAAAAATAAAATTGGACAACTTATAAATACAGTTGAATAAATAATTTGCAAAATATGATGTAAATAAATACATAGATGGCAATTGAATACAACCATGAGACCTAGTTGAGAAATACCACACAAAACAACAATAAAGAGCTAAGAAATTTGTGGATATGGAAGAGTATATAACACAACTATGGATAGAGATCTCATAAGAATGCAACAAGAATTGGAAACAACATGGAAGAGATATACCCAAATTTAGCTACATTAGGCACCTACGAGATTAAGTCTCATAATTCAGAAAAATACTAAGATACAAACATGGGTAGAAAAAATCCAAGAACACCCGGCGGCATGACAAAATTTGAACGAAAAATTACAAAAAGTATGTGAAATACATTCCAATAATGACTCCATGATAGAAGTGGTTGGGAATCCATCATGTCTTATAAATCTAGTCGGACAATTCAAATGAGGGAACATCTCCCTACGCTAGATGTCTAAGTTATGATAACTTGATGTTTTGGTTTTCTAAGGATGAACTAATAACACAAAAGACTTCAAGAAACAAGAAAGTGGCACCCTTAAGTGGCCCGAACAAAATTAAATGAGGTAGACATGGTTCTTCATCACTAGGTTGTCTCGAGGATGAGACAACGTTTGAAAGTCCTGGGGATGACGTTGACAAGGTTATTCATCAATTTTGAAGACTAAAGAATAAATAACTTGAACACCCACGGAATTATGAAAATCCACGAAACACTTGAACACCACGCGAAAGTTTTAAAAATGTAAAATATTGGATAAACCACATAACACCGTATAACTGTGAAACATTACCAAAAGATTTCTTAGACTACAAATATCCACGAAAGACTAACAAAAGCCACAAGAAGATCAGATAAAAACATAAATAGAGTCGCAACTAAAAGAAGTGACTTTTGGAAAAATTAACATTGTAAGACACTTATTGTAATACAATGTAATATATCACTATCTTTCTATCGATGTATCCATATATCCTATCTCATCATCAAATCAAAGGGAGATAAGTAGTGTAATAAACATACAATGAGAATGATAAGGAGAATAGGGTGAACATAGAGAGAGTAAGAAAGAATGAAACATGCAACGAGAGTTTGTGAGATGGATGTGAAAGATATATGTAACATTTATTTTGAATAAATAAAGAAAGAGATTTGGTTCAATGAGAAATGTGCATTATGTTATTTGAATTCTTTATGTTTAGTTTATAGTTTTGACTGCACTCCCGCTACATCCTTAACAATAGGGAGAACTAATTAACCCTCAAAATTCACGTTGAGGCTTAAGGTCAACAACCATGACTTGAAGTTTGCATATTCAAATCTTTCCTCCACTTGCCCTATTGAGAAATCTAATGTAGTTATGATATAGATCGATGAAAGTGTGGATATGTATGGTCAAGATCTTTCTTTACTTTAATTCCACAAGACCAAAGAGGGCTTCCTAAAAATTCATAAGTGTTGTGTACTAATTAACTCATGACACTCATAAGATTTATATTTCTAAGAATAATACCCATATTGTTGTGTCTCTTATTTATTTATCACTTATAAACTAAGACACTTATTCATTCACTAATTAAAATCTTATCTTTTCTAATTGGTAAATTGAGGGATTCTATTAGAGCCCCCACACATAGTTAAAAATTAAAGATATTACAATATAGTTTCAAAAATATTGAGAAAGGAGGAAGGATGGGATCAACACCTCTAAAATCAAGGAATAACCCCGAAACATAGAGGGTATTGTGCAAGAATAAGGGAAGGTTAATGATTTAGTGTTATGCTACCTCCACCATCTTGCCCCTCAAGAGCTAAAGGCCTGGACAAGGAAAGGAGAAGAAGAAAGAGTCTTTCCATGGTTGCTTTTTCCACATGAAAATCCATGATGAGAACATAAAGTAGAACAATATAAATAGTAGTAGCAGAGCTTCTAGTTTGCAACAAATAATTGAGAAAGCACACTAATATACATTGTGTGTTCCTTGAGAGAAAGAAGCCTCGAGTGGAAGAAAGGACCCGAAACACCATTTCCAAAAATACCGATCTAACACTACTGAAAACTATATATGAGATGATGGGAATAGGAGAGCTGAAACCACCAATACTAGCCATCCATTAGAGACTTGAAAACTAAAAGGAGACAAAGACTAGTAATAGGGAAAAGAAGAAAGGGAAATATACCCATTGTTGCTTCATCCACCACATAAAAATTGTGTTAGTATCCTTAGGAATGTGCAAAGGAGAGGCTTAGACACAAATACCCCTCAAATTCTAAAGTCCATACTATAAATGTGATGAAAATTTCAAAGGGGAGAAGGCAAAGGAATTATGCCGTCATCCAACCATCCCTCATTCAACCTCAAATCAATGCAAGACTAACAAAATCATAACCATGAATCCTTAAGAAACATGGATAAACATATAATTAAAAGAAACTTAAAGAAAAAACATACCAACCTAGTAGAAAATAAGTGAGAAGAGAGGATCCCTTCTTTATAATCTCCATAAACAATTGTGAATGATCTTCATGCAGCGACACGCGTCTCTTGGTTTTCCCTTTCTTATAGCCTCCACTCTAAAAAATTATGACATGGATAACTAAATTTTTACAAAATAATAATACCCCTCTTACATACATTTTTCTAAACAAATACTAAGATACACTTTTGTCCTTAAACACCTAAGAGAGAGATCATTTTATAAAATCAAAATTATTCGTTGGTTTGTTGAAAGTGCCTACATGTGCATTTTTCTACATTACATATCTTTTTAGAGAAAATACAAATTTGCATTTGACATCTGCATTATAATAGTAATGTTAGTTTAAATGCTTATCATGCCTATGTAAGACACTCAACATGATAACATAGACCATAAAACATATGAAATATTGCATGATAAATTTAACTTTCCTCACAAAAGCACATATTGACACATCTTACTTTTGCAAGGCTCGTTAGGAAGTCATCCACAATATAATCCCACTTGGATCATTTAGAAGCTTGAATTTTAAATCTTTTGACATGTCTTCTAAGGCCATATTCCATGTTTTTTCCTCAATAGAATAGATCCCTTCAAAACATCTAAGATTTTAACTATAAAGAGACCGCATTTTCAAATGTTGCATTGACATATTTAAGTACATATGTACTTATTTGTTATTGATCTATTTTCCAAACACACCAATTTAAGATTTTACCCCACTTTTCCATTTAGAGTTGCTTCTTAGAATGCGATTTATAGTAAATGGTCCAGTTAATCCATCTTTTATCACATTATTAAGAATATTCATCATTTTATTAATCAATTTTTGGTGCAAGATAATTGAGAATCAACCTTATTCAATTTACTATAGGCTTAACAACTTAGAAGCCATTTTGTTGAGGAACTTAGTCAAGGGCCATCCTTTCACTTGAATGTTATAATCTTGTTGTCATTCTAATTGAGTACTAATATGATTGACAAGTGTTATCATTAAGAACCATGTGCTCTTGATAACAAAAAAATTGTTTGCAATATTCATAAATTGAATTGCCATCTTCCATGCTTTCCTAATAGATTCCCACCAACTATTTTAAGAACCCTCTATTTATTTCACCCTAGGCATAAGGAAATCTTGTGTCATCCTTCTAAAACCAACCTTTAAGGCTCCTTCTTAGTTTGTACATGTTTTTTTCTATGATGCTCTCAACTGATTTTGTTATTGGCCTACCTTAGAGTGATCTATAATATGAATTGTGGTTCTAGTGGGAAATATGACCATAATATGATTCATTTCATAAATGGTTTCCTTCATTTTTCCTTATAGCTCATCCTTCTTTCCCATATTGCTAAGATCCATTTTTTATTTTCTTAACTCAAGATCTTATTTATTTAATTTTTACTATTCTCCCTTAATTCCTTGACATTATTATAGTTATATTGATCATAATCAAGAAAAATCTTTGAATACTCCTCTTTTTTATGTCCCCCATTCTTAAATTAGCCTATTGTACCTTGAAGTGTTTAGGATTCAATTGATTCACGGACCTCCACTCCTCTTGAAAAGTTCCACAATAAATGTATAGTCCTCTTGAAAAGTTCATTGGATTTGTGGGGAGTGATATCTTCTTAACCAAATTACTCACTTGGATTTGTAAAGGGATCTTTCAATTTAGGTACTAAGATGTCTTGCTTTTCCTCTTGATCACTTCCTCCTTTCAGATTTGGTAGTTTTCCTTTATTTTTATGTTGATAATGACCAATTAGAAAATTTTGAAGTTATTTTCCTTTGAAGGGCTCATCACCATCAACAAGTAATTTCTCATTCACTAACCTTTGACCCATGATAACAATTTAATTAGGGAATTTAATGATGTCAACATCATCATATCCTACATTCACTTCTTTGCTATTCTCCTATTCTTCTATATTAATTAAATTGTCATCCATTTGCTTGTCACCATAATGAGGAGGTGTTTCTACTTTCTCATAATCAATAGCCATTTGGACATCAAGTTATGTACTTCATGGGCTTCCTCATCTACATACA
This sequence comes from Taxus wallichiana var. yunnanensis, assembly GCA_018340775.1. NCBI lineage: Eukaryota > Viridiplantae > Streptophyta > Pinopsida > Cupressales > Taxaceae > Taxus > Taxus wallichiana. Next base: position 7,180,201 of record JADAXU010000142.1, on the reverse strand, counting down.
AAGGAACATCGATAATAATGTATGTAATGCCTTCTAATCTATCATCATATAGAGTAGTTGGTTTCTTGTCCTTAGTGGGATTAAAAGACATTTCCACATCCTCCATAATCTTTTGCATTTATTCTAGAGGGTCCTTAATATTAACAAAGACTCCTTTATAAGAGGATTCTTTCCTTTCTTTTCTACACACGCATCTAAAAC